>ML682095.1:3180569-3634846 GCA_007922195.1 Podocnemis expansa
TGCCAAATTAGTGAGACACCAACACCCCTCTTCACCCCCTGAATTTCCCAACACACCCTAGTTGTCAGCTAGTAACACTATTACACCAATTTAGTGAGCACCCCAATACCTCCCCCTACCCCCTCCAATTTCAAGTCCTGCGGAGAATACTGCTGAGCCACCAAAGCAGTCTAGTAAACGCTGGGTCCTACAAGAGCCATGCAGGCTTTCTCCTTCCTTCCCCTCTGCCTTTATTCTGCCAGGTGCTGGCACATCTGAGCTGCTCCTGCACAGTTCAGTTAGTTTTCTCCCCATGGGGATGTGTCAGCGTTTCCTTGAGGTTCTCCCCTAAAGAAATCCCAGATTTCTCCCTCTCCTGGCACAGCCACCCACCCTCTGTCTCCAGAGAACAATGCTTGCTTTAGCAAAGCCAGCCTTTCCCCAAACTGTGGGCAGCAGTGGCTAGAAGACGAGGGAAAGGAGCAAGGCAGAAGGCAGCAAATGCAACCACCCCCGGAGACAGAAATGCAGGGACTAGAAAAGCAGCTGTTCCCTGTGGGTCGCTGCAAGGCTGTTCTCTGCTGTAGCTGTCTGACAAGGGGAAGGGGGAGCTGGGACGTGCCAGACATCAGCCAGAGACCACAAAATGGGCTTGTAAAAGGGCGTGCATGTCCTGATTATTTTAGCTGTGTAATTGAGTGGCGAAGGGAGGGCTGTGAGATGTCAGCCATCAGCCAGCGACCACAAGATGGGCTGGTGTGCGTGTGTAAGGATGCGCATCTGTCTCAGGGTGCGTGGGGGGGGGGGCTGGAATGTGATGCTCAGGAGGAAAATGGATGACAGATTCTTCCTAGCATGCTAGAGAGAGGCAGCTGCAATCCAAGCAACTTTCCCATTTGTAGCTGCGATGGTGGCAGCTGTGTCTCCCCTCCCTGTGAAAGGGCAGATCTCTGGGGAGCAGGAGAGGCGTGTGTCCGTAGGAACCGGGAGTGTGGGACGCGGGCTGTCCTAGGTGACATTCATGCAAGAAATACAGAGGTGCCCTGAAATGATGCACGCTGCTGCCCGCAGCTCTGCAGAAGGGATGTGTTTCATGGGAGTGTTGTGGGTATGTGCATTTGCTCTTAACACAGCTGTGAGTGTCCGTGGCAGGCAGAAATGGAGGGATCTGTGAGCGAAGGGGGAGTGGCGGCTTACCCAGGGTCAGTTCCAGTCCCCATCAAGTCCCTTGTTTGTGACACAGCTGCAATGCGAGGCTGAATGCACGGGGCTGCTGGGCCGAAAGATGCATTGATGATGCCTCCTGTTGGGAGACAGAGAGTCGTTTGATGAAGGGACACCCGGTATCGGCTCTGCGCTGGCCGTCCGCTGTGTTCTGTGGCCACTCCCTGCCCTCGTGCAGTGTTCCTAGAGACCTCTGTGTGACAACAGCCGTGTTCGTCGTCTGACACATATCTAGTCCCCTTCTGGACTCTCTGACGGGAACCCTTCTCCAAATGGGAGCTCTGGGAAGGGCACTCACCAAGGGGGCTACCTGCAGTAGCCGATCTACTCTAAACATAGCAGAGTCCGTTTCCATGCAACGCTCCCCCAACATGAGCCAACACACAACCCCTCTGCCAAACAGCTGATAATTAACTATGTGCAGAAAATGCTGCCGGCAAGGTCGCTTTAGAGAATTTGGGGTGGGAGGGGCGGAGCAGGACGGGTAAGGCGGTGCTGGACGTTTGCTTCTAGAAATTTGGGCTGGCACCGGGCTATGGGTGATAAAGGAGGTGAGCCTCACAGCCTTCATCTGTTACGTTGCGGATGCATGTTTGTCCATAGCCCACAAATTACCACACCCTGTGTTGTGACTGGCAACCTCTGCTCAGGGCTGGAATAGCAGAGGGGTGGTGGGTCGGGATGAAGGGGCATTGGCAGCGCTGTGTGGTGGGTGTGACAGGGGGATCCGGTACTGGAATAGCTCTGCAGTTTGGGACTGAAGTGCACTGGCATAGCTCTGGAGGGAGAAGCCCGTGGCTGAGCTAGCAGGGGAGGGAACTGTAGATTTGTGAGGTGCCCGGCAAAGCTTGGGGGTTAGAGGATGGAAAAAGCAGGAGCAAGATGAATCTGCAAAGCTGCACAGGGGAAAGTTGCATGCTGTCTGTCTACTTTTTTGCCAGCTTGAATCAGCAGCCAGGCCAGGGCTTACGATATTCACACTCATTTCTCAAAGGATGAAATATTTAAGGACCAGGGCCTTTGGTGAGGCTCAGCATGGGCTGGGGAAGAGGTGGGAGGCTCCCTTGTTGGCTTGGGTTTCAAGGCTAAACACACAGAATATCCCACTTCCTTGCAGTCCTGCAAAGATTTCCACGTCCCCCGTCTTGGCTGAGAATCTGCGCATTGCTTGCGTCCCCCAGTACAAGAGGGGAACATAAATCCTAATGTAGAATATTTGTAAGACACACACGGGCCTAGACCCAAATGAAAGGAAAAGGCAACTGTGAAACCTGATTCCCTTTCCCCCCTCACTGGGAGCGCCCTGCCCCGCTCAGCTGGGCTACAGATGCTTTGCTGACACCACGCCCTGGATCCCAGTCACCTTGCAAAAGGCAGGATTACAGGCTGGCTCTGGAGAAAATATTATCGGCCCCTGAGTGTTTTGTTTCCTGGCACGTTTACAGGAGTTGCCTGAACATATACTGCAGGCAGAGGGTCCAGGCATGGTGATGCCACTGTTCTGCCCTAGGTCATGGAGTATCTACCAGAAAGATTGGTAGACGCTGGAGGAAAAACTAGGCAAGATCTGCCGCTGACATAGGTCACAGAGAATTTTTTCTTGGGTGCCTGGCTAGCGAGGCTTGCCTGCATGCACGGGGTTTAAGTGATTGCCATGTTTGGGGTGAGGAAGCAATTTTCCCTCCAGAGCAGATTGGCAAAGACTCAGATTTTTCACCTTCCTCTGGAGCCTGGGGACATGACTCACTTGCTGGTGGATCCTCTGTACCTTCAAGTCTTTAGACCATGACTGACGGACTTTAATAACTCAGTTGTGGGTTAGAGGTTTATTGCAGGAGCGGGTGGGTGAGGTTCTGTGGCCTGCCTTGTGCTGGAGGTCAGACTAGATGATCATGTTGGTCCTTTCTGACCTTAGAGTCTACGAATTTGTTAGTCACCATAGCTCCATCGACTTCAGTGGATATCCACGGGGCGGGGGGGCCTGGCCTGTGATTTATACTAAAGGCAGTGCATTCAGTATGTATTGTATCGCGGTCAGCATGACTGTGTAGGGTTTTCCTTCCAGCCCAGTGCTTCTTTCTCCATACTTATGTGTCTTAGCACCTTGCTTCCAAGGAGCTCCAAGAACTTTATAGCTATTAAAGAATTAAACCTCACAACCCCGTGAGATAACCAAGTCTCCCTTGTGCCAAGGGGGAAACTGAGGTACAGAGTGGGGGCATTTCTGTCCCAGGACGTATGGTGTGGCAGCAGCAGGAATAGAATCCAGGCGTCTGATGACCTGTCATTTGCTCCAACCAGATCTCTTCCCAAACCCAATATTAGAACCCAGGAGTCCTGATTTTCGGTCTCTTGCTCTAACCACTAGATCCCCCTCCCTCTTTAGGCCCATAGTATCCCCTGCTGCTGGCAAGCGGTAGTCTCACAAATCCAGGCTTAAAGGTGAGGTCTTGGAGTCTGGATCCCACTTCACAAGAGGCAGTCCAGCTGCTGGATTTGCCCCTGACCAGCACACCAGCTTAGTCTGAGGAAATGGAGTGGAGAATGCTGTTTTGCAATATTTTGGCCCTACCATGCGGTGAAAAAAATGTTATCCTGAGAAGATTTGTTTTGTGTCTGATCCTACCAGTCAAGGAAGGTTCAGGGGCTCCTGCTGTTTTTTTCTACACCGGTTCCTCCATTGCTAAGCCCTGCACATGGCATGATCATGTAGGGAAGGAAGTGGGGCTGGGTCAGAGCCAAGGTCTTCCTTTAAACACAGATGGCTTTGGTCATCAACAAACATATCAAAGCCTCTTCCCCTTTCCTGGTGTGGCAGTGAGTTCAGCGTGGACTGTGAGGGGTGAGAGGCCCCTGGTTCAAAGGTCCTTTTCCACTGGGGTTGCTTTACTCTAGCTTTGGATCCTGTGGAAAAGCCCAGATTTATTACACGGGCTTAAGCCCAAAGTCACAGACTTGGTGGAGACACATTTGCCAAGAGGTAATAGGGGAAAACAGCTGCGATTTCCCTTCCCTCTTGAGAGGGAGGTGGTGTAGTGGCCCAGGCATCTGGCTGGAATCTACCCAGGCTTTTATTGATAGCCGTAAACACTGCCGGGGTGAGCATGGGAATGTCACGACCACCGTCTGCAAAACAGCGATAACAGTCCACACCCCTGAGATCTACAGGTGATAGGTGCTGCTGAATCAAACTATCTTGGCCTCCATTGCCACGGTGCTTGAGCATCTCACTGTTACCCTAATGCACCCTGTGAGGTGAGGCCGAGCCGTTAGCTCCATTTCACAGGTGGAGAACTGAGACCGAGGGTACAGTCATATTGCAAAGAAAAAACCCTGCATCTGAGAGCCTGTGTCAAGTGACTTGAGCTCACGGGATCCACACTCCAAGGCTAAAACAGTGGCGTAAATGTCCCTGCTGAGACTTTGAGAGCTGGAGAGAGGGTGGATCTCGGCATGGGAATGGCCATGCCACTATTTTTAGCACCAGGGCACAAACCAAAATCAGTTGACCCAGCCTGCCTCGGGTGCCATCAGGGGCCTGTTTGCGGTGTAGATGTAAGCCTAGAAAGACTAAGGGTAAGATTTGCAAGGGTGATCAGGCACTTAAATGAGCAGATAGACACCTAGTGAGACATGGGAGTTAGGTACAAAGGAAAAATCGCACCAGGCATCTAAACGCCTTTTAAAATCAGCCTTCTAGCTATGCCTGCACTGCACCTTAATCCCAGTCTGTCTCAAGTTTGAGACCAAGCCCTACTCCTGTCCTCACACCGGTCAGTCTGACACAGGCCAGCTCGCACACAGGACCTAGTTCCTAGGACCCTGCTGGGAGCATGGGTCGCAGCTCAAGTTTTGCTGACTCGACTCCAAGCTCTGTCCTTTGGCAGTGTGGGTGCAGATTGAGCTGCAGCTCTGACACAGAAGATAAGTTTAGGGCAGCATGGACACATTAGTATAGCTGTGAGACCAGGGCCCAGCAATTACAAGTTCAGGTTTACAATACAGGGTGGATGCTCCTGCACAGACTTGGAAACAGAGTCCACATGTCCAAATCCCTCAGGCCTGGGCTTGGTGTGCAGTGTAGACGTATCGAAAGGGACTAACTCAGGGTCACACAGGGATTCTGCAATCATGCAGGAAAGTGAGCCAAGGCTGGTGCCCTAACCACAGCGCTATCCTTCTTATATGTCTAACATCCCCAGCTTTGTGCTTCGTAGGTGTCATACACATATACAGTCACTGACTGGGTGGGAGGAAGGGAAGGGAAACTTTATTGTGCTTTATTTTTCAGGATTTTTCTGCCATTGATTAGAATATCCCTAGCTTCCTTCCTAAAGGGGGAAGGAAAGGCCAAGCCAGGTTGCTCCCAGCATCAGGTCAGCAGGATGTAGTATCCTATTATTTCCAGCCTTGTTCTGATATTGGTGGTCAGAGGAATAGCAGGTTTTGCTTTGGTTCCCCCCCCCGCCCCCCCGGGCTTGTGTTTTTGGTCAGTGTCTTGCTTCTAAATCAGACTCAGGAATGCAGAGGTTTCTCTTCCCAGGCAGCTTGGCCTTGCTCCATCTCTGTGATCAGAGTTCTCCTTTACAGGATAAGTTTCTGGGCCGGCCCCAAGGGTGACCATAGGCATGTGGAGGTGATTTATGGGAGAGTGCCTTCTTGTTGCCCATGCAAGCACAGAATCATTGTATTCAAACTGGCATTTGGCCTTAACCCAGAGGCCCCTCCGCAGCCTCAGACCCTCCACGGGGCTCTGCCGGGACAACTTGCTTCTTGGTCCTCCCAGGAGAACCACTTCAGCCTTTACCCCGGCAGCTTCAACCCCGAGTTGTGAAATGTCTTCAGAAAGCTGAGCAGATCCTGCCAGTCCAGTGTGCTTTGATCTTTCAATCCAGAGCAGTAAATAAATGCAACTGAACTGCTCTGTTTCTTCTGTGCATCACGGTGCACCAGGTTTCACCAGAGGTAGCAAGGCAGTGGATCTCAGACTCATCTCGGGCCTGATCTCTGGGCCTGCTTCCTCTTTGGCAAACTAATCGCACTCCTGCAGGCTGACAGGTGCCCTGAGTTTCCGGGTGCAGGAGTCACTGGCTCTTAGGTATCCATTAGCACCAGTTACGGAGGAGCCTGCCCCCAGTAAGGACCATTCAAATTCTTGCTGGACTTTTATTAGGCCTGCTATGTGGTTCTGATCCTGCAAGGTGCTGTGCACTCTCGATTCCTCATAAAGTCATTAGGAATCTGGGGAGATCGGGGCACGGAGTGATATCGGTTCACTTCCTACCTGTGTGCCTGGGAGGGGAAACCATTCTGGGGGTGGCTTTCCTAGAAATCACTCCCACTTTGACTGACCGGAGCCCAGATATGGTGGCTGGCAGGGCTTGCTGCAGGACATGAATGCGTCTCTTTTCCATGGGGTGGAGAGAAGGCAGAGTGGGGCTGCGTGTGGACTGAGGGGGGCTGTGACGGACTGTTGAAGCTGGCGCTGGGCTGGGAGGAAAGGTGTGATCTGCTCCTTGGTGAACAAGGGGTTAACCTCAGCAGCTCCCCCTTCCCTGGTAGAGATGACTGGGAGTCAGAGGGCAGATAATGCCTTTGAGGAGCGAGTTTGATGGGAAGGAGTCATTGGGTGGGGTGGGATGGGGCTGGATCTGAAGCAGTGGGGCTGGGTCTGTCACTCATTCTCTTAGTCATCCCAAAATGAGGTGTGATCTCTGATTGCTCTTGTGGCTCCCTGGGAAAGCCCTTGCTGACAGTGACAGTGCTCCCTTTCTGCAGAGCCAGCCTTACAGCTAGCAGACGCCTCTCTGGTCCTTTGGCTATTCGATTTCAAGATAGTGATGTACAGAGTGGCTGGGATACTTCCCAGGGGAGGATGCTCCATCAAGGACCCAGCCTGTTTAAATGAACCAATAGATATGCATCATGGTGGAGAGCAGCTGAGATCAGGGTCAGATTTATGGCTGGAAATCATGTCCCCGTGGAGAGGCCCACTCCGGTGCTGTGCACCATGATGTCTGCAGACCACATCTAGGCTGGACCAGCTCAGGGCCCTTCAGGCCCAGAAGGCCACGAGGGATGCAGGGATGCTCCCTCCCTTGTGAAAGTGGAAGGACGGGTCTGCTCAACCAGGCTCCCAGGACAGAGGATGGCTAAGGTGCACATCCCCAAGGAGTTGTGGCTGGCCAGAAAAGGGCCATGTCTGCAATGCACCCACCCCACAAGCTGCCTATCCTGAGTGCACCGGGCTGTCTCTCAGGGAACACACTACCCCTTTCCTAAACCTCGATCCCTACTAGCTGGAGTCCTGGGGCAAGAGAAACATTTGCCACCATCATGCCTCCCTTTGGAGGGCTGGCCTGGGCAGGATCTGGCCACATATATAGGAACCACATCACTCATTAACACTATGCAGCCACCTCTGGGATGCAACGGAGCAGTTGTCTGACAAAGCCCAGCAATGATTCAGGGCAGGAAGTAGAGGAGAATGCCATGCCTCATGGCGACTGAATGAGATGCTTGGATAGGCAGAGCGAAGTGCCGAACATGCATGAGGACCTCACAAAGGGAGAGACAGATGTATTGGATCCACATCCACTGCCAAGTCCTCCATTCAACAGGCTTCCTCACTGGCATATAATCAACCCGTTGAAGCCCTTGCTTGGGGGCACACACAAGGCCATCCACCAGCACAAGAGAACGGATGGTCCACAGGAATACGCGGCATATCCCTAATACCCTGGGCTAAGGAATGGTTAGCCTCTCTGGCAGTTGTGTTAAGTTTATGGGGAGTGAGGACTTTAATCCCTTGGCTACTATCCCTCTCCCTGCCACATGCAATCACATTGGGAATCCACTCTATCCATGGAAGATTTCTGAAGAGGGCAAGAAGTGGCTTTTCATGTACCAGGCCATGGATGTTCACTGGGGATACCCCTCTGAGCCCTGGGAGAGAGACGGGCTGAGTGAGAACCTACCACTTGAGCCCAGGGGTGCTGAGGCTGAGTTGGAGGCAGCCAGCTGGAGTGGAGAGATGAACGACAATCCAAGGCAGAGGAGAATGAATCCCATCATGGAGATCGTATGGGTGTGGGTGTCCCCATATCACCCTGCACTCGGCCCAGCCTACGGAGCTTGCATCTTGGCCTGGGTGTGCCCTAACTTCCACTGCTCTTGATGTCAGCCCTGAGGATATATTTGGGAGGTGACTTGCAGCGTGCAATGATGGTGCCCAGTTCCATGGATGCTGACGTCACCGGAGCAAAGAGCTTAGCAGGGTTCCAAGAGGATTAGACGTTTGTAGGAATAATAAAATGATCACCCACAAAAACACTGGCTGGGATTAACATGTCTGGTGGAGCAGTCAGTGCTTCTGCTGCAAGGCGTGCGTCAGGACTGGGTCGGGGGCTGTGGAGATGAAGCTGTCACCTGGAGCTGTCATCTGGAAGATAGAAGCAGATTCTCAGCTGAGACTCAGCATCTCTGGGCTTTTCAGTCTCCTTCTTTTAGGAATACCCCCTGCTCATATGGCTTGTGGAGGACACATCCACGGGGGTCTGTCTTGTGCTGCACCTGGTCTGTTATCTCCCAGGCTTTTTTGGGGAGCAGTCCTTAAATCGTGGAAAGCTGCTAAGCCTACTGTCCCTGGTGGCTAGGACACTGGCTACCAAGCACTTGTCTGGTGCAATGAACCAGCTGAGGCGGAAGCCTGAAGGGACAAGACTTTAAAGGTTTTGCTTTAGTTTCAGATTGTAACAGGGTAAATCCTGGCTCTGCTCAATCCATAGGAGGTGGGCGCTAGACTTCAGTGGGACCCGAATTCAGTCCCAGGAGGCAGGAGTTCTCCGGTGTAAGAGAACTTAAGTGCAACCAGGGCTGCATGGCTTGGATGCACCGCAGAAAGTCAGGAGGGATGGATACTCTTCATTGGGCCGCTTTGGGTGACCTTGGGCAAGCCCCTGCCCTACTTTGAGCCTCAGTTTCCCTATCTGTAAAGTATGGTTACTGCTACATCTTGGAGAGTTATAGATGTAAGGAGAAATAGACTACCTGAATCTCTTATTGGATTACTTCCCCGTATTTACCAATGACAGAATATCTGTTATGACCCAAGAATGGACACAGCCATTCAGGCATCGAAATCTCATTCATGTAGCCATGCCAGGATCCTGGTGACATGCTTCATCCATGCGCAGATGTAGTGCCTTCCCCAAAAGTCCACTTGGTGGCTATTGTAACCTGGCTGTCCATGCAGGGTCAATGACCATAAAACAGGGAACAAATCCAAACCACTACAGGACCCCATTTGATCCAACAAGACAAGGAGGAGTGTGTTCAAAGTGCATGTAGGGCAAGGGAAAAGGGGCTGGATGGAGAGCTGGGGGAAGCAAAGCTCTTTCTTCATCTCCAAAGCAACATGGGTCACAGAATGCTGGTTTCTCCACTTGCTCCCCCACTGTGCTTCAAAGCAGGACATCTGTAAGATGTAGAGGAGAACTCAGTCTTTGCATTCACTCCTTGGCCTGGCTATTATGACTCCCAGTTGATGCTGTGAATGAGGTGTTTTTTGCAAGACCCATACTCACCTGAAATTCAACAGGCGTGTGAGTTTTCAGTAACTGTGGATGTAGTTGGCTGCGAACTGGTGGCCTCTACATGAAACCTGCTGCTGCCCATCCCCAGTCCTGAGCCATCCACTCCTCCCTGTCTTGTGATTTATGAGCCACTGAAAAAAAGTAGATACTCTCCTGGGACTCTTCACTCACCGCTGCCTGAATTGTCATCTCTGCTGTGTGTTCCATATGCTGGAAGGACACGCAGGCCTTTATCTTCGTGTAATGCTGGCCAAAATGTAGGATATTTGGTAATGGCTGTGTCCTGTCTCTTAACATCTCATTGCTGTGGAGTATCAGCCATGTAACAACACCCACAGTTTTGTCAGGACCACATAAACAAAGCCATCTCCATAAACTGGGTGAAGTTTGCACAAGCTGGGAGAGGCCATTGGCCCCAGCAACCACATATGTTTTACAGAGACTATTTCCAACATCAAAATTATACCCTTCCTGTCATCTAGAGACAGAGGTCTCTCATCAAAGCTCAATGGGAGCCGGGACTGCTAACTACATCGACAACAGGCCCCAGAGTGACGGGATCAGAGAGATCATGTGGGCAGTGTGGTGGGAGAACCCAGCTTACAATGTCCTAAAGCAGCTTTTATGTGTGCGTGTGGGTGTGCTCTATGTGTGCCTTTGTGTGTAGGTGCAAGAGTGCATATGCTGTGTCAGTATATGGTGTATTTGCGGGTGGGTGCATGCTCTGTGTGTGCACAAGTGAGCACTGTTCCCTCTAAGCTGTGTGCGTCTCCGCGTGCACACGGGTTGTGAAACCCATGCACACAACAAAGTAAAGCGTGCACAAAAAAATCCAACAGTCCTAATATTAGAGCACACAAAGAACTTTTTGCGCAGACAGCCTATGAAAATTTAGAGGGAACATTGCAAGTGGGTGTGTTGGTGCAAGAGTGCCTCGAATGTTGCGTGTCAGTACATGCTGTGTTTGCAGTTGTGGCTGCTTGGTGGGTAGGAGAGGGATGACTAGGGTGGAAGCGTGTTTAAGTGTATAAGTGTGTGAAAAGCTCAGTCTCCACCGGGTGTCAAGTCCCACAGGCTCGTTCTGTCCTAACTTTGGCAGTGACGCAGCTAGCTCTGGGCAGTGCCTGTTGTAGAGGATGACAGGAAATGGCAGCCTGTGTGGGCAGGGGCCAGGTGATGCATAATTGCTGCATGGAGGCATGTGGGGCCAGGTGCTCCCCTCACTTTGCATCCCTACGCCATGGTCAGCAAGAGTCCACGTTTGCATGAGCTGGCGCCGGGTGTTAGATGGTCTTCCATGGAGCTCTTCTTCCACTGCGGTGGCCAGCTGCAGAGGAGGGAGCCTACTGCTCTTCCTTGAATGCTCCAGCAACGGTGGACAGCTACAGGGGCCTTGGAAGGCATGTGGCCCATGGCTAGGGTTACCAGATGTCAGGCAAAAGGAGGACATGTCCTCCTTTTTACCTTCGTGTTCTCCATCTGGCAGGTATTTTAAAAATACACGATTTTGTCTGGCTTTTTACTTACAGGGGTTAAAGTATGCTGGAATGCCCTGGAACACCCTATTTTTAGGGGGAGGTGTTCCAAGGCCCCCTAAAACCAGAAGAATATTACATTAGTGCTACATTTTCTCCATGCGTCCTCCTTTTCATACTTCCCTGTCCTCCTTTCCGTGCTTTGGTATCTGGTAACCCTATCCATGGAGGCCTTTCCTCAGCAGTGCTCTAGGTCTGTAGCTCGGAGCCGTCCAGAGTCATAGCTACGTCTGCTGTGTCCCCTATCTTCACCTCTGGCTCACAGATGGGAAACTGAGGGACGTCACTGGCTCAAGGTCACCCAGCAGGTCAGAATGGAAGCCCGGAGTCCTGCCTGTCTCACCCATGCTCTGCCCACTAGGCCAGACTGCCTGTTCCAGAAGGCTCCCTTCCTAACAGAGCTGCAGAAGATAAGCCAGGCCCCAAAAGAGGGAGGTTGAGGGAAGAAGCCAAGCTGCCAACAGTCCTCCAGAGACTACTGGGCACAACAGCCAACTCTTGGGGCAATACCTTGCCACAAGTGCTTAGTTTGTAATGAGTGGTGCTTGGAGTCCAGCAATTATTTCACATTTAAAACTGACGCAGCAAGTCCAGAGGTGCCAGCCCTCATCCCTGGCAAGCCCTGGCACAGATTAAGCACAGCTTGCCACCTAATTCCATCAAAGATTGACTAAAACCCCCTGTCGTTCACAGCTGCAGAGAAATCAGTTGGCTGGCCCTTGAAAAGTCCCATCAAGGGGTGGTCCCACCTTGCAGAGGAGGCTGCCAAAAGAGGCCATGTGTGCCCTGCTCCCCATCTCACGTGCCTGCTGATCATGGAGCCTCCTCGCTTATTGCTCCTCTGTTTAGTTAGCATTATTAGGGCCATGATACTGCTTTATGAGGCAATAACCTGGTCCCACACACCCCAGGAGGGCAAAGGTGGAGTAGATCTCCTGCAGTCAGCAGCAGATTATTGCCTTGTAAAGCTGCACTGTAGTGGTCCTAACACTGTTAAAGTAATGTTGTTCCACTTGCACATTCTCAGCACCAGGGAACTCATCTGAGAGATTGGCAGGGAGACAAATTTATTTATTTCATGCTGGCTGTAAAAACCTGGAGTAAAGCTCCTCAAATTGGGACATGGAGTAGAAGAAGAGGGAAGGGACCTGCCATCATGCCATGCTGTGGTCCCAGGGCTTCATCTAGATTTCAAATGACCAGTGCCCTGTTCCTTTCTTGAAATACAATGTTCCCGCTGTGGAAGGGACTTTAGTGGTTCCTAGCAGCAGAAACTAGAAGCCCTGATAAAAGTAGGTAGTTTCATCTTTGGATAGCATGTGATGGGCATGGCAGTGAGGATCTGCTGACAGCATCCAGGAATCACTGAGTCCCTTGGCTGAGCACGTTGAGAAAGGTTCTCTGTTCCTGGAGGACACTTCGAACCAGAGGGGAAAAGAAATGAGAATCAAAAGCTTTTTTTCAGAGTTTTCAGTGAAACCCCCAAACCTGAACATTTTTTTGGACAAAAATATTTGGCATGGGTTGCCTCAAACTGGAAATATTTTGCATTTCTGTGTCTTGATTGAAAAACTGAAAGAAAAAATTACTGATACCACACATGTCTAGGGGATGTTTGCATTTTGATTAAAATCTGTCTCTTTTTTTTTATTGGTCCAGAGAAACCCATTTTAAATGAAAAATTTGGCCCAGACCCCTCACCAGCCTGCCTACAGACTACTATCTGTCAGAGCCTCTGTCCCCATCTCCAGCCAGATGTGGGCAGGGAAACCAGCAGGAGAACAACTCCAGAGCTGGTCCATTAGCCCAGGAAATGTGAATAAGGGACCGGGAAGTTGAGACCAGAGCACTTGGTGTTTGTGTTGCCTTTCCTGAGGGGATATCCCGTCAAGATCCTGACCTCCAGGAAAAGACACGCGTGGGTGGTGCAACCTAAGAGCTGAAAGAAATTTGGTGTGGGGAAAATGCAGCTCCAAGAGCTTTTGAGTCTGTGTGATGCACCCCACAAGTGATGCAATTCCTGGGGCCTCTGGCTCTGGGTGACGTGCCAGAATGCTCTGTAGACCTCTTGGCTCAGCCCAGCTCTTCATTTAGGATCTCCACAGGCCTTAAGTCCTGGCCTTTGCTTTTTTCCTTGCTGCAGCAGCTCCCCTTCCTCTCAGTGGCTGGAATACTGGCTCCAACATGAATCCCCCATGGCCTCTGTTGGTTTCCAGCCTCCCCAACCCCATGTCTTTCATGTCAAGTTGAGTTACCACTTCCTCGATCTCCCAGTCAGCTTCACGCTTCATGGTGTAGGATGGCTATTCACCTCCGTGCCTCCTTCGTTCACGATCTCATTAAAATCTCCAGGGGAAGCTCTCAGCCAGCATTTGTGCTTGCTTTACCTTGGGGGATTCGTTCCAGGTCAGTGCAGAGCCGTAGATAACATCCTTTAAGTTGAGTAACCTTTTAATGATGCCAACCACTTGTGACGGGCTAGCTCCTATGCAAGTGCTTACATCTCTAGCTGGTAGCGCAGCCCCTTCAATGGAGCAAGCGCGCTTTCTCGAAGACGAAGGGCGTGGGTTCAAGTCCTGGTGCCAGCATTTGCTTAACAAGGTCATGAGTGTGTCAGGGCAGTTGAAGCACATGTTGCTCTGCAACCACCTAGCGCCTGGAGGCTATTTGGCCTACAAGCCTGACTTCTGTTTCATCAGATGGAGACTCTCCTTGAGCTGGATGGTTTGCTGGGGTTTGTAGAGCAAGATTGTGTCCTCACAATAGTATGTAATTGTACAGCATTGTGTGTGTATGCACAGTGAGACAGCAGTGTCACGTGTGTGTGGTGGCACAAGAGTGCTGAATGTGTGTGCCAACCTGGGATACATGCAAAGAAGCACTGAGTGCTGAAGCTGGATGGATGATGGCTAGGATCTGCAAGGCTGGGCACCGCTCATGCCTGTGTCACCAGCTGGCCACCTTTTGAGAATGGTGGCCACTACAGCAAGGGTTCAACCCCAGCACGTCCCTTCGAAAGGCAGAGTTTATTCAGCAGAGTGGAGTTTGCCCCTGGCTCTGCAGGAGCAACGTGGGGGTGACTTGTCTGTAGTTGGTCCCTCTGCTTTTCCAGCCTGTGTGTCTTCAGCGTGTTTCCCACAGAGCCAGGCCAATGTGGGAAATCAAACCAGACTCCCGCAACCCTTTTCTGTGTGGGGTGATGTGGGTCCCCTAGGGGGCAAGTTGTGGCACTGGGGTGCTGGTGGTCTCTAGTTCCTGCACAGCTAGTGTGCTCCAGGAGTGCCGGGCAGGTCTGAGTCGAGGAGCGTGGGAGCTCTAGTGACCCATGGGGCAGAACTGAGCAAGGACTGGAGGTCAGGGGATGTGGGGTAGACAGGAGCATACCCATCATGCTGCATTGCAGCCCCGAGCTGGGGACCGAGCCCAGAGGGGAGCAAGGGAAGCCGCATTGCAGCGCTGAGGTGAGAAGCTGTGCAAAAGCAGCTCCATCTGTGGCAAAGCAGGAGTGACATTGCAGAGCTGCGCTGATGAGACCCTCACATTAACTCTGCTGCTCTATAATCCATTTCTTTCCACCTGCGTTTCCCTCAGTCATGGCTTTCCTCCTTTGCCTTGCTTTCTGCCTTCTCCACCTGGGATGGCAATGGGGATTTTATTCATTCTCGAGAAGGGCCATGTTTTGTTCCCTGCTTAAGGAAGTGCCAGAGTTCGGCTCCTGAGAGCTTGGAGCACTCACTTATTGCAAGACTTTTCCTAGCATAGTCAGGGGATAGGATGCTTTGCCGCGGTGAGTGAGTCAGTGACTGCCAGTGTCAGCTGGATTAAGAGTGCAGGAAAGGTCCGAACTCCAGCAGGCAGCATGGTGGCCCCGACCAAGGCAGCCCCATTGACATACGCAGAGCCAGCACTCGTATGACAAGAAATGAATAACGCACATTGTACCGCAGAGACATGCCATGCCCATACCTATGTCCCATGTATGCAGAGATTTACCCACACCTTCACATGGCTGTCCACGTGCACATGCCTGTACACTGCACTGCACCAAAGCTGTCCATGCTTACAGACACCTCTTGGGATTAGCTATTAGACACTGAAGGGTATATGGCTGGGTTCACACCCCGGTACATGCAGTAATAATTTCCTTATATGGGTTTCATCAATGGCAGCGGAGAGCTGAGATCAGAGAAAGTTAGGTACCCAGGATGATCTCCCTTGGCACCTATCTACAGCTTTAGGTGCCTACATATCTCTAGAAATGTGGCCTGAGGTGTCTTCCCCACAATCACAACAGAAATTGGTGGCAAAGTTTAGATTTGAACCTTGGTTTCAGGTCAGTGCCCTGACCACTGTAACGTCCTTCTTGCTGTCATTTTCCACATGCCACCTGAATACAATGTTAAGAGCTGTTACAAAGAGGATGGGGATTGATTGTTCTCCAGGCCTGCTGAGCGTAGGACAAGAAGCCAGAGGCTGTCTGCAGCAAGGGAAACTCAGGTTAGACATTAAAAAAAGCTTTCTGACTCTAAGGGCAGTTAGATTCTGGATCAGGCAAGAGAGGTTGCAGAATCCCCACCACTGGAGGTTTTTAAGACTATGTTAGACACACACTCATCAGGGATTGTCTAGGTTTACTTGGTCCTCCCTCAATGTGTGGGGATAGACGCTCAAGGTCACACCAGCCTTTTATTTCTGATTATCTTATCAGTCTTCACAGTGATGCAGATAAGTACGGATTATTCCATTTCACAGTGGAGGAAACTGAGGCACAGAACTGGGATGTGACTTGTGCCCAGTCCCAGTAGGAGTTAACTTCAGAGCCAGGAGCAGAATTCTGGATTTTCTAGTCTGCACCGAGATCACTGAACCAGGCTTCTTCCTCAGCGGGTGCACACTCTTTCAGCTGCTGGCAAACGCATGGGCCCGGATGGTAGCCAAGTCCCCACGGACTACTGGCCAGTTGGCCATATTGGTCTGCAGGATGGAAATCTGCTGTCCTGCTCAGTGTGGAGGGAAGTGCTTCCTGCACCTGCAGAGGTCATCTCTTGTAGGGTTCATTTCAAAATACCTCCGGCTCAGTGCAGCTGCTGAGGCCGCCAGTCATTCAGCAAGGAGATGCTGAGAGCGTGAGAGTTGAATACCGAAGCCCCAGTGTGTGAGCAGTGACACACCAGGATCCAGAGATGGAATGGCTCTAATGCCACATCTCAATTGAAACTGCATCCAGTGGAGTTCCCGTGCAGTTACAAGATAGCTTCCATTCAATGGAACCCACTTCTGTAAAAAAAGGACTGAGTTGCCCTTACGCTCAAACCTAGAGCTTGGAAAATGTTTAGAGACCTCCTTCCTAGTCCCTAATTAATTTTTGTTTTGAGGCAACGTGCATCCTGGTTTCATCTCAGACCCAAAGGGGCAAGGCCAGGATTCCATAAAGAAGTCAAAGTAGGAGTTCAGGCATGAGGCGATGTGTGCCAAATTAACAACAGCATTTTATAGGCACAAGAGGTTCAGTTACACAACTGGCATTTGAGGGCTGCAAAACTGAGTTTCCAAACCTTCTGAATGGTTTTTGTCCATGCTGGAGTGATGCGGTCTCCGGGAGTGTGATTTCTAAAGAGTGCTAATGTGTTGCACATTAATCAGTCTGTGCAGACGCTACTGGAGTTCACTAAAGGTTCCCTAGTGTGTTTTAATGTAGCCCTGTTTCAAACAGCACAATATGAAAGCACACCAGCAGGGTCTACACAAACTAATTAATCGGCAGTGCGAGTGCACTTTAGAAATCACCCCGCATCATGGACATAACCCCATCATTTAGAAGCCCTGAGATGCATCCATCACTAGAGAAGAGCCTGGAGCAGATCACTCTGACCTTCAGCAGTGACATCTCTGGAGACCCTGGTACCCCAATGATGGATGCAGTCGTAGCAGAATATGAATTGAGATTTGGTTGCAAATGTCATGGCTCTGGCCTGTGTCTGTGGTGAATCCAAACTGGAGCATCAAACACAGCCACTTCCAGGTTTCAGCAAGGTTCAGGTTTGGACCTGAATGAAGATAAAAATTTCAGCTCCCACTGTCCCTGGATCCTTTGCAGTAATATGTAACGATGTGAGTTTGTCTCCTTGTGACATGCATGATGCTGCAATGAAATAAAATATATTTCCTATGCCAGTCCCAGGCATTGCTGTTATTGCTAGGCTGCTGGGCTCAAGAACAGTCTGGTTTACCAGCCACTCTGCTCTAGGGCAGCCAGGCACAAAACACCCAACACTGTTGTCGTTCACAGTCGAATGTTCCTAAGTGCTTAGCATTGGCCCCCACTGAATTCAATGGCCATTGACTTCAGAAAGGGAGCGGGCTATGCCTACCCTTAAAACGCTTCAGTAGAAACATTGCTGGGCTCTCCCGTCCCTGACAGTTGATTGCAAGGTTGAAGGTAGAATTCATGCTGGCCTCATGCTGGCTGTCCTGGAGGTTAGATTGGCTTCTCTACGTTGCTTGGTGGGGTGAATTTTTCACTCCGCTGAGCGATGTAACTATTCTGATACAACTTCTCAGTGTAGCCCAGCCTTTAGGCTAAAGTTGAGCACTTCTGAAAATCCAGCATTGAGGTTTTTATGTGGGACTGACATGTCTCAGACTCAGACATGATCTTCTTGGTCTCTTCTCCAAACAGCCAGAGTTTCCTGACTCAGTGTTTCTGAATCACACTTCCAGCTGAGGTGTAGGTAACAGCTCTGTTGCTGGCTATTTATAGATGTGCAAGCGTTCGCTGTATTTGAAGGCTGAGAATAGCTCTCTGATTAGGCAGTTCTCACAATCTTTGGCTCATCATGATGCTCTCAGACCTCTCAGTGCGTGGTATGTTTTGGCCGCAGGGAAACCCAGCTCCCATCAAGCTGAAGTTGCACCACAAAGCTTTTGTTAACCCATTTAGTGCTCCTAGAATATGTTTAATTGAGTATGCCTGCTCCACAATCAGGATGACCAGAGCTCTGCAGACATACCCAAGCTTGCTTTGATCTAGCTAGAGCAAATAAAGATATAGCTGGGAAGCCATGACAGCTGTTGGTGAGATATACCCAGGCTGCGTGTCACCTCCGGCATCTGTTGACTGGAGGGAAATTCTTAGCTCTGACTACAGTTAGGACAATTATGGTGGGGATGGTTTGGATGTACAGTAGCTCTTTCAAGACTCCAGCCTGAGCCAAGTGATGCCTTCCAACAAAAAGCACTTGTTTGCAAGCAACTACTCTGCCTTTGCAGTAGGACAGTGTGTCCCAACACCTGAAGACACTGCGCTCTAATCGATCCAGTGGGAGGGAAGTGGTGGAACCCACTAGCCATGTGAAATTGCGTCACAGCCTGCGAAGGGTTGAGAACCACTGCTGTAGGGATCACCCAGCACTAGCTGAGGAAAGGTTGAAGTAGCCGACCTGATATCATATGCCTCTTCTTCCAAGGTTTTGGTGGGATTGAACTGGAGTCTCCTTCCCGATTTCCTCCTCCACCCATGCACACACTTAATTTTGCAGCCCGCTGGGCAGTGCTACATGTCTGGGATTGACAGCAGGCCACTTGCCTGTTTATTCCACTTCACAGACTGAGGTGAAGGAGCCTGCAGTGCAGACTTGGGGACGCCCAGTGCTGAAACCTGTCTCTTTAACAAACCCCTCAGGCGTTGGGAGATGTCATGGCATTTCTAGTTCATGTCGTTTCTAACTGGCATTACCTTCCCAGGGCTCAGCTGGGCAAGAGAGAAGATGGAGAGCTGCTAACTCATGTGGACAGACATAGTTGGGAGGTTCCGGCAGCGTTCCCATTTGTTATAGAAGCAGGGCAGGTGACATTATCCAGAGGCCATTTCCTGGGGTCAGAGGCCCCCTCTGGGAGTACTCAGGAGCGCAGATGCAGATGGGAGTGCTCTTCCTGTCCAATACTGCACCAGATTCTGCCACTCAGAATTTTCCTCCTCTCGGGCCTTGCTATTGAAGGGAGCAGGGAGGTTTTGCCCTTGAAATAGGATGATCGTGCCTTGCTGCTAGCAAAGCAGACTGCAGCTCAAGCAAGGTATGGCAGAAGAATCCCAGGAAGTCTTTCTGCTCTGATTCCACCCAGCCTCAGTATTGTTAGAGTCACAGGGCAGTCTTAAATGATGGAAGAGGAGATAAGAAGAAGCTGGAGAAAACATCTCTGATGTTGCCTCTCATCCCTCCAGTTGTATTAGCCAGACTAAGACTCCCCATTGGTGGTGGTTTTGCTCATTCCTCTCAGGACATGGCAGAGCAGAGGGTCCCGTCAGCAATGCAGAAAAGTTTCACCATTGTGCGTGGCCAGTACAGGCAGGGGAGGCAAGGCACAATGAGCAACGGCCGTTCCCGTCTAGGTTCGATCTGCCATGACCTTTTGCCTAGGGCTTCACTTAGGACATTGAATTGGCCTTGTTAGTCACTGACCATGAGCATCTCTGCCCTGTGGATGGGATCAGATGCCTCACATCTTGTGTTTGTGCCTCCTCGTCTAGCAGAATGGCTGGGCGGCTCAGTTAAAAGAAGACCTAGGAAATGGGATTATAGTGAATAGCAGACAATAGCTAGACCCAAAAACTTGACGGGAGAGAACTCATAATTAATAGCACCCGTTGCAAAGCAAAGGCAAAAAGCCAGGACTCTCAGGAAATGATCAGCTCCCGGCTCCGTTCCCTCTCCCACCAAAAAAAGCAACAAAAAAATTGGGTCCTGGAAACCTTATTGTTACCCTTCATTAGTTGGAAAAAGTCTTATGTCAGTTCCTAGCATTCCACTGGGAGACATACATCTGCAAACTGCAAATTCAGAGTTAATTGGATCTTGCTCTGTTGGCATTTAACATTTGGTTTCCTGCCTTTGTCTTGTACTGCAGTACAGAGCAAGGCCTCAGCTACCGAAGGCGAACAGGACGGTGCAGGCGCTGTTGAGCGCTTTATGAGTAGTCTGAGTCAGCGTTTCAGAGCCCAGCTGAGTTTTCCTGAGGTGGGTTTGGCAGAAACCTGACATAGTGGGACTGACCCACTTACTGAGCAGCTGGACTTCTGGGCACACCTGGGAGCTCTTGAGCCTTTTACAAATCGAGGCTTGTTTTCAAAAAATAGCAATAAAGGATGTTTCTGAAGAATATGCATTTTCCTGCATGAGCCACCTGAGGGATGGTGGTCAATAACCTCTCTGCACACCCGAGGTTGTGTTGGTCACATAGCAGGCAGGACACTTGTAGAGTAGCCAATAATTGTTTATTTTGCTGGCTTTTTTTCTTCTAAGAAGCACACATGTAGGCTCATTCTGGGGTTGACAACATTCTTTCTGGGTCAGCCAAGACAAAATGGTAGCTGGTTGCATTTTGTTAGGCTGAGGAACAGACAGACTATGGTTTGCCTCACTGTTGGAGATGTAAAACTGAGGTCCTTGCACCGTATGGCCATTAAAAAAATCATGGAGATCTCCATTCAAGGCTAACTCTACTTGGAACTCCAGTTTGGTAAATTTAATTCCTCCTTGATTTTTGATCGTCTGCACAGCCCATCCAAAACTGCTGCATATGGATATTGTGTGTTGTTAAATAGCTCCTGAGTTCCACCTCAGAAATGATTGCATTTTGACCCCAAAGGGGTTTGCCTTAGACCCTATTCTGGCCCGAGCTTTGCCCTGATTGCACCCTTTTATGGTGTGAGAGGTCAGTAAGGCTGCCCTATTACAGCTGAAAATTCTCCAAGTTTAAGATTTCCCCAGCTCTGGCCCACAACCTCTTTGCTATGTGGGATCAGGGTATGAGAGAGATGGCCAGAGTCCACAGTTTTCCAGCGACCTGCTGTTAGTATAATGACCCTTTGGGAGGCTGTGAGAAGCTGACAGAATTTAGAGCAGCTTTGAGGCTGTTCTGTGTTACAGTGGGGACCAAAAACGTCCCCCCAGCAGACTCAGAGATTAGTGAAGCAAAAAAATGTGGCTTAAAGTCATCCTTCCCCTCAGCTGTACCAAGAGGAGTTCTCGTGCTGTCGAAAACTGGCCCTCTGTATGTATGTTCTGGCTGTAGTTTGTAAAGCACTTTGGAGTCTTTGGTGATGAGAGGTGCTGCACAAATGTAAGAGGTTGCTAATATGAACAGTTGTCTGACCAGCGGAGCTCAGTGACTCATCCATTTCCCACCCCTTTGGCCAATCTTTTCAGGGAACGGGAATGCCTCTCCCCCACAATGCGTCTCATGAAGTGTGTGATGTGATACATGGGGAGAGAGAATTTCTTCTTGACATCTGCAGGCCACTCACTTATGCTTGGAGTAGTGGATCTGGTTGTCTTTATTATCAAAGCTGATTAAAATAGCTATCCCAAATAGCTATGACCCGATTTATATGCTGTGTTTTGATTTGGGCTGCCTGCACTAGGGAAAGATCTGCCCATGAAATACCTTGTTGGGACAGGGGAAGGCAAAATTAGAATTCACCTTTTTTGATGAATGTTTTTAGATTTTTATGCACTTCACAGGCCTTCTCACCAACCCAGGCTTCCCGCGCAGCCTAACATAAGAGCATAATAGGGAAGGATTGCTGTTTGCCAGAGGCTGGGAGTGGGCAATGGGATGGATCACTTGCTGATGACCTGTTTTGTTCATTGCCTCTTAAGCGTCTGGCATTGGCCACTGTCAGAAGACAGGGTACTGGGCTAGATGGACCATTGGTCTGACCCAGTACGGCCATTTTTGACTTCCTGTGTTCACCACTATATCACACTCTCCTCTCATGGCCAGGGTCTCCACTATTCTCCATAGCTAGTTGTGCACTACTTTGGCAAAGTGTGCGTCTAACCCTTCTTGAGTAGCTGGCCCGTGTGAAGGGTCAGCATCTCTCATGTGGTTTAAGAAGTAAAGATCTGTGCTGCATATCTAAAAGGCAGAGGTCCCATCTCAGCTGGGACAGGGCCTTTGAGGTTACATTTAACAGAGTTTGTCCAGTTTCCTTTTTTGAAACCTGCCTTTATTTTAATTCACCCAATGAGCAAGCATTGTTTAAAACAGGTTTTCTAGTTAAAAGCTCTTAGAATTTGTACAACAGGTACAAATGCCCAGGTATTTCCACATTTTTGGTCATTTGTGACAAATTTCTGGTTAATTTATTTGCTTTTTTCCAAATACTTTGGTAGTGACATGTTAACAGCCCAACAAGATAGTAAGCAGAAATGATTTGTTAAGTCACTTTAGGCAGAGTGGGGAATATGACCCATTTTTCACCCTATGGGAAGCTCATAGATTGCACACTTCACCATTCATCGTTTATTATTCATGCTCTCTGATTGGTTACATGTCACATGGCTTTGTTTCTGCTCCCCAGTTGGCTGACTGATACTTTTCAAAGAGAATAACGAAGAGTAAATAATCAACTTTCCTTTATGAATTTTCAGGCAAATAATTGTTGGTACTAAAACTGATGAAACTCTTGGGAGTCCTGAAAGGCTGTCCAAATACTCACAAATAATGAAAGCCTGTGGATGAGAGTGAATCATACTCAGGACTTGGACTGAAAACTAAATTCATAAATCAGCTTTTCTACTGTCCTGTTCACCAACTTAGTGTTTTTATCCACAAACACTATTAGTGGTTTTAAATGTATCTAGCTGATTTTCAAATCCAGCCACTTCAGTTGACCTCCTGCATCAGTGAGTTCCACAGGTCAGTGGCATACTGTCAGAGCAGCATTTCCTTTTATTTGTTCTTCATTTACCAGTCATTAAATTCTGGGGAACTGAAAGTTGATTTTGTTTTGTTGCTAGAAACCCATCTCCCTTTGCATGCAGTCTAGCAAATTCCATTTGGTTTAGCAGCTCTGCAGCCTCAAAGAGAGATCACCAGCTTCCTTTTGTACCGTGAAGGATGTAAATTTTGCATCCTAAATCCACCGTGTTCGTCAGTTCAATAGTACAATCCAGACAATGGCTTTAGAAATCCGATGCCAGTGTTTTAGAACCATCCTGCTGAGACGAAGGCTGAAGCTATGTCTGGTGCCAGAATTTGTATATATATTTAAAAAAAAGGAAGAAGAAAGAAAAAAGGGATATTGGATCTGACATGAGGTTTCCAGGGAGATGATAGTAATCTTGCATTTCCATCTATGCCTTTCATCACACCCTCACATTTTCAGGCATAACCAATTGATGTATAAGGCTTCATGGCATCCACTGTTAAAATGAGTCACCTTTAGGGGATCATGCGGAAGCTCTTCCCAGTGGCAAGCATTAAGAGCTCTGGGCAAAAGTAAATACCTTTTCCCACTGGAAGTGTGGGGGAATTTTAGGCAGATGAAATTTAATTACCAACATGCCAGTACCCCAAAGTTAACAGCTACAACTCTTGCAGACAGCAGCCGGGGTTACTGGATCTTTAATGCCCACAAGTAGCAGACCTCTAGTTGATGTCTCAGTCACAGGACAGCATGTTCAGATTCATAGTGCGGCCTAACTAACATCATACTAGGGCACTGTGTGCTGAATCAGAGGAGTTTCAAAGGTCAGAAGGAACCACCATCGTTTTCTGGTCTGGCTTCCTGCATAGCCCAGGCCAGAGAACTTCCCAGAAATAATTCCTGTTTGAATTCATGGGCAGATGTTTTAGAAAGACATCCAGTCTTGGTTTAAAAATCGCCAGTGATGGAGAATCCACCACAACCCAGGGTAGATTGTGCCAATGGTTGAATTACCGCCACTGTTAGAAACGTACAACTTAGTTACTGTTTGAATTTGTCTAGGATCAGCTTCCAGCCTTTGGGTCATGTTATAATTTTGTCTGCTGGATTGAAGATCCCGTTATGAAAGATTTGTAGGGACTTGCAGACAGCTATCAAGTCTCCCCTTAATCTTGCTTCAAGTAAGCTGTAGAACAGCTTCTCCTACCAAATCACTAAGATGAACCTCTTCTTCAATGCCTAGTTGTTCCTCTGCTGCTGCCTGGCTTTGTTTAGTCTGTGACATTGAACAGGATCCCAGGATTGAATCGAATGGTGGCATAATGTATGGGATATACACACATGAAAGCCAGCTTTCACCAGGGCTCACAATAAAATCACAAGAGCTGGGGACACTGTTACATGTTGTTACGTAGCATTTTAATAAAGCTGCCATTTAGCACCGTCAGTAGTGGTCATGATAGGTGGCCAATGTCCTGCATTTCAATTTTGGAATGGGGCTGGGCTGTAACCACACCTTGGGAGCAAAGTGGATGGTAACCATTTAACAGAAATCTGCTCGTGCCCTGTAAAGGCAGCCAAGCCATTGTAGCAAAAATTTTCATTTCTGAGAAAACCTCCTTTTCTGGACGAAACAGTTTGGGGTTGAAAAGTTTCCCCTAGCTCTAGCGAATAAGTAAATACAAGTTGTTTGAGTGTTGAGAGAATGCATGTAGAAAATCTTTTTAGATGGGGCAAAAAAGGAGAGACAAAACATCCATCCACAACCTTGATCCGTCTTCCTGTTCCAGGGAGAGAGAGTTATTGATTTTTCTGTCTGTCAAGGGAAATGAAATTTACTGTTGCTCCAGTATAAATCCAGTTTAACTCTGTTGACATGATGGAGGCGCTCTGGATTTGTACTGGGGTAACAGAGAAGAATGGGTTGCCTGGGCCTTTCCACTGGTCCCAGTGATGATTTAGTCCTAACTTAGAGCAAACCTTGTGATAGCGTAGTGGGGGCACAATTGTATTATAACCCGTTGCTTTTTCGTGGTGTGTACAGAGAATCTTGGCATGCATCTGGGTATGAAGTTATCCCAGATCTGCCTCCTCTTAGACACTCCTCTTCCCAGACTTGCTGCTCTGAAATAAGGAGAGAAATCCTAGAAAGAGAGTGAGAAACGGGGAGGGAGGAGGGAAGTGAATTGCTGTGGCTAATTAGGCCCAGACCCCAGTGCATTTGAGTGTTACTGGGAGCTCCACTTTCAGATGAGGCTGCCAAGCGCCCATTGATTGCAAGTGAGTCGCATTGTTTTGTTAGCAGAATTTATAGCTGGCAATACAGGCATAGACCTTGCTTTGTAATAGCATTTTCTTATTCCTGACTCACAAAATGTCTCGAGGCAGCCAAATTGAGGCTTTGAAACCTAGCCCAACAGCTGGATGATAACATCAAATATTTCTTCCCATCCACCCTACCTCCAGGTGCTCCTGTGGCTGTTCTGCTTTCTCAGAGAGTCGAAGCCCAAGGCTTGCATTAGACACGTTACCATAGTAGTGGATGGTCACAAGTGGCCGCGCACACAATTTTCACAGGGAGCTAGCAATAGGATTCTCAGGCGATATTCCAAAGGGATAGCCGTGTTAGTCTAATTCAGCAATATAAACAAGGAGTCCTGTGGCAGTTTTAAAGACCGACAAAGTGGGATTTTCTCCCACAGAAGCTCATGCAATAAATACATTTGTTAGTCTTTAAAAGTGCCACAGGACTCCCTGTTTGTACAGGTGACATTGACAATGGAGATGGGTCCTAAACCAAAGTCAGGATCCAACTAGCCCTCTTGACACTGGGGACGTTCTGGGCTGGCTCCAGTTTTTGTGGCTAGCCCCCATTGCATAAAGAGGTGAAGATCCAGACCTCCCCAGCATTTGGAAAAGGTGACATTCCTATGCGGGTTCAGTTTCGGGTCTGAATATTGTGCTTACGTCTGATATTTAGCTTTAAAGATGAGCCAGATCTTTTAGTGGATGGTCCTTCTGCCCTAGCTTCTAAAGAGCGTGAGTAAGTTAGTCACCAGAATGTAGGTGTTTCTGCAAGAGATTAAACCAGTGGCCCATCCAGACCCGTAGGCTGTCTCTGAGAGTGGCTAGTACCAACTGCTTTGAAGAATATTGTAAGCAGCCCTAAGGAAAGCTGTGTTGTTTAGTGGTGGACAGGCCTCAGCAGCAAGACACATGGATTTTGTTCCTTTTGACCTGCTTGGGCAAGTCACCACCCTTGTCTGTGCCTCAGTTTCCCTTTCTCAATCTGTTGTAGGCTGTCAGCTCCTTTGTAGAGAGATTGTCTCTCACTCCATGTTGGTATGGAGAGGCCTCTAGGTGCAACTGCAATACAAAGACATGCATAACGGTGGACAAGCCAGGTAATTTCATGCCTGAGAGGAAAGTTTCTTGCTATTCTTAGTCTTTAAAAAGTATCACCAGGCTCCTTGTTGGTTTTGCTGAGCTAGACTGACAAGGCTACCCCTTCAGAAATATAAGTGAGATACTGATCTAATTATTCACATAAGCCTCTCCAACAAAGTTCATGGCCTGGCATCTGGTAGCAGTGAGTTGCACAGCTGATCAGTTTTGCTGCGTAAAAAGCCTCTTCCCTTATATTTGTTCTGAATGCATTTCCTTAGCATTCTGTCAGGCAGGGAAATGTCCCAGCAGACCTCTTTATATTTGATACCAGAGCCAAGCAAATAATTTATAGCGAGTGATTTTTACAATGACTTTAGAATTTTCTCTTGCTCAATTATCTGCAAGCAGCCTACAGTGCTCATGAATATATTCCCTATTGGAAAGAATATGCTTGTGAAAAGTTCATTTGAAGTATTTCAGATTCAATGCTGAGGCCGTGTTGGCTAGTTTTTATTAGACTCATAGGTCATATAGTATTTTTTCTGTACCATTTAGATGAATTATGCAATTTCCTGCTTCAAAAGGTGCTTGGCTTGAAATTTCCCTAGTAGCCACATGAATTTTCCTGCCACTTTGCTCATTTGCTAATGGAAAGTGAATCCAGACTAAGTCAATTTGCTTTCTTATTTGAGTGGCTGCTTCATATTTGACCGATGCTTCATCATCAGAGCCCTGCAAATCCATGGATATCGGCATTATATCCATGGCTATCTGCATCCACAGATACAATGGGCTATCCAAAGACCGTTTCTGGTGGATGGAGATTGGATCCAGGGCCACATATTTTTATCTGCACAGAGCTAGAGCCTGTAAATATGCAGATATCCACAGATATCCGCATCATATCTGCATCTGCGGATACAACGCGGATATCTGTGGACCATTTCTTGTGGATGCAGATCAGATTTGGATCCACATATTTGTATCCACACAGGGCTCTATTCATCATTGCCTGGACAACAACTCCTGCAGAGAGCTAGGCTAGTGACCCCCAAAACATTACATAGGTGTTTCCCCACTGAAACGATATTTGCCTGATGGATTCCTGGCAGGGTTGCCTACCATCACATATCTGTTAAGAATCACGTGCTTGTGTGTCGGGGTCCTAATAGGTAAAGTCCAGTCCAACTTCCATTGAAGTTGATGATGCAAAGACATCCCACGGACTTGGGTGGTTCATGTTTTAAATGGGGGAAATGAGCAGTTGGACTGTGATTCCACTACAGCTATGAACTTGGCTTTCTTAACACAATAGCGGGCCAATGTTGCTTGTAGTGCTCCGGGGTCTCAAGATGTTTAAATGGAGCTGCGCTACTCAGTTGGTTTTTGACACACACAAACGGATCTTGCAATTCCCTGAGGCCTGTTAGGCCTTTCCCACTGAACTGAAGGGTGGGTAGCCTGTCATTACAGAGCGTTTTGAGAAAGGGGGGCAATTACCTTGTATAATATATGACTGCTTGGGAAATCTGACATTCCTTTCCCCCAGCTGATGTGTCCTGGGGGCTGTACAGTCATAGGCCTGTCATAGTCTGTCAAAAGATCATTCCATTCCAAGGCCGTGAGTGTGTTTTCAAGTTTGGATGCCTCAGGATCTCATGCAATAGGCGATGATGTCTTCTCTAAACAGCACCATGTCAAAATTCCAGGCGGGACCCATCTATAACTATCAAGAGTGCAATGAATTCTGGGAAGACTCCATGGCTATAGATATTCCCAATCAGCAGAGTTATCGGTGCAGAACACGGCACAACGTTTGGAACTCAACAGTTTCAGGAGCAAAAACCTCAGCAAGCAAAAGCAGCAGAGGGGACAGAGATACCTATAATCATAGCTGACAGTCTTCCTCTGATAGAGGACAAATTCTTAGAGAGGGAGCAGAGTATACGGGTTAGAGCTGGAACTGGTGGGAATGGTCTGAATTTCAATTTTTTTCTTCTCAACCTTTTGAATGTCAGCCAAAAAATGGGTTTTTCCTCCCCCATAAAAAGTCACAAAAATATATCCTATTAGGTGAGCAGCTCAGTTTTTTCTAAATTTCAAAATTCTGATGAAGAATTTTGTTTAATTTCCTCTGTAAACAAGGGGCACAGTTGGGGGGAGAATTTTCATCAAAAAAATTTAGGTTTTCTGCACAGCTCTAGTTAGGCTCCAGGGCTGAGTCAGGAACATTGCATTCTAGATCTAGCTCTGTCATCCAGTTCCCTAGGGCACATCCTCCCATAACTCTGTGCCTCAGTTTCACCATCTTGGAAACAAAAGGCAAATGGCTTTGAGATCCTCAACTGAAAGGTGCTATGAGAGTGCATCATTATTATTTATTATTATGCCTATGCAGACCACAAGAAGCCCAAACCCCTCTCAGCTATGGTTGGTCTTTGCTAATGATCCTAAACACACGATTGGCCTGTGTCAGCGGAGCTAACAGCCAAGGAGACCTTCTGCTGGTTTCTGCCCCTGCTGTCCATTGAGGAAGCAGATGGGCTCACATACCCCTTTACACCGTGGCGCTGAGTGGTTTCGAGCTGAGTGAGGTCTTGTCAGAATATTGCTTTTCTTGGTAGTGCAAATCCAACTGCACCAGATTGTCCTCAGCGTGACGAGCACAGCCCCAGGAGACGCCAACTGTCGAGAGGATGGTTAGAGCCCCATGACGTTCTTTTGGGGGTTTAAACATTTTGTTTTATTTTGAGGGGATTTCTTTTACTTTTATGTTGTCCATTTCTTCTCCCTGCCTGCTTTACAGATGCTGCAGGCCAGGCCCAGGAGTAGAACATCAGTCTTTCAGGTGCTAGTCTAGGGTTCGATCCACACTGCTTCCCTAAGTGTACTCCTGGGGAAGTGGGGCACAAGGGTCTGCCATGGCACCTCATTGCTACCCTGGTGTTTTAGGCACGCTCAACGC
This sequence comes from Podocnemis expansa, assembly GCA_007922195.1. Classification (NCBI taxonomy): domain Eukaryota; kingdom Metazoa; phylum Chordata; order Testudines; family Podocnemididae; genus Podocnemis; species Podocnemis expansa. The sequence goes on from ML682095.1 coordinate 3,209,964, forward strand.
ATGCAGCTGTGTCCATGCACTTCACTCCTGACTCATGGGCCCTCATCCTGTTCTGCGGCCTTGTTTCCTTCCATGGCTACACACCCAGCTGGGACTCTCCAGAACTGAAAGTGTGAATGCATTTTGTGACCAAAGGCAAGTGGGAGCAGAAGGGATTGAGGCTTTTGTCAGAAGCCCATAATAAAAGTAAATCTGTTTGGGAAATGGGCTGCTATTTCCCAGCAGAAAATTTCAACTTTCTGGCAAAGAATCAAACCTCCAACTAGTTCAATTATGAATTGCTGCCCTGAGGCCTCATGTGCACTGTAGTCTGGATGTCTAATGCTCCCATTCTGCTCTGATGGCCAGGTGCCCTGATCTGACTGCATTTCCCATGATGCAACACAACCGGTTGTATTATAAGAGGCCATGGCCATGAAACACAGTGGGCTACATAGGTTGGATGGGAAGGAGAATGGGCATGTGCAGAAACGGAATTACAACTCTGATGAAATACTGCTGGGGGACTTCCAAACTGAGAGATTTCCATTTCCAAGCAGTTGAGGCTTTTTTCTTCAAAGAAAATATGGGTATTTTTTCCTGCAGAAAACAGATACTCTCCCAAAAATTTTTGTTTAGTCAAAACCCCAATTTTCTTTGGAAAAACAGTTTTGTTGGGAAAGTTTCAGCCCTAAAGACAGCTGTTGAACAATACCTAAATGACAATAGGACAGCAAAGAGAAAGACATGCAAGGGAGAGGTGTCATGGAAGGGAGAAACAGTAAAAGATAAGAACACTGCTGAGAAATGCAACTGAATCCTTTTCTGTGTTCCCACTGGAAAAGAAACAACACTTATAACAGACAATTTATTCATACTCATCCCTTCCGCCCGCTAAGGGTGCTTGAGGCACTGCGTAGCAATTAAAATACAATCACCACAATAGGCTCAACAGATCAACACTTGACACGCTTGAATTAAGAGGGGCAGGTATTTGGGGCTGCTCTTAAGAAGTGAGGAGAGATGGATGGAAATGGGTGTTAATGACAAGGAAACTCTAGATCCTGCTCTCTGCTCTAGCAAAAATAGGATCCCACTCCAAGCTTAGGTGGAATCTATGAAAGGTGTGTGGCATTTGCACACCTGAAGGGCCAGAAACCTCAGCTGGTGTCAGTTAGTGCAGCTCCACTGATGCGAACTGAGCCACTCTGGATTGATACCGGCTGGGGATCCAGCCTATGCGGGGAATAGCTAGAAACTGACATTACCTAGGACACCCCACGAGAACAAGTGTAAGTTGATTCCTGAAGAACGCCCAAGCCGGAGGGGATCCATCCCCTGAATTCTGGAAAAATGGCAGCAGGCTGTGTAAGGGGGTGGCCTGGAGGCACCAGGGGTTGGTATCAGTGGCATTATCCGAAGAAAACTCTTGCAGCAATCAAAGTGCCTCGTATCAAGGCAAGGAAAGGGCTGTCATGTGGGGCTCAAGGGGTGTCTAGGCAGGAAGAGTACGTCTCATATGGTATCACTGAAGGGGCGAATCCACAAGGTGGACGGGTGATGGGGGCAGGTATCTCTGGCGTCAGGGCAATAGAGAACTGTGTCTAGGAGGCGGTCTGTGGGATACAGTGTTCTCATATCTATCTTCTTACAGGCGTTTGCTACCTAAAGCATGGCATGTGGCTCCCTGGAGCACCCGTGCCACAAAGTTTTGCTCACAGTGACTCGTGATGTCTGATGCATGGGGAAGGGGAGCGGTCATGTCGCTGGGGTAGTCAGGAGGGCTCTGGAGGATGAGTCTGGGGACTGGATTTGGAGTTGCAGACTCACTGATCAGGGAGGGGGTTTCTTTCAGATGTGGAACCTCTTGCAATGGGGCTTTGAAAGGTGACTCCTCTGGACCATAAGAACTGAACACAGCTCGGCAGCAGACTCCAATCTGTGGGTTATCTAGGGCGGTCCCCGGCCAGTAAAGAAGCAGGTTTGCATTAATATTCTCCAGCGGAGTGGGATCCCCTGGCCTTACCCCTATTGCTATCCTCTCCGTTGCCTCAGAAGGGATTGCTCAGACAGCGTTTGTCCAGGAACATCGTCTGTCAGAGGAGTATGCTCATCTGCAGTGGAAAACAGCACCTATGGCTAAGGGCCGGCCTCTGTCTGTAGATCTGGGCCTTTTGTTTGCTGGCTTTACTTGCACACAGTAATACTGCTGCCAATCCAGAGTGCCTGCAGAGATGGTGGAGTTGCTGGACTGCTGCTGATGCGGAAAGGGGGATCTGGACCTGTGGGGTGAATCTGGTGTCAGGCCTCTGCTGTCCAGGCTCTTTTCAGAGGCTTGACTGCAGTGCATGTTTGCCAACTCTTCCCCTGATGCTGCTTTACCCGAGGCTGAGTGTTACTATGAAGAATTGGTTTCACGCCCCGCACCCCCTCACACCTGGCTCTGTGCCGGCACTCATGTGAGGAGACTGGCTGCGTGGCTGTGAAGCTTGCCAGTTGCCTGGTGGCTTTGTATTCACTTTGAGCATGGAGTGACCCTCCGTGGTGGCTGCACGCCGCACCCACTGACCACGTTCAGCTGGCTGTCTCTGTGGTTAGCTCTCAGGGCTCGTTCTGCTGCTTGCTTGTTCATTTTCTTAGTGTTTTCTTAGGAGTCAGGCCAGCTGGAAGGGAGAAAGATGGGCTTCTCTGAAACATATGAGGAAACCCCAGGTTCATGGGGTCAGATTCAGGGATTTTCTCCATCATCCCAATTGCCTGGCTGTGTTGGACAATGAGTAAATATGCTCTGGGCTCCATCCTAGAGGGGCCCCCGGGAATTGCCCTCCTGGATCAGGCAGTGGGTCCGGTCTGCAGGTTGCAGCCAGAACAGATCAGAACGAGGGTCCGTCGAGTCCCTGGATCGCTAGGGGGTGTCTGCTGCATCTTGCCCCATGGAAAAGCATCACAATCCCACAAGCACTCGGACCAGCAGGGGAAAGGGAGGTCTGCTTCATCCGCACTCCCACCTCCACTGCTCCACTTCCAATCCACTGCAGCTCTTCTCCTCCCCACCTGGCCACCCCTCGCTCAGCTTTGGGGACAACGCAGATTCAAAGTGCCCTAGGGCTGGGTCTGCCCCAAAGTGGAGCTCAGGCAGGTGAAGGGCAACAGGACAGCACTGTTCCCTGGCCCCGGCGCTCACTCCTGCCCCCATCGGTGACATCTCCCACCCAGCACCCATCAGTCCCTTCACCTGCCCACCAGCTGGTTGGTAAAATGTGTCTAGTGAAGGATGTTGAGGCTGTGCTCAGATGCCTTCCCACCACCCTATTTCTAGCATCTTTGACATTAATAACTCTTAATATCCCAGCGCGGCTGGAACGTCGGTTACATGCAACTCTAACAACGTGTGTCAAAACATGTTCCCTTGGTCCTGTGAGCCTGTCAGTGCAATAACGAGACTGACATCAATTAATCATGCAGCCCGCAAATTAGCATGGTTGCAATACGCATCAGAGAAAAAAGATTTCCCAGATGGAAATAAAAATAGCCTCGTTTATTCCCCCACCTCTCCCGCTCTGCAGTAGGCAGGGACTGCAGTAGAAGCCGCAAACTGGTTTTACATTAACCTAACCAGGGGTTATTCCCCATTGCCACAGGGGTAACGTCAGCTGGGCTTGGTGGCTATCCAGACCATATGCAGAGACCCCACCACCCTCATGGAGCGAGGTGTAGGGTCAGGGTGTGTTTGTCAGTCAAGCAGGGGCAAATGTTCCCTTTCTCTTTGCATTTTATCTTTTCTGGGTCACATTTTCCAGTAGGACCAACACTGATGCCAGGCTTCCAGAATGACTCAGCTCCCACTTAGGCCCCCAGATAAGCACCTGGATTTCCAGATAAAATCAGTGTATTAGGTGGTGAGCTCTTTGGAGCTTCCTGTTCTCTTGTGGGTGACCATGTGGAAATCCAGCGGGGGGGGGGTCTTCGGAAAGGCCAAGTGACATCCTGTCTCCACTGATGCGGAAGTTTTGACACCGACCTCCCTAAAGACAGCTCTGTTCTGCAATCAAGGGGTGTAACCACACCTTGGGTAGCGTAGTCGAGGAAGCCTCAAGCTAGCTAGCTTAATGAAGCCAGCAGCAGGAGGGATTTGATCAGAGACTAGTTGCCTGAGTAATAACCCTAGCATTGGTGGGCCTTTGTTGGTCCAGCACCTGAGCTAGCTAAATGGATCAAAGCTAGCTTGCGTGCATCTCCGCTGCAGCATAAACGTACCCTAAAAGAGCAGCTAGGGCTAGGTACCCCCCTCCTTTTTGCGCCCTGACCCCACACCTGGATCCACACAGGTACTGTTCATACTGACAGGTTTGCCAGCAAGCTCAGCCCATGTTACCCCTTTGGCACTGGGGAATAAACCCCAGTTAGATTAAGGTAAAACCAGTTTGTGGATTCTAAGGCAGGAATGTGTTTGCATGTTGGCTTGAGTGTAATGAGTTTGTTGGATCTCACACCAGCTCCTCACTTATGAGTATCCCTGTCAGGAAAAATGCTATCGCAACTGGTATTGGGAAACATCCTTTCTGGGGGTGTCAGCTGTCGCTGTGCCATTTGGTATGTGCTTCTGTCCGCTCTGGTAAACTAAGCCATGCTGGACATGGTGAGGGAATATGCCGGGATCTCCAAGAAACACCACGAGTGAGCTGAGTTTAAAGGGCTTGTGTCTTTGAGTCACCGTTGGACCAAATGCTCCAGTGTGGTGCTGCTTGAAATGCTGGTTTTGTGGCTGAGACATGAAATTGAGGTCTTCAAAGCGGTGGCCATTAAAGATGTAGTTCAAAGCAGACTTTTAATCCTGGTGGCTGGCCAAAATCCAACCTGAGCCATTTACTTCTGCCGCCGTAAATTCCCTCTGTGGTTTCACCTTCCTGTCCTAAATTGTCACTCTCAGCCGTTGAATGGCTGCCATTCCTCCCTAGAAGTGGCTGCATTTTCGTGGCTCCCATAGTGCTGTTTATGAAGCACGGGGAGATGAAAGGCCTTCTGTGAATGGAAACTCTGCCTGTTGTATAAATGGAGAGGGGAGAGGGAGGACATTTTACAGTCTTTCTGGAAATGCGTAAGGGCACTCAGGCAGCTCTTCTGATGGACAGGCAGACCGAGCGTATATCAGAGCTGCTGGGGCTGCAGAAAATTGTGTTTTGTAACGCATTTCTCTGCACAAAGCTCTCGGTCACTAGGAGAGTCTAACAAAAGGCTCCTTGTTCGCTTCATCCCGCTGGGTGTGAGTCCAACAGTTAAAAAGCAAATGCAAGTTCTTTGTCTTTCTGTATGAATATAAAGCTTCCCCGAGTGTGCCTGTATTATGCCTGGGAGCACGTGCTTGGCTCTGTTCACAATTCAGTTGTTGCTTTGGGGGTACACTCCATGCAAAATCACGGGGAAATATGCAAAGCAATGCCTCCAGTCTGCCTCTAGTACGCAATTTCTGTTGTGATGCACAGAACTGGGGAAAGGAGCAGCTGAAGAGCAATGTGGACACTCTAGGTCTGTCTACGCTGCAGCTGGGAGCAGGTCTTCCAGCCTGAGAACTTAGACAGTCTCCCACTACCTCTTTCCCAGCTCCCTTGTAGTGAAATCACTGGGACACAGGCAGTGGCTCAGTTAGCTGGAGGCCCTTTTGGTCCCGGCTAACGTGGGTACTCTGCCCCACGCCACATGTGCCAATGTCCACACTGCTATTCTTAACATGCTAACTCGAGCAGAGCTGGTGTGTCTGTCTCCTTAGGCTGGGAGGGTCAGCCACAGTGTAGACATGCCCTTTAGTCCCTAGGATAAAGTCTAGGTTCATGATGGTGGTTCCCAGGGGGTGGTTGTAGGGCAGCTTATCTGGAATGAGTTTGGTGGGTCTCTGTCCATTTAGCTCTACCTCACCATTCCCAGGAACAGTAACTGTTGATTCTTGGCTGAGAGGAGGCCATGGAGTGACTGAGCCGTGGAGATCGGTGCAGAGGAGATACCCTTGGCTTGGGGTTGGGGATGGATCCCCTGCAGCAACCAATTTGTGTCTGTTCTGTAGATGCAGGATCCAGAGCTGTGAGAAAAGCAGGAGGCGTTGACCTTTCTGGCCAAACAAGACTGGGGCTGGGGGGAGCAGCACTGGTGCCCCCTCCTCCGCTGCCCCACAGAGCTGGCAGTATAGCCCAAAGCAAAACCCACAGGCAGAGCAGAGACAAGCAGGAGTCACAGGACTCTAGGGGAGAAAATCAGCCCCACTGAGCAGAGGGGGGCAGGAGACGAACCACTGAGTGAGGGGAGCAGCCTCGAAAATCTGGGCTAGTCAGTCACATCCCCTGACTCACCTGTCTGCTCTAGAGGTCCCACCAGCCATGGGCGTGTGGAAATGCCTTGGCTCACGGATCCAAACTATGCAGACCAAGAGGCTCACTGTACTCTGTCAGCATCGGTGAATTCAGCCTCTTGGACCACATGGAGGGGAAGGAGCATTGCCCCCATTTTACAGTTGGGCAAGCTGAGGCACAGAGGCATGGCCAGGACCATCTAGCATGTCAGTGGCAGAACTGGGAATAGATTCCAGTTCTCCTGATGCCCAGTTTGGTGCTCTACTGCTTGCCATCTCTTCCCAAGCAAACATGGTGCAAATGTCAGTGGTTGCTTTTGGAAACCACTTGGGTGCAGCATCCCCTCTGGTGTCAAATGCCGTTCAGTCTATAAAGCTGGTGTTGGTAGGGCAGCTCTTCCCTTCCCACACACCATAGCATAGGGACGGCAGTGCGGGGAGATGCAGCTAAAGTTCTTCCTATAAAAAGTTGGCTTTGTGATGGGAAATCACTGGTTAAAATGATTCCTTAACCTTGGCCTGCAAACCAAGAATGGAACACAGAGCAAAAAGCAAAAGGAAAGTAGTTACATTTGCAAACAGAGCTGTCTGAATCATAGGAAACCCTGGATTTTTGCATAGTCCTGCAAGAAAAAGCACTAACTTCAAATCACAGAGATTTCTTGTGAAACAAACAAGGAGTTCTGGGGCACTTAAAGACTAACCGATTTCTTTATTGCATGAGTTTTCATGGGAGAAAGCATCTGATGAAGTAGGATTTTCTCCCATGAAAGCTTGTGCAATAAAGAAATTGGTTAGTCTTTAAGTGCCCCAGGACTCCTTGTTTGTTTTGCTGAACTAAACTAACACGGCTGCTCTTTTAGAACAGAGATTTCTTGGGCCACTTCATTTGTTACTTGTGAGTTTTTGGCTGGCTGCCTGGCATTAGTGCAATGGATGTGAATTCCCAAAGTGGTGTGAGTTTTAGCACTGATAAATATTCATAGGTGAACTCATACTGGCAGAGAACTTTGTATGCACCAGGGGCCAGCTTTACACAGGTATTGAGGGCTGAAGTATGTGGATAGATGGCTATGGGATGAACTAAAGGGTCAATGCAGGGTAGGCACTCAATTCCCATTGAAACTCAAGGCATATCTACATTTGGGGCTTGGATTCCTCGCTCATTGAGACGTACACTAGCTGTCATTAATCTGGAATGCTTAAAAAAGTAGAGGGAGGCTCTTACCACGTTGAGTACAAACCTGTTGAGACTCTGTAGATATGCTGTCAGGCAGCTGCCATGGCCACACCACTGTTTTGTAGCATTCTGGTTCAATGAAACTAGTGCGGTGTGTTTCCTTGAGCTGAAAATCACTCCTCCAACTCCAGTGTAGAGATCCTAAGGGTGCGCCTCTTCTGCAGTGAGAGGCAGCTAGAGTAGGTGTAACCATGCTGGTCTTGACCTAACTAGCACAGCTAAAAATAGCAGTGAAGATGTGGCAGAGTGGACCCCAATGTGGGCAGGCAATGTGGGGCTGATTTGTCCAGGCTGTGCCAGGGTTTGTACCACCAGTTGTTACCATCACTAGCTTGATTAAAGCCTGTCCAAGCCGCCGTGATACCTCTGGCTGCAATGTGTCCATGGGAGTTAGGCACCTAATTCACTTAGGCATTTTGTAAAACCCGCCAGCCAGCACCTGAATACGTGAAGCAGGCCAGGCCCTATGTTCTAGTCTTCCCTTTAAAGTTTTCAACCATCCAGTCAAGGAACGATCGTGTAATATGGCAAACCTTCGATCGTGTCATGTGACAAATCATCGCAACGTACGGGTCGTGCCTGCTGACCGACTGAACTGAAGAGAGCCCGAACACCCGCAAGCCCAAAATTTGTTCATCTCAGCTATTTAGGAAATGTGTAAGAATAATGAGGGCATTGACAGGATGGTAATACAGATGACTGCTTAACCGACAAGAGGCTCAATTCTCTACAAATATTCTTTGTAGCAAATAGTCCAATCAGCTCTAGACGGAAATGTGTGTATCATTTAAAACCCTATTTACAAAGTTTGGAAGCAAAACTATGCAAAGCCCTGGCTCTACAGGCAGCCTTAAATATGGCCGCGTGTCCCTGCTTGACTCCTGTCAATGGGAGCATCCTGAATCATAGAAGGAAGATTTTCACATCACAGGACACAAAGGAGAATGTGGTTCTTACCCTGGAAAGGGGCACAATGAGTTCTGTGGTCTTGTGTCTCTGTGAGTTCAGTGAAATCCTTGGTTTGCTCACAAGGGATATGTCTACACTATGGGCTTAAGTTGACTTAAGGAGGCTTGAGTCAACTTAAGCAAAGCCCTGGCCGCATTTGGAGTTCACTATGTAGACTTAAGGGGCTTTCTTAAGTCAACAATAGCTCGCACTCTTTATGTCAACTTAGGCACTAAGTCAACTTTAATAAGTCGACTTAATGAAATGTGGCCATCTGAGTCAACTTAAGAAACCCCATGGAGTAATATATGTATGCTTAAGTCGACTTAGTAAAGTCAACTTAAGCAAATACATTTTTTATTAGGACGCTTTCTTAAGTGGACTTAAGCAACTTTGTTAAGTCAACTTAAGAGAAGTATGGACTCACTAAGTTGATTTAATTAAGTCAATTTTAAGTAGACTTTATTAAATCAACTTAGCTTTTGTAGTGCGGACATAGCCAAGCTGAGCCCCTTGGGGATAGAATCAGACACGGTGACTGTGGCTGACACCATGTTTGTCTGAAGCCGTACCTAAACTCGGTGCGGGATTATGGAACATTAGTTTCTGGGAAGAGGTAAAAGGGGGAACCATGTGGAGAAGATGAATGGGGCAGATCCAGTTGGATTCCATGTCTATCTATCCATCCATCTTCCTAGGCTTGAGTCTGTTGTTCTGTCTCTCTTTTCTGGCAGAGCTTCCTGCCTGAAGTGGCTTCTGATAAGAGAAATACAGGGGAAGCATCTATCTATGACCTTGTTTGAATTTACCAGATAGTGTCATGGAATCCATAATCCATACCCAGAGGCACCCTTTAACTGATATTTGCTAAATTCTTCGTGCTTGACTTTGCAACCATAATGTGCACTTAAAACAATTTGGAGGGGAGGGGGAATGATTTACATACAGTCTGGATGGCACAATTTTTGTTCCAGGGGATCTTTATTGGTAGCTATTCTTTGTAGCAGTGCAGCCCATGTTGGGATTTGGGCAGTGTGGCAACCGGTGCCATCGACCCTGAGAGTTAGAGACGATCCCTGTTGCAAAGAGCCTACAGTCTAATCTGAAACATGATGCAACAGAAGCTCTGGGTGTGATAAATGCAGGTGGGAACTGGGCGGACGAGATGAAGGAAAAGAAGATCAGTGGTTTCCTAGGGAGCCGTTGCACGGCACCAGGGCCCCTGGGTGGCTCCAAATCAGCCTCATATATTAGAGCAGCTTGTAAATAAAATCAGTTTTCTCCCAGCATGCAGGATTGGAGTGACACAGAGTCGCTGTCCCAGGGGAAAGTTCAGCAGCATACTGATCTGTGACCCTACATAGAGCACAAGAGCCGACTGGCCACAGGCTACAGCGAGTCTCCAAAGAGATCTGTCCCACATTACAGCCGCAACAGCAGCCAGTGTTTGATTCAGCGACTCCTCCCATTCACCCGCTGCACTTCCCAGGCACTTGCCAATGCCGGCTGCCTTACTAGTAAGTAGGGAGCACCCCAAACAGAGTTTCAGTGACCCCATAAGCCAGCGGCACCACAGGCAAGAGTAGAGACGTTCCCTACCTGGCTACTTTTGGGCTGTGAGACAGCTTCATGGGGTCTGAGCCTGAGCCACTGCCCAGCCAGCTCCCTACCAGAAGTGTAGAGTATTTTCACTGCACCCGGACTAGCAGCCCTGCAGTGAGGAAGGCTGGCCCAGTGGTTAGAGCACTAGGCAGAGACCTGGGTTTGGATCTGTGCTCCACCAAAGACTTCCTGTATGGCCCTGGGCAAGTTGCTTAGCCTCGCCATGCCTCCATTCTCTGTACAGTGGAATGGCAGCTCCGGAGGTTGTGGAAATAAATAGGTTACAGGCTGTGAGGTGCCCAGATGCTCTGGTGATGGGAGCCAAATAAGTACTGTAGACAGTGACCACTTGTGTATTTTGCACAGGTACAGGACAGGCAGTGGGTGTGGTGGGGAAAGGCCAGCTCCACGGGTAAGATGGGCATTTACTCTCCATTGTCCATGAATCCCTGGCCTGTCTGCTGAGACTGCTGGCTTCTCAGGCATTGGATCCCTTCCCCTCACGCCTTGGCTGGCTTCCGAGCTCTTAAGAGCAGGGATTTTTTTCCCCTATGTCTGTCCAGCACCTAGCACAATAAAGCCGTTGTGCACCTGGACATTGCCGCTGCATAAATGACAGTCATAGCAACTAAGGGAGGAAGTTAGTCCTCACTGCAGTGATCTTTTCTGTGATGTCCCCCCCATCCACAGGGAGCCAAGCTGAGGATCCCTGCCCCATTTCATCAGGGCCAGCCCGCCTTGCACTCACAGCTCATTTTACACACTCAAGCCAGCAGCCGGCAGGGAGCAAACTTTGCATCCACCCCTGTCTCTGCTCTCAGACACTCAGTTCAGGTGCTTGTCCCTTGAAATGCAGATACGTGAAGGGGTGAGTCCATTCCCCAGAGCAAATGACACTGGACTGCACTGTCCACCCTGCGAGAAAGCTCCTGTAAGCCAGGACAGGCTGATTGGCCATATGTACGTGACACATCTGGAGGAAGCCAAAGCAATTAATTGAAGGGCCAGTGGGTGCACAGGAACCCTCAGCCCCCTGCTTTGATCCTTCGAATCAGCTCATTGCCTGTGTCATAGAAAGACCCATTGATCTCCGCTTTCCCCAGTAACTTTGAATGCACGCAGCCGGCAACTCCGCGGCAGCAGGGAGATTGGGCTGGCTTTATCTTCCCCGACTCTGCTGAACCAGAATCAGGTGAAATTGCTATGGCAACTAGCGGATGGCAGCAGTCTCGTTGCCTTGGAAACGAGACCAAAAACCAAAAATACAAAAAAATAAAATAATGGCCATCTGGAATTTTGAATTTCCAGTGTCCAGCCTATGTATGATTTTGTGTGAGCGGGGAACGGGCAGCCTGCTGTTCTGGGACGCAGCCCCAGACACGCTAGAACCTCCAGGGTGTACTTACCCTTGAATTCTGCCCGCTTTATGAATGTGAAAGCACAGATTAGCTCGTTTGTGTCCTCTGATAGTTAATAGGATCTTGCTCTCATATACACGATCCTCTTCCATCTTCTATAGGTTCTTGCACCATCCTCCTCTCCATAGTGTCTGGACACCTTCCATCCTTGCATTAAGTGATGTTACCAAAGTCAATGACATGAGAATTGTGGGGACAGTGGAGTGTTGTCCTAGGGGGTTGAATAAATATACCCCCGCTGCTGTGTACTGATGCCAGAGGGGAACAGCCAGAGACATGAACTGGGAGCAGAAGGCCAGGTAGAGAAGTTTGTGGTGGTTCTTAGATCCCACGATCTGGGACCAGTCCTCACACAGGCCAGTTTTGCTGTTGGGCTGTGACAGCGTTCGTCCAAATTGGGCTGGTTGGAAATTTTCTGTGAAAAGAGGATTTCCAAAACAAGAGGGGGTTTACCAAACCTTTGCCATATCCCAGGCAGGGCTTCGTCAGAAAACTGGCCTACTTCATGGCCAGTTTGTCCCTGGACAGCCCAGCCTTACGACTCCAGGGTAGCCATGAAAAGCTGATAGTGGTGAGAATGACAAGAACTTAGCCTTGTGGGAATTTCCAGAGGGGTATACGTGTTAGTCTGTGTACAGAAAAAACAACGAGAGTCCTGTGGCATCTACAGACCATCCTGATCCCTGTGGGTCTGACCTTGGAGGCTGACCTGGGCCACCATCCATGCCACCGTTCCTACCCTTAGCGAGCTAGCGTGCATCTGTCTCCCACACTGGGAGGTACATATCAGCTGCAGCATACATGTTTCCATCACGTATTGCTGCAGTCCTGGGGAGCCGTGTTTTGTTTGACACATACCATGGGTCAATGCTTTCCAAAAATACTTTTTTTGTTTTTGATTTTTCAGCTCATGAGACATTTTGAAAAAAAATGAGTTTCATTCCAGTAGGGGGCTGAAACCAATTTTGAAGTATGGAAATATCTCAAGAACTGGAAATCCTGAGTTTTGGCAGCTTTAGGGCTCTCCAACATCAATGACTTAAGCCTCCCCACAGCCCTGGGATTTATCAGCCATTGAAACATAAGGGTAAATTGAGGCACAGGTCAGCAGCAGGACAGGCCTGACGCCACCACTGGAGATTAAGGCCAACGTGTTTAAAAGAGGTCATCGATTTTTTTATGTCTGCCTGGAGCGTTCTTGGGCCGAGAGCAGCACATTCTCCCACCCGAAGGACCACCAAAACAAGACAGAAGATTTTATTTATCAGCTCTGTACAGTTCAGAGGGGATTCACTTGGGAGAGAGAGTGTGTGTTTGAGGAGAGGCCCAGTTAACTAGATTTATAGACACTCTAGCCTGAGAAAGTTCAAATCCCTTTTAAAAGTTTGGCTAACTTACGCCAGAATGGGTTCAAGTTTCAGGTCTCTCAGTTCTTCCCTATTATTAAGAGAGATTCACATGACTTGGTAGCAAGAGCTGCCCAGGAAGTGCTGACACAGCTAAAGTGCCCAGTGGCTATTGCAGAATTGTTAATTCTCCAGCCTAATGTTCTGTGCTGATGAGTTAAAGCCTCACAGGCGCACCAGATCCTGGAGCTCTGAATAGGTCCTTCAGGGTTGACCAGTCACACCCAGCTAGACAGCTGCCCTGCCGGCTGGTCCTCAGTGCTGGTGCTGGCATTCACGGCAAAGGCTACAGCCAGCTGGACCTGTGGTTCTGTTCTCTGCAGCCACCCGTTTTGTGGTTCTCATGGAGACTTGTGTTTGCAGCTGAAGGATCCACCCCAGCACCGGAGCCAGGGCATGGGACTGCCAAAGCAGAGACAAAATATGGAACCTGTCATTTCATCTTCACTCGCTCTCTTTCCAGTTGGAGAAGAGAATGACACTGAAGCAGATTATTTCCCTTGTGTCGTGGCTTCTTGCCTTTCCTTCTGAGCTCTCTCCCTGCTATTTTAAGGGTAGCTATTGTCTCCCGCTCACTGTAATCTCATATCACTTCCTTTTAACTGAGCTGCCTGGCCCTGTTCCACCCAAGCTGGTAAGGTGCAATCACTGGACCTGATGGATCTGCTCCCTTCTTCCTTATCCAAGCCAGGCTCCTCTCCAAGCCCAGGAGAATTTGGGGATATGGGCTTGGGCCCAGAACGGCGGCAAAGGGCCAAACGCAAATCAGCAACAAAGTGAGAGCAAGTCATAGACTCCAAGGTCAGCAGGGCCCACTGTAATCATCCATCCCGTGTTCCTGTTTGACGCAGGCCAGAGAACTGTCCCCAAATAACTCCTAGACGAGCATTCCCTCTTGATTTAAAAATTGCCGGAGATGGAGAATTCAACACAGTCAAATTGGTGAATTGGTCCAGAGTTTAACCACTCTCACTGTTAAAGACACACATCTTATTTCCAGTCTGACTTTGTCCAGCTTCAGCTTCTAGCCACTGGATCATGTTAGACCTTTGTCTGATAGATCGAAAAGGCCAGTATGAAATTTTGGTTCCCCTGTTGGTACTCAGCAGGTGGCTCGAAGAGGTGTGGGATTCCTTCCTTCAGCACGAGTGACAAGAATTGGTATTGATACGTTGATTTACCCTAGCTGAGGATTTGTCTGTAGTATAAATTTCTTGGCTTCCTAATTTACAGCAATAACAGTGAGTGAGTATTTAGTGTGCATGCATCAAAGGTAATTTAGGGTTTAAAAAAGAGGGGTGGTCAAAGATCTGCTGTCCATTAACCAGGTACACCGTTATATGTGAACTTCTGTTTAAAAGAAAGTGTCAGGTGTCTTATTTCTTTTGGTAAAATGAGTTCTGACTCCAGACTTTCAGTCCACGCATCATCTTGAAACATATTCTGTCTGTCTGTCTATTATCTGCCTGCATACATGTGTTGATCGTTTATGGTGTATCTAAGGTAACTGTCCATCTGTCATGGTATATGCCGGTCTAAACCTAAGGCAGATCATACAGCACTTGTCTGCATTTGGAAATTTATTGGAATAGCTATTTTAGAAAAATTTGCTCAATCTGAGCCCCGTGAGGACACTAATTCTGCAGTGGCTGTGCTGATAAATTTCCAGATCCCTAGTATCATTGCAGCTAGGTAGCAAAGAGTTAATGGAGTGAATGGCAAAAATTCCCTTTCAAATCCCCATCAGGGCTAACAGCCACACCCCTCCCCATCTGTGCCCATCTGGGGAAGCAAAACCCACTTGATGGGGCACTGCTGGGGAAAGACAAAGGTCACTAATGTGCAAAGAGGAGCGATTGAAATGGCCAGACTGCGGCAGATTGGTGGAGGCACAAAGGCTGCAAACAGATCTGAGGAGCCTGAAGCAATTAAAGCGAAGCAAGGAGGGGTATGCAAACGAAGCTGCCACCTCCTGACAGGCAAAGGACACTGAAGATGGAAGGGGATGTGCCTTCTAAGTGGGTCGTCTGGGGCAGTGGGTTCATTGAGTCTCAACCACATCTCCAACTGTACCCAATCAACTCCGGGAACCTCCGTCCAACACAGCATAGATGGGGCCTAGTGTGGTAACCAAGCGGACAGTGTAGGTCTCCGGTGATTTTGGCCTGCTTGCCAAGAGAGAGCCTCACTCTTCATGCCTCCATTTTCAGTCTTCAGGGCTGTGGGATAGACACAAAGGCAAGATTTACTCGAGCCATGGCCCAAGGGGATTTGGGTTTGGATCATCTGATTCACAAGGGGAGCAAAGACCAATGAGAACATTTTCACGCCAGGACTGTTGCTTGGTAGGTCTGTTGCTGGCCATTTATCTTTGCTCCCAGAAGCAGGGCTGGATTTTGGTGTTCGTAAGCCTTAGGCACTTTCACTCCGAAATGTGCAAAAAGAGGGGTAAACACCAATTGAATTACGTCAATTGACATGATGCACTTTAAACTATACTTATGCTAAACCATGTGATTTTCCTTATTTTTTCTGCTTTTTTAACATTTTTTCATCCTTCATAGGCCCTAAAAATTTCATAGGCCCTAGGCACTGTGCCTAATGGGAAATCCTGCACTGCGCAGAAGTATATGAGGAAACCACCCTGACGTAATTGGGTCCCAGATAAGCATATCAACTGGGGCTAGCAAGTTGACACACTTGCTATAGAAGACAGTGTGCATCATTCGAGGGCTCACAAACTATTTAAAGGGGCACTAACCAATTGCAAAATGCTGATGACACTGAACTCCCACCACCAGCTCAGATTATTTATAATGGACTCCGAGTATCTCTGTCCTTGAACTGGTTCTCTTGAGGATCACTACAAATCCTGTTCAGGAAATGGGAGGGTGAAATGTTTTGAGTAATGAGTTGTGTTTCCATGATGGGAACAGTGCTGAGGCCATGGCAGAGGAGGTTTCCATCCTGGGATCCTTCCCATGTAGGGTTACCAGATGTCAGGCAAAAGGAGGACATGTCCTCCTTTTTACCTTCACGTCTTCTCTCCGGCAGGCATTTTAAAAACACAGGATTTTGTCTGGCTTTTTACTTACAGGGGATGCAGTATGCTGGAATGCCCCGGAACACCCTATTTTTAGGGGGAAGCGTTCCAGGGCCCCCCAAAAACAGAAGAATATTACATTCATACTACGTTTTCTCCATGTGTCCTCCAGTGGCCTCCTTTTTGTATTTCCCTGTCCTCCTTTCCATGCTTTGGTATCTGGTAACCCTATTCCCATGGCCTAGAGCAGTGGGGTGGGGTGGTTGTGGTGGTTGGTTTACTAGGCCTGGTTAAAGCCCTTTGGGAAGTGCTGCTTTCCCCAGCTGGTCATGAGCACGGTCCTTGTTAACAACCTGCCTTTTGCCAACGCAAACAAGCTCGCCGTCCCCACAGGAAGGAACAGTTCTGCAGGATTGTGTCTCTCCTATTGGCAAGTTCTGCTACGAGAAAAGCCTGGATTCCCCATCTTTCTCTCACCCTCTTTGGATCTCCCACTGGAGACAGCATCTCTTATAACTCAAGGGATTTGGACAGCACAGGACTCAGCTTCCTGAGGCAGCTCAGGAAAGCCACAGGCCGTCTGGGGGTTCAGCTCCTTATGGTCTAGAGTGGAGACGGAAAGCTAGGAGAGGGCTCTGTGGATAGGGCAGCAGGAATGGACAGAATTTAGATAGTGTGAGAATAACCACAAATTCTGGCCGGGTGCAGGAATCATGAGCGTGTTTGTTGGCCTGGGCTGCACAGAGGGTCTTGACCGGATGATGTCTTCTGGCCTTGAAATTTATTATTTGAACCAAGGCTAGGAGGGTTCAAAGAGTCCCTCATCAGATGATGGGCACTTGCTGTGAGATTCACAGGACCTCTCCAGATGTCCTGCTACCAACGGCCAGATTATCCTCACAGCTTGGGCAGTGCCTTGTGCTGAAAATTGGCAGCTTGTGAGTCCCCAGCTCTGTGGCAACTGTCCCTGGTCTCCCAGCCCCTGCTGCCGTGCCACTGCCCCTGGGCTATTTTGTGCTCCGTCCAGCGGACGGGGCAGGCATTAAACAGCAGAGGAAAGGCTCTCTGTTTCTGAACCTGATTTCTATAAGCCAAATCCTGGAGTCTTTGCCACACCAAACTCCACTGAGAGCCAGTTCACACCTGAAGTGTCCATTGAGATTAGTGGGACTTTTACCAGAGTAAGGACTTTGCAGTCTGACTGCCTGATCCTGTGGCGTGCCTTCTTGCCACCCACGCCCCTCGCTGGGCTCCTGCAATAGAGGCAGGCGAGGGGGTAGATATTTCTGTCCTCAATCAGCTGTACAGGCAATACCATTCACAGAGCTTTGGAGACAGCATGGCTGGAGGTGGAGGGAAGATATTCTAGAGACAATTTTGGGGAAACAGGCTTGAAAATAAAATATGGGGGAAGAAGGAAAAGGAAGATCCAGGCTAACAGCAGTCCTGGTGTTTTCTTGGTGGAGTAACTCTTGACATGGGTCCAGCCTGATGTTTCTGGTACGTTAATCGGTGTCTGATGGGGAATTCCTCCCTGTAGTGCTCTACGTCACTGCTCAGTCCCACTCCTGGCACTTTGAAATATGGCCCTGATTCATTCATAAATGTGGCTGTGATTGCTGGGTGAGCCGGCAGCTTCCGGGGACGGCCCTATTTATTAGAGGATTTATAAAGCCGAGGATCCTCCCCTGGGCCAGAAGAGTTTTGTTACCTTGGGATATTGCCTTTTATTGCAGATTTTATTCATTTTTTTTCCCCAAGCACTGGAAGGAATCGAGCAACCATTTGAAAACATTTCACTGTCTGGGGAGATTCATTACTCCTGCTATATAATAGGGCTGTGCTGTAATGGCTCTGAAATATGGTGAGGCCTTTTATAGTAAATTCCTGCTTGCCTTTAAAAGGCAGTGCTGGATCACCGGAAGCTGTTTCCAAACTTGATTAGCGTCTCAAGCAGGAGGGTGCCTGGAGTGGCTGTGGGGAGGAGTCATGTACACATACGAGTGTCACAATCATGCACACCTATATGGATGCACCAACAGCCACGTGCAGACACAAATCTTTCCTCGTCACTGATGCACACACACCACACCATTTTCAGTGTGCTCACATGCACACGGGCAAACAAACACAAACAAGTGCCATCATTGCACATTCTCACATGTGCATACCACCAAATCACATACGTGCTGCACACGTACAAACACTAATGCCAGACTGCCCATACTCATGCATATGCAATGCACATTCACACGGCACAGCCATCGTTGCACGCCTGCATGCACTCATGTGAGCAAAGACATGCTAGGGCCATTCTCTCTCTCACTCATTTCCACCTGCTTGCACTTTTTCCTGGTGCTGCTGCTGCACATCCGTGCACATGCACCTTCTTCACAAATGTGCCAGGGTGCGCAGTGCAAATGGACATTTGAAAAGCATGTGTGCATTCACATACATGTGCAAGGCCACTTGTGCTCATGCATTTACTTTCCACAGCTTGTGCCCTGGATCTGTCTTGCCATTACCAGTGATGTTAGGAGTGCAATTTTTTGCAATTAGCTGTCATGAGCTGTTCCAAGTTTGTTATTTGTGTATTATTATTATTAAGCACTTATCAATTTCAGCTGAGCCCAGCCCTTAGCTCTCTGACTCACTCATCCCTACTAGAAAAGCATCACACTCTGTATGCAGGAAGACCAGTTCTGCCTTGCCTGGATCCAGGGCCTGATCCAGAGCCAGTTGAAGTCACTGGAAGACTTCTTTTAATCTCAGTGGGGAGAGTTGGGCCATGATCCCCTGGGAGCTGGGCTGTGTTTCGACTCTGCTGCGTTCTGCAGATGCAAGCATCGCTCAGTTCCCTTCTGTTCTGGGGAGAACAATCTGCCCCGCCACCACGCCCCAGTCCATCAGCCTCTCACTTTTGCTAATGCTTCCCTGAATTCCCTGCCTTGTGTTCAGTGAAGGTACCACAGTGTTGCCATGGCAATGCTGGGAGTTCAGGCGGGGCAGGCGGGGATGGCAGTGGGGTACCTGGATTCAGTCTACTCCGAGAGATGAGATGTTGAGAGGTTCTCCCATGGAAGCAGAGAGCTCACAGCAAAGCATTAGGTCTCTCATTTCTCAAGAGGTTTCTGGTTTATTTCATTAACCCTGTCTATTCCTCCTACCAGCTGCAAAGCTAAATCCCGGCCTACAAGCATCCCACTGCATCTTCTGATGCAAAGGAAACATTGTCTAGGGGTCTGGCGGCAGGGCAGGGCAGTCAGGACTCCTGGGTTCTGTTTGTGGCTCTCCTGCTATCTGTGAATAAGTCACTACCTTTCTCTGTGCCTCAGTCATACAGAGGCTTTGACACCCTCGGGGGAAAAAAGGAAGAAAGCATTATTCAAAACCATAGAAGGCTTGGAGTAACGCTCACCTGTCCTTTCTTCAAGGCTGCACTTGGGGAGGGGTGTGTGGAAAACACCTCTTTATAGAAAACTGCAAATTAAGTCTGGGGGACAATGGCATCCTGGTAATTACAGAGCCAAGAGCCCTCTGCAGCAGTTCCTTGAGGTCCTGCCCTGGAACCCAGCACCAGGCTCCTGGTTTGGTAGCCAGCAGTATGCACGTTGTTTATTTGTAGGACCTAATGTAAGTGCCATGGGATTTGTTTCTTGCAGTTTTAAAAAGTTTAATCCTTCATTGGAAGGAAAGAAGCGGAGCCCCCAGCCTTCTCAGGGGAGTAAAAAAGAACCGTCCCCCACTTGCCACAATACCTCGTAATCTGCCTTGAAACTGATGGATGCTTCCTGTCTCCGGGGCTTTGTTAAGCCCTGCGAGAGCAGTTGGGCAGTGGATTAAAACTCAAGCTCCGCTCCTTGGCTGTTGTAAATCAGTGTACCGCCATCAAACACACAGAGCCATGCTGGGTGACACCAAGCAAGTGTCTGGATCCTGGCAGGTGGTGGCACACCACAGATCTGGGCATGCTGTAGAAACCTGGATGGATGGAGGGATATGGAGATAACTGGATGGATAGAAGGGTGTGTATGGGGATGAACATAAGAACAGCCACACTGGGTCAGAGCATTAGTTCATCTAGCCCAGTGTCTTATCTTCTGATGGTGCCCAACGCCCGGTGCTTCAAAGGGAATGAACAGAACAGGGCAAACATCCAGTGATCCATCCCCTATTGTCCAGATCCAGCTTCTAGCAGTCAGGGGCTAGGGACACCGAGAGCATGGGGTTGCATCCTTGGTCATCTTGGCCAATGGCCGTTGCTGGACCTATCCTTTGGGAACTTCTCTAGTTCTGTTTTGAACCCCTGTATAGTTTTGGGATGGATGGGGGTGGATGTGTGTGTGTGTGGAGACATGAATGGAGGAATACCTGGGGGGATGGACAAGTGAATGGAGAGATACCAGTGCAGAGATTTCAGAGCAAACTAGAGACAGCCTTTACTTAAACAATACAGGATACAGCATGACTACCCAAACTAGTCTCTTCTGGCCCCTTTCTATGGTGCTCCGTGACCTGCTGCTTCATCCTGTGATCGGTGAATCATGTGTGTGTCATGCGCTCGCTTGGAGATGAATCGTCCTGTAGTTTAAGGCTAGGAAGGTGGTAGCACAGGGGTCGTGCTGTCAGCCTGAATATGATGTAAATCAGGGGAGGCAAGGGAAAGCGACAGGCCATTAGCAGCTGGCAAGAGTGGCATTTCCCAGGCTCCAGAAGTCTGGGCACTGAAGGAACTGCAGACTGAGTCAGGGGGGAAAAGACTGGCATGAAGAGCTGTCCGAGAGTTACTCTCACCCTCAGCAGATACCACGTTGATCTGTTCCCTGTGATGGAGTCTCTAAGGAATCATGCCTGGGTCCCCTCTGCTGTCTGCAGTGGCAGAGCTCTTTTCTCACCGCACTTTCAAAGGGGTGGGCCACACTGTGCCACTCGCCTTGGAGGAGGCCATATCCATGTTAAATGCAGCTAACAGCTCTCTTTGACTGTCCACTTTGTTACACACTCACACAACACATGAAGTGGCTGTCATTGTGGGGTGTGATTCCAAGTCCAGATGAGCAAAGAGCTAACTGAGCTGAAAGGCGTTGGCAGATCTGAGCGCAGGCGGAGCCGAGGGCTGGAGGACAGGGGAGCTGCTGATCAGGACTAAGAAGTAACAGCAGCGTGGGTGTATGCATGGTGGGAGCCCAGGAGGGCTGGTTGGGACTGAGGGGCCAAGGCAGAGACTGTGACAGGCAGGGACGTTCCAGCAGCAGAAATGTGGAAAGGGAGAACTAGCAGAGAAGGTGGGGACCTGAGATGGAGCTAGCAAGGACAGAGGGCTACAGATTAGGAAATCCTGCGTCTTGGAGGTGCAGGAAAGACCAGGTGGTCCTTGCAGTCCCTGCTAACCCCAAACCTCTATGAAAGAGATGTTTAAAAGCAGCCCAGGTGCCTGCTCATTCCAGTCAAGCTGTGAGAGTCTTATTTCCAAGGGTACTACATAGCACAAATTCACATTTCTCCCCATCATCAATGTCTTGCCTAAGTCTTATGGCCAGGGAGCCTTCATTAACTATGGGCTTAGTTTCCTTCAGGGCTGAGCCAGCCCAGCCTGTGCTAGTCACTGTGCTGTTTGGATGCTGCTTTCGGGTCCTGCCAGCATAGGAGAGCTGAGAAACTGCATTGCACAGCTGTCTCCCCACGCCCCACACATCTCATCCATTCGGGAGGTTGCCGTGACAACCCCGCTGCTGGGGAGCAGGAAGAAGTGTCAGCGTGAGGTGCCAGGGCATGGTCCCTAATGGAAGCATCTTTAAATAAACCATGGAGGAGGGGGGAAATCTGGGTCAGCTGGAGAGATCTGCATGGAACCAAATAGCATGAGATGGCAGGGCTGGCTGGTGTGCAGAGCCAGGCTGCTGCAATGTGGGGCTGCAGGTCAGGATGAGCCCACTGGGGTTTACACCCTGCCTTGGTGCTGCCAAAGATGCAGCCGTCAGCTGGGAGTGGCGGTCAGCTCTGATGCCAACAGAGCGTGAGCTTCCCCTGAGCACCGTACCAGCAGCCTCTATGTGGCTGCTTGGCAGGATTGGGCTGTGGTTACTCTTGCAGCAGTCCCATGCTCCAGTAACATCCATGGGGTGTGGATGTCTGGCCCGAGCATTCAAGAGATCATGTCAGGTCCCCTAAAACTCTTAAGAATAGTTTAAAAATCCTGAGATTTAAAAAATATACTAGCTGGGGACTCTTTGGATTCATCTCGTCGTGTTTCAATAGTTAAGGATTGCAGCTTTGCTCTTGGTCCCACAGCCAAGAGAGGCAGAAACTGGCCATGTCAGCTTGCTTTGGGTGTGTTCACATGACTCCTGGAGCTGGGGCTTTACACCAAGCATAGATGTGCATCAAAGGAGATGACAAGACAGGTGATGGTAGGGTGGGCGTCAGCGACCAGGATGTGGGCAGTTGTGCCCAGGCAAAGCAGGTGAACAGGAATCAGAGCCAAGAGTCAGAGCCAAAGTCAGAAATCAGAGCCATGGGCCAGGACCAGAGCACTGGTGGGAGCAGGGCTTGGAATAGGTTCAGAGCACAGATGCTCACACATCTAAGAACAAATGTTTTTTGAGCAGCCACTGAACTGCTGTTGCTGCTGGGTTTACAAGCTGGTTTGCCGTCTCTTCATGCAAGCCAGCTCACTAGTGGCCAGCCGTGATCTTTATGGTCCCCAGCGACCAGCTCTGCTTCTTAACAATTGGATCCTAGTGGGCACCTAAATCCTTACCAATGATCGAATGCCTAGCAGGAGGCAGCATTGCCCACCCCAAAACAGCCTCCAGCTCCCCACAAGCCTCTGGGGGAGACCAATCTGCTTGTTGCAAACCCCACCAGGGTGTGCCAAGTGGGGATCATTGGCTGGCTCCTGTCCAACACTGCTAAGCAGTCTGGCTCTGGGATGCCCAGGGCCCCTGCAGGTTGTTAAATATCTAGGCAGAGTCTCATGGATTTTGGCATACCTGGCCTCCCCACAGGGAGTCCCATGGAAACCCATGGCCTCATCCCACTCAGAAATGGGAGAGCGTGGCAGGTTCACCTGTGCTTGTTGGACCAGGGTTGGGGCTCGATCAGTAAAAATGAGGGAGGATCCCACAAGGCCCCTGCAGCCAAGGTGCTGGGGCTACTTTTATTCAAGTACACTAGACGCTGGAGGCAAAGAACTGCTAGGCAGGGGCAGCGATGCGAATCCCTGTCTTGTCACTGCTCCAGAGGGCAAGGAGTGGGCAGCTCTTATCTTCCCCATCTTCCAGCTAGGAGACGTGGCTGGTTGCAGAGCTGGAGTGCGGCTTGCATTCAGGCTGTGCCGGAGCAGGAAATGGGGCTGGGTAGGGCAGAGGCTGCTCTGACATGTGGCTCTCGCTTGGCTCTATATTTGCTCAGACTATAGGCCTGATTCTTGAGCAGGGTAGGCTGAGGTCATGGGGAGAGAGAGTAATAACTCCTTGCATCATAACCTCGTTGGAGGGACCCTTCCAGGTGTGGATGGCCAGGCCGGAGAGCGGGCAGCAGACACAACAGAACATTCATTGGCAAGTCCAGCTTGGGTGGGATGTGTGGAGTAGTGTGACTTGTCTTGGTTTTTGCTGAGGGGCTCAGAAGCTGAACCCTAGCCATGTAGCCAGAGGGGCAAATGTCTAAAGGCTGAAAGCTGCTGGATCTGGTGCTCAGAGCTAAGGGGCTGTGAATGCTGGAAGGTGGGAAGGACAGGTGGAAACAATGAGGGTGCAGAGTGGGGTGCGATGCAGCTAAGGTGACCAGATAACAAGTGTGAAAAATTGGGATGGGGTGGAGGATGATGGGCAACTATATAAGAAAAAGTGCCAGTTATCGGAACTGCTCCTATAAAATACGGACACCTGATCATGCTAGATGCAGGGTCTTTAATGTGCCGGGAACACCAGAACAGATTTCCAGGAATGGAGAGGGGCTGGGTGAGTTGGACGCAGGGACTGCAGCAGGTGCTCCCTGGCACTCCCAGTGAAACACTAAACAGGGCCATGCCTGGTTCCTGGCCTTTCCAGGCTGGGTCCAATGATGGCAAGAAAAATCCGTGCTTGGACAGGCAGCTGCTCAGCACCACAGCTGTGCCCTGCGGAGGACTCGTGGCTGCCACTTTGCTGACCAAGATCTGTCAGCACCATCTTGTGGCTGGATCCAGCACTTAGTAGTAGTTGGAAGAAAGGCAGATGTGTCTGCGCTGGGGGTGGGAGTGAGCAGGGAAAAGGCAGAAAACTGGCCGAAGTGGTGTCGCAGGGCTGGCGCAGGACTCATCCCTTTAATGACTTTACCACCACATCCACCACCCCGAGGGAATGGCTTTGTCTTCCCGAGGCCTCCCAGTTCCTCTCCTCTGAAAATGCTTTTCTCAGGAGTCAAGCCAAATGCACTTAGTGCCATGCAAGCTTGTTCCTCACAGCTCTGCTGCTGCCCCTCAGTCCCAACCCCCTGCTATTCCACCGTCCCCACAGCACTGTCACTGCCCCACAGCACCTCTGCAATTCCAACCCCCATTGCAACGCATCTGCGCTTGGGACACCATAGTGAGGCACACCTGAGAAGCACGGGACTGATTGATGATACTGATGCTTCCATTTAGGATCTAAATTCAGGGTTGGTTTGGGTGGAGAGGAGGGGAGGTGTCAAGGGATGTTACAGACCCTACAATGTTCGTCTGGGCTTTACAATAGCTTTCAACTCTGTCCTCCAGCTTCCAGCACTGAACTACTAAAAGAGAAACTGACCCAAAACAAAACATGAAATTGATGTGTCTTGCAGAAATCTCCAAACCGGGTGAAATGCAAACAGCAGCCATTCTTGAGTCCCTGGCCATGGCTCCAATCTGATTCCTTTGCCTCGCTACAAATTAAGAGCAAGCTTTTTTGAACCAATGATATTTATTCCTTTGAATCAACCGGGGTTCTAAATGATGACTTTGTTCTCTCCCTTTCTGAAATGACCTATGGGGCTATCATGGATATACCCCTCTCTGCTTGGCAATGCTTTTTAGTAAGGTACTTAAATATGCATGGGTTGTAATTAAGATTTAGCAAGACAGTTAGTTATTGTGTGGGTTTAATTACCAGTTAATTATTAAACCATATTTATGGAAACCTGACAGGTGTGTAATAGATGCACCAGACATCGATATTTAACCATGACCATGAACACTTTACCTCTGATTTGCTATTCTTCTTTGTCTGTCTTCCTCATTATCAAAGGGTGTTTGTTTAAAAGGACTGGGAATTACGAACATGGCTTCTAAAATGAGTTGTTATTTTTAGCCCTGTTTTAAGCCTGATCTAGACTAGGTTTTAACTGAACAATGAAGGCACACTGCTCTGTCTTTATGGGCTGTTAGAACATGTCAGCTAAGACCTATTAGTGTCACAATTTAAACACCAGTCTAGACAAAGCCCCACTTTAACACCTTTCACTCAATTCTAGGCGATGAGTCTTGATCGAATCAAGCTGAAGCTGCCAAGCTGTTTCCTCACTGGTGTAAAGCAGGGCTTTCGGTCGAGTTACACTAGCTTGATTGAGCTAACATTTCCTCAGCATCTTTATTGATGATCTGGAAGAAATTATTAATTCATTGCTGCTAGAGTACACATGGCAAAAAAAAAAAACTGGTGGAATATATTGTGATTGCATTTATATAGCTGGTCAAGTCCAATGCCTGAGTCTAAGTGTCTTCCCCAGCCCATAGCAGAGGAAAGGCATTAAGAAGCCAAGCAGTCCTCACCAAAGAGTGTAACCTGCATATATGTGTCTTCATCTTCTACTTGGCCACAGCAGCAAAAGGGAAGGCCCCACGTATAGTCATTAGCAGCACATCTGATGGTGTGAAAAATCAAAACCAAGGGCTGGGCATCACAAGGTAGGCACTGGCTTTGTCTGAACCTTGTTCTTGCTACCTAGTGTACAGGTGAAGAATCCCCAAGGGAGCTGCCCAAACCTGGTGCCTTGAATTCAGGCAGCAACTAAGTAAATGAAACACATCTTTGAACAGTGGTGGAAGTGGCATAGCTTGGTAAATAGTGCTGGTGGCAATTCATTTCTGCAGAGCAATCTGGATTGCATGGTGAACTGTAGGGAGTCCTTTAGTGGAGACAGTTATTACTGCCTACAGCCGCGATTTGCTAGCTATAGCAGCAGTTCTCAACCGCTGTCTCAACACAAAAGTGCGTCGCAGCACTGTGGCTGAGTGGGTCGTGTGAAATTAGCCTGCGTCCAACAGCCTGAGGATAGCTGTGGTGGCAGGCTGATTTTATGTTGCTAGACCTTTAAGATCTGAAGCAACTGTCTGCAAGAGCTGCAGCAGGATCAGCTGTTTTGCAGTGTTGGAGGCTGCTGAGCAAGCCTCCCAAAACTGAAAAATCCCTTTAGAGGGATATTTCTTCCATGGCCATGGCTACTGTAGCTTGATTACTGGAGCTTCAGTAGCAGGAGGAGCAACAGCAAGCGTGCTGTGTGTCGCACACAGCTGGGAGCCTCCCAGCCGTGTGGTGACAGTGAAGGGGTCGAGAACCCCTGAGCTATATTGATCTCTCCTGGCTGGGATGTGTTTGCCATGGGCTGTCTTCTAGTGGAGACAATTGGTTACTGCACCCAGATGGGATGTGTTTGCAATAGGGCAGTGAACACTGGAGCTTCATGGATCCAGTGAAGGTGTTTGGCAACCAAACCCAAACCCTCCCCATGGGGGGGCCACTAAGTATGGAGGGGAGAGGGAGCAACAAGATAAAGTGACATGTGCCTGGGAGATTTAAAAGGCCCCAGTTGCAGAAAAGCTTCCAGGTGCACCTTGGCATCTGCCTCCACCTTGCTACTTTGCTGCTGGGATTGAAATCGCACGGACATATCTTCCACGATATGACTTTCTTTGATGAGCCTTACTTCAAGAATAGGTTCACTTTGTTTGAACATGCAGGCTTAAAATTCTACTGAAACTTGAGTAATATTATTTTCCGTTTTAAGTTGTGTGCATAATCATGACGTGTCTATTTTTTAGAAATAAATGCATTTTAAATTTGTAAAATTTTATTTAATTTGGTCTTCTGAATCATTTTTACAGAAATGCATGACATGCAGATATCACAAACTTTGCAACTGCTCTATACCATGTTTTTCAAGAAAGGTTTCATCACATGTTCTGCATAAAGAAATCAACACCTTTAGGTGTTCCCCAGTCTATTTACAGTTGAGAAACATTGAACTAGGCTTACCTGAATGATGTCTGCTTTCACCTAGCTAAATCCAAAGTGATGTTTCTAGGAACCAAGAGTATAGGTCACACATATAAGGCTGGGGAAAGCAGTGACTTGGAAAAGGATTTGAGGGTCATAGTGGAAATCAACTGAACACGAGCTCCCAGTATGCTGCTGTAGCTAAGAGATCCTTGGGTCGATGGGCGGATGGATAGATAGATGTTTTTGTCGGAGAGTGTGTTACGATGTGTATATTGCTTTCCTTGTGTTTTGTACAGAGGATAATATTGCATGTGTGTGACAACTCCTGATGACAAAGCACGCTTCTCCCTGTATTATTTATAAAGAGTGAATAAGCCACCCCACCTCCACCTCCTGGTGCAGATGCTCCATTGCACGCTGGGAATTAACTGTTGTTTACATGCAGCTTCTGTGTGTTACCATGGCAATTGCAAAAGTGTTGGTTGTGGGCCACATTACATTGAAAGAAGACATAATTATCTCACCCCCCCATCCCCAACCTATCTGTCAGCTAAATTGTCACTACATTTGAATGAGAAAAAAACCCAGCCCCAACTGTAAGGGCAGGAAACTGTGGATCAAACCACTGGTATTGTAGCAGTCATTAACAGCTGGGGTGGGAGGAACTGCCTACTAATTGCTTTGATGGGGGGGGGCATTAATCAAGGCGCTGCTTCCCATTATTCCTAGCAGTTGCCACCAGCCCAGAACAGGGTGCAAAGCGCAGCCTTTGACAGCACATCCCTGCCCGTGGGCCACTCACAGGCCACACTTCCCGGATTCAGCACAGGATCCCTGCTGAACTGGAGCTGGCCTGTCCCCAGGGGAGCTAACTCTGGCTGACCCAAGGGAAATGTGGTGGGATCCCACCAGCAGTAATGAGCCTGATTCAGAGGTGGAGACTCCCAACCCTCCGCTCCAGCCAAGCTGTGCTCAGTGCAACGCCAGATTGACTTCAAGCCACCCGTATAGTCTTCTGATGCTGGGGCCAGCCTGGGGTAAGTTATACCCAAATGCACAGCACCAGCTGGAGGAGTTCTCCAGCCACGCTCTGTTTCTTGGGTCCAGAGGAGGCTTTGGCCTATATAGGGTGGGTCTCACAGTGAGTGGTTGAGCTGGTATCACCAGAATCTCCACCTCATTAGTTCCTTCTGCGGGTAGAGGACAGAGTTCATTTACTGGGTCCTTTCCATCTACTTCCCCCTGGAAAACCTGCAGCGGTTGCATCCCATTCTCCCCACACACAAGTAAATTTGTTAGTCTTTAAAAGTGCCACAGGACTCCTTGTTTGTTTTGCTGAACTGAGCTAACACAGAAACCCCTCACACACTCTTGCCCTCTCTCTAAGGGGGGCTGAAACCAGCCCAGTGGCCTCTTCAGGAGCTTCTCCTGGTAAATTCCCATTAGCTCCACCTGGGCCAACACGGCAGGCATTGAATTCACAATTGATAGTGCCTGAGCACCTGTGATTTGGCCTCAGGCAGAGTCAGCCATTCTGCTTTGGCCACAGGGATGGGCATGTTCTGAAAGGGTAGCCGTGTTAGTCTAGTTCAGCAAAACAAACAAGGCACTTTTAAAGACTCATAAATTTATTAGTCACATGAGCTTTTGTGGGAGAATATCCCACTTAGATGCTTGAAGATGGAGAAGTTACGAGAGGAAAAATAAATGTGGGGAAGTGTAAATCATAGGATTAGGTCAGAGTATTTCAGCAAGTCAAAGCAGTTATGTAGATTTAAACAGCATGAAACACCATATTAGAAGGACAGGAGGTAGCGAGAGGGCAAAATCACATTTTGTAATGAGAAAGCCAACTGGTATCTCTGTTCAAGCCAAGGTACTGGTATCAAATTTGTATATGAATTCTAACTCTGTAGTTTCTCTTTGAATCTTTGATTTGTAATTACCCTGTTTAACATACCTTTCACAGAGTGATCAGGGAGACTGAAGTGGTCCCCTATTGGTTTTTCAATGTTGTTACTTCCAGGGGCATCACTGGCGCCAGGCTTACGGGGCTTGAGCCCCGAATGTCAGCACCAGAGCCCTGGGTCTGCCGTGGCAGCAGCTGCAGCGGTGGTGCGCCTAAAGTGCACGAGCCCTGAATATCCACGCCTGAGCCCCAGATCTTTTTCTGGGCCAGGGGCACTCCTGGTTATTTCTAATGTCAGATTTGTGTCCATTTATTCTCTTGCACAAAGACTGTCCTGGTTGTCCAGTGTATAAGGGACATGTAACACACCCTAGCCAGGGCTGCACCACATGCCTTGTGCTGAGGTGGAGGAGGTGTGGAAATTTTCCCAGGGCAGTGAAGAAGAAAGGCCTGGCAGCAAGGGATGGGAAATCCAAGTGGTCCGTAGAGCCGGGCTTTGTATGTTGGGAGCAATGTTAGGGAAATGGACCCGTATCTCAGAAATCATTAAGGCTGTCCATGAAAGCTGGCCAAAAGCATAGCACAAGCCCTATGAAGAAAGACTGAAGGAACTAGGCTTATTTAGCCTGCAGAAGAGAAGACTGAGGGGGGATTTGATAGCAACCTTCAACTACTTGAAGGGTTGCTCCAAGGAGGAGGGAGCTCGACTGTTCTCGGTAGTAACAGAGGGCAGAACGAGAAGCAATGGTTTCAAGTTACAGCTGGGGCGGTCCAGGCTGGATATTAGGAAAAACTTCCTTACTAGGCGAGTGGTGAAGCAGTGGAATAAGTTGCCTAGGGAGGTGGTGGAATCTCCATCTCTGGAGGTGTTCAAGTCCCAGCTGGACAAAACACTGACTGGGATGATCTAATGGGAGTGGTCCTGCTTTTTTTGGCAGGGGGTTGGACTAGATGACCTTGTGGGGTCCCTTCCAACCCTATGATTCTATGATTCTATGATCTCCTGTTTCAGTGGCTGAAAGCAGGTAGTGTTGACGTGTCCGTGTTGTGAGGCACAAGACAGGACGTGGAGCCACGTGGTTCTGTCTGTGAGGGTTGAGAGTACTTTGACAAGAGCCGCACCACTCTGGCTTAGTCACTCGGGTCGCCTTGGCAGGTGGAGAGGCTGGGTATAAAATGATTGACGAAGTAATAGAGAGGATCCTTGTACTTGCTGCTTTCCTTTGGGTCCAGAGAGGTCCAGAGAGCTTCACCTTCAGAACCATAGAACGGACAGTGACTTCCCAGGCGAGGTCATAGATCTCGCGCATGCCAAATATAACTTCCTGCTCCAAAATAAAGACCCGCTGGGCCCCTTGCTGCTGCCCAGCCTCACCTCTAGGACTTCACAGCCCACACCAAGCCCCTGACATGTTGGGGATCTGCCGTCTGGAAATCAATGGTGCCATTGATCAGGCGATAAAGTCATGTGGCCAAGGAGAGAATGGCAATCAAATGGCAATTTTTATACTCCATTAAGCCCTGCTTGAGCCAGCCAGTGTGAAATGTGCCCAGCTCCCACACTATCAATCTGGCAGCTCCTGGTGCCTCTGAGCTGACATTGGGCAATCCAATGGTGTGCGTGTGGGTGTGGGTTTGTGGGTGTGTTTTTCCTGTCCATATGATGCCTGCTTCCCTCTTGATTGCCGCAGATAAATGCCGGCAGCACATCTGGGAGATGTCTCCAAATGACTCTTGCATGTTGCACAGAACTGGACTTTCCTTACAATTGCCTGGATATATTCTCTGACCAGATCCACTCTCAAACCCACACACAGGCTGTGCTGAACATTCAAGAAGCAGGCTGGCTGCAGGCCGAGCTGGGGACTCAGCAGTTGCTCAGCCCCGCACAAGACCTGACCTGAAGTTTGTCAACTCAGCTAAACACCCAGGTGCCTGGCACATGTCTGAACTCAGAAGAGCTCCGTTCCCATGTAGGCATCTAGGTCCTGATCTGCAAAGGTAGTGAGGTCAAGATGTCTATCTCCCTGTGAGCTCAATGGGAGTTAGTGTCAAAAGACCTTTGTGGAGCAAGGCCCTGAATGAGTGGCCAGTTTTTGAGATGAGCAGCATTGGGTGCCTATGGCTACTGAAAACCTGGCTGTGTCTGTGGGTGCTTAGCCTTGGGGAGTCTGACCAGCCCCGGCTCAGGATATGGGATGCTCTCTCCCCCTTGTGGCTAGTGCTATGACAGCTGCCTTTCTCACCTATCACCAGGTTGCTTTTTGAGGCAGGGGCTACTGCTGTTGGTGCCAAAACCTCAGGGGCGCGCAGCCTCTGTTCATTGCAGTTGCAGACTCGTGAGAACCAGACATGCACCTAACCCCCAGATGACGTGGGGCAAAGGGGCCTGGGAATCTAAGCAAAGCTCTAACGCCTCCCACTGTTCTCTGGATTATGGGCCGAAAGAAACGCCCACATGTGGTGGGGTGTTGAAGCCAGGTCTGGATCCAAATTCCATGGTCTGTGTCTGCTGGGAGGTTGCCCTAGTATGGGGAGTCAGGGCCCAGCCTACCTGTGATGGGTTTCTTTAAGAGGAGGAAGCCATGCTGTCCCACCTGTCAGCAACCAGGTGGTTGGTGAATGGGCACCTGGGCCAGAGTAAAGGCTACCAGAGCTCAGCCGGTGGATGGGCCACCTGGAATTAGGATGCTCCATGCAGCGACAGTAGGGTGATGGACAATTCCTCTGTGGTCAAAGCTGCCTACTGAACCTCCAAGTCTATGGAGAAAGGACTGAGGAGGAAGACAGGGCCAGCTGGGGAGAAGCGGGTTGAAGCCTGTGGTCAGCCTGAGTTACAGCCCAGGTCCAGGGGCAGAGCTGGGAGGGAGTAACTGTTAGAGCCCAACCCCAGAAGGAGGCCTAGGAGCTCCTGAATACAAGGAGGTTAAGCTGGCCTGAATTTTTACACTGGCCCACAGGTAGGCTGGCTAACTCCTGAACTGAGGGAGGCTGCCTGACTTAGCACCAAGTCTCCCAGAAGTAGGGTGGATTTGAGGGCCTGAAGAGCCAGATGAGCCCGCCGAGAGGTTAGTCTTGGTCTGGGGTTATCAAACCGCATTGCAGCAAGCTGTCTGGGTAGGTTTGCAGCAGGCATTTCCCTGGAGGCACTATGTCACCTACTGAGACCTCCCCAGCATGTAGCTGGCTCCTGCAGTCCTGGAGACCCAGCCGGGTAGCTTGCAGGCTGCCAGGAAAGCAATTGGCTCAAAATTCCCACACGTGAGGACAGGCTCTGGTTCCTTGAGATGAACACACCAGCTGCTGCCACTCATCCGCCTTCAGTCTGCTGGCCGCCTGCCCTCTCTTTCCTTGCTGGCTCCGGTTTGCTCCTTAAGCCTAGGGGCCTATTCCTCCACCTCCCCTGGCTCCCTGGGAGGGCTCTAGGGCTGACATTATATGCAAAGGCTTCAGCCAAAGCAGAGAAGGAGGGTGAGCTGGGTTGCAGAGCTCCCCTCGTGTTGGCTGGCTGGGGATTTGCCAGCACCCTCCTGGCTGGGGTCAGAGGCTGCTAGTGATGGCTGCGTGGCCCTGCTGGGACTCCACTAGAATGCAATGGAGATTCGTGCTGCTTGCTAAGGTGATCTGTGGTTGCCGAAATGGGGGTACAAACTAGAGTGCCCCACCTTTAGCCCAGTTCATAGGGCTCAACCCAGTTAAGGCACCCCCATCCTTTCCCAATTTGTAGGGCTCCGTCTGGGTGTATTTTCCTGTGGGCTTATCAGTGACAGAGCCTTACACAGTAATATCCTTACCCTGTATTTATTAACAATCTCCAGAACAGAACACACACACTAAACATACAATGCTCACCACTTGCAATAAAGGAGACAAATTTCTCCTGGTGGCCAATCAGGATTAGATCTGGAGACTCCAGCTTCTGCACAATATGGTTGGCAGGGTGTTAAGGTCTTGGCAGCTCTGAGCTAGGCTTGTGTCCTGGAGTTAGGTTTTAGAGAACTTCTTTTTGGACCCCAGTTTGTATAGTTAACACTTGAGTCCTGCTTAGCTGTACCTTAAACAATCCGTTTAAAGTAAAGTCTACAAAACACCAATCCTAGCACACTATGAAACAGTCCTTTAACCAATTGTACCGTGCCACCTTAGTTGATTTAAATATTGCAGAATTCATTATGCGACAATCAAAGAACCACACAGAAATCATTCAGGTCAGCAATAGAGAAGTGGTAACCATTAACACAAAACAATGAAGTGTCAGTTTTACAACCACAGCTGTTGAAATGTTGAATGCAACATTTTCTTTAGACATCTTCAGGTCAGTTTCTTTGTCCAGTGGTGGTAGGACAGAAACACCTTCTGAACACCTTGATGTGACATGGTTTGATGTAATCAGAACAGCTGTGGCTATGTGGTTTGATGTCATTTGGATGGAGTGCGAGGGTGTGATAACCTGTAGCTCATTGCTGCTGCAGCTGCTTAGCCAAAAAACAAGGCCTCCAACCTTACAGAGAGGTTGTTAACTCTGTATTTGGCTCTGCTGAAATCCTATGGCTGCATTTGGCCTCCTAGTTCAAGGCAGAGGCTGGCACATTAGGGAGGGGTCAGAGAAGATCCCAGGAGAAGGATTAAAGTGTTAGAAAACCTGCCTTAGGGTGGTAAACTGAGCTCTTTGTGTCTTTTTAGCTAAACAAGAGAAAGTTAAGGGGTGACTTAATTACAAGTGTCTCCATGGGGACCCATGTCTAGCAGAGGAAGGTCTAACAAGATCCAATGGCTGAGATCAAATCTAGACAAATGCAGACTGGAAATAAGGTGTACATGTCAACGGTGAGCATCATCAACCATGGGAACAACGTACCCAGGGTCATGGTGGATTCTCTATCACTGACCGTTTTCAAATCCCGGTGGAACGGTGTTTCTCAAAGATCTGCTCTTGGGATTACTTTGGGGCACTTCTCTGGCCAGCGCTACTCAGCGGGTCAGACTTGATGATTGTGGTGGTCCCTTTTGGCCAGGGAATCTATGAAGTTCTGATCCCGCGCTCTCCTTGTGTCCATCTAGGAGCGAAGCAGGGAGGAGCTCGGAAACAGATGCTCACTGGCTTGAGGCCAGGGCAGGAAGCTTTTTCACGTAGCTCCCCAGGACCTTGTCAATAACCTGCCCTGGGCAGGATACACCATCCCCACCCTGAAGTGTGGGCTCCAGCAGCTGGCAGGATGACGGTCCTAGCTGGGTCCTGGCTGCACAGGGCTGGGAGATGAGTGATGCTGACGGCTGTGCTGGGGGCTCCAGCCATCACCAGTGGGACAGGCAGGGGGCCAGTGGCTCTGTAATGACAAAGCAGCACAGGTGGAGGCAGTGCAGGAAAGGGACACGTGGGCAGACGGGCAGACGGCATGAGGAAGGGAGCTGGGTGAGGAGGGGACACCTGGAACAGGCAGGGGGGCGTGTGGGTGTGTGGTGTCATGTCACTCTCCCTACAGCGGTGGCTATAAATGCCCTTGTTTTCTATGTCACTCCAGACCCCGAGTCCCAGAGGAAGAGGACGGTGCAGAACGTGCTGGATCTTCGGCAGAATCTGGAGGAGACAATGTCCAGTTTGAGGGGCTCCCAGGTGTCTCACAGGTGAGACCATGGGTCCAGCTGTCTCCCCCATGCCCCTTTATGTGCTTCTCCTTCCCCTGCCGGCATGGTTCATCGCAGTGTCTAATCCACATAGCCAAGCCCTTTCTAGGGGTGGGGACCCAGGTGGGGCAGAGGAATAGTGATGTGCCCTGTGTCCCTTACAGCAGTGATGTCTCCAGGCCAGAAGTCCCTCACTTGGGTAAGGAACCTAACAGGACGACTGTTTCATGGAGGCCTCCATACCAGCATGGAGAGCTGCAGTCCTCTGAATCCAAGGTGCCCCATTCTCTGCCCCTCCGACTAAGCTTTCTCTAGCTGCTTTTGTTTCTCTCCCCACTCTATGGCACCAGTTCCAGGAGCACCTAGGTACCAAGTATTACGGGAACGCCTGGAGGCCCCAACTGTGGTCACTGACCCTATTGCACTAGGGCCTGCAGTAGCCACAGAGAGTATGTTTGCTGTGTGAAAATCCTCCCCAAAAACTTTGCCGCAGCACCTCAGAGTCCAGGTCAGCTGGCTCAGGCTTGTGGGACTGGTCTGGTGCTACAAGGCTTAACTAGCCATGTGGGCATTCCTGCTCCAGCTGTGACACCGACCGAGGAAGTAGGGGTCTTGGAGACAAAGCAGTATTCTCCGCAGGAACGTCACGCTGATATTTTTAGCGCCAGCTTAAGTCAATTGACTTACTGCCGTGAGAAAGTTTTTTGATGATATTTTTTGTCCTTTGCCGTATAGACATACCCAAGGTGAGACATGTCCTATGTTCAAAGGTGCTGAAGTTCAATTTGAGGTGTGACTCTTTTTTCTTCTAGGTCAATTTAGGTTTTGGGCTACACTAAATCGGTATAACTAGATGTGGAATAATCCACACTCCTGAGCCATGCAATTAAACTGAGCTAACCCCTAGAATAGACAACGCTAGATCAGTAGGAGAAGTCTCCCCTCCACCTAGCTATGGCCTCTCAGGGAGGAGGAGAATCCACACCAATGGAAGAATATCCTGGGCCCTGTCAGGGTAGGCTGTGTCTTCACTTAAGCACTGTAGATGCACAAACGTAGCATTTGCAGGATAGAAAAGCCCTTAGTTCCAAGGGTGAAAATGTTCTGGAGATGCTTGTGGGCCCCATATACCCACAAACCTGCAGTCATTTAATTTATGTACATTGATCAAACCAGTTTTAAAAAACACAACCTGTGTGAACGCTCTTATTTATGGATAACAGTTGCTTACTTCAGCTTCATTTAAACTGCTTCCCAGCTGGTTTAAATTAAGCCAGTTTGAGAGCCTTTTATTTTGGGATCCATGCATCCCCAGGGATTTGTGCCAGGTTAACTCTCACTATAAGTTGGCATCTTGGCTTATCTCTGTCATGTCAACATGCCTGAGAGACAGGTGGATTAAATAGACTGGAAAAACTGTTTGCTAAATCTATGTAAATTTTAATAGAGAAGAGGCGAGAGAAACAGTGCTTGTCCTGAAGCACCGATGATCTAGATGGAGTGGGAGGGCAAACTGAGGGACAGAATGGGTCTCCTGAGGCATCCCCTGTGCTCTAAGTCATGCTACTTTTCAGTGTCTACACTCGTATCTTTATGGTAGCAACCCAAATGGGAGTCCTGCCCCCTGCCTCTCCCTGGTGTGCCAGAAGGTGCTTGCAGACACTTGAATGATGGTCAAAAGCAGTGCTGATGCTCTGCTCTCCCAGCATCTGGAACGAATTGCTGGTGGGATCTGCTGGCCATCGCACAGCGAGCCTGTGTGTTCCCCCAGCTGTGAAAACAGAGCTGCTTGTCCGAGCCAATCATTGGTTGACCAGCCCATGCAGGGGGCTGGAAATGCAGGTTTGGCTGGGCTCATGGTTCCTTAGGGACACCAGCAGAGGTTAAAGTACACCAGAACGCTTTCTGAGGCCCACAAATTGACGGGCCAGAGTTCTGGGTCCCAGATTCCAGACTCTAGAAAAATCAAGTCCACAGATGCATGAAGAGGGCCTGGACGATACAGAAAGGGAGACTTAGGAAGCTTATGGGGCCCCTCAAATGATATTTAAACCACTGGACACCAGTGGATCCCCATCTGGTTTGCGGTAGAGGAGTGAGCGGGGAAACTCCTCCAGAGCAAGACCTGTGTTGGCTTGCAATGGGGGCTGCAGCCCCTAGAGGGTGCATCAGGCCAAGGAGAGAAGGAGAGAAACAGGGAAGAGAAGCTAGTCTGGCTCCTCTGCTCAGTGAAGAGCACTAAGGACGAGCTGTTCCAGGGGGTCATCATGGCAAAAGGAGGATCCCCATGGTTTTTTGTGTCCATTTGAACAGCCTCCTTGTTCCATGTGCCAGCATGAGTTATGCTCCTGCTCCACTGCAATAGGGGCTCAGACAATGGGGCATCCCAAATATTTCATTGAGGAGCCCAGCTCACAGCCTGTCATTACCTAGTTGGCATCCAGAGGCAGTGCAGGGGCCAGGAGGGGCAATGCAGACAACAGGAAAAGACTCACCAGCATAAAAGCCCACAGGCATGGCAGGTTAAAGGGCTGTGGTGTGGAGTTTGTCATCCTGGCTCCCACTAGGCCTGCTTGCTGCAACTGAAACAACACACAGCTTTGCAGTCTGGTAAGTCAAGAAGTTGTGTGTTTGATGCAGAAGATCGTAAGGCCCTGTCTCTGTCAGTGGTAGCTGTCTGCATTGCCTTTCCCACACCACAGAGCAAGGCCTAGACTGTGCTTCTCTATGAAAGCCTTTTGCAACAGCTGGGTTCCTATCATTATTACTCCCCTTTTACAGGTGGTAAAACTGAGGCTTGGAGCAGGGGATGTGATATATCCCAGACAATGGAGTAAATCATTCACACAGTCGGGAGCAGCTCCAGGGCTCCTGACTCCCTCCCCTCCCACTGCGATGGAGGGCCGGCGGTGAGGCAGTGTCCCATGAGGGGTGCCAAGCATTGAGAGAACGACAGCTGTACGGCACCTCGCCAAGAGCTCCCCAGCCCCTCCAGCAAGCTGAAACAGTCCCTGGCTCCAACCCTTCTACCCCTCCAAACCCTTCATTGCAGCTGGCAGGAAAAGCCCTGCTGGCTATGCATTGTAGTGTTGAGCAGTGCAAAAGCTGAGGCAAATGGGGGGAAACCATTATTTCTGCTCCAGTGCGATCTTTCTTGGACCAACTAATTACACTGGGCTGTGGGTGGGGGGTGAAGTTTCCTGGGCCACCCAGAACCACCCCCCTCATAATAAACATGACACCCTACCTAAATTCTCCCTATGTGTGGCCAAGCAGATCCCCCCATCCTCTGGTTCCCTCCAAGCTCCTGTCCCTGGCCATCTGGGAATGGGCCATTTTCCTGAGCTAAGAAATTCAGGGCTCAGTCCCACGAAGGCCTGGGTCCTCATTGCTCCAACTGATGTCTGCAGCCTCACTTTCTTGTGGATGGGGGGCTCTGTTAGCCAGCACGGCTGGTAGCCAGGTGGGCTGGACTAATTGCCCCCTAGGTCAGAGATCTGGCCCTATTGCAGCACAGCTCCGGGGAGCCGCCTTGTCACGCTCTTTCCCTCTGAGCTAGGAGCTGGCAGCCATGCCCATCTTGAGTAAGATTTTCCCCTCCCTGGCTCTGTGGCCCAGATGAGCTAATGCAGAGACAGCAGCTTCTCCAGAGCTCCAGGCTGGAGAGCGGGGGGTGAATCTCAGTGACACGCTGCAAACACTTGGAGGTGATAGGACCAGAGGGCAAAGCAGGGGGATGCCAAGCACTGGCGAGGGGTGCCCAGTGGGGGTTGGAGGGCACTGAGACTATGGAATCGGTGGCCACGTGATCACAGCAGGGATGTTAGTATTGGGAATGAAATGTCAAGGCAGCCAGCCAGGGAGTCAGTAATAAAAAGTGGGGGGTCAGGTTCCTTCTATGTATGTCGCACAGGGGATAGCTCAGCTTCTGAAGTTGCCTGGAGGCTTGAGATGTGACCTGCTGCTCTCAGCCGAATGCCCATTGTCAGGTCTATGCGTTGGGGGGTGTCACTCTCTGAGCTGGGACCATTCCTGGTCCTGGGACCCTCACTCTCGCCCCGGGCTCAGAGCAGGGAGGTGTACCATGCAGGTGGCCTCTTTCTACCTCTGCCTCAGGAAGCTGAAGGACAGAGCAGGCCAGCAGACCCTTCTGCTTTCCTGCTGCTGAAACAGTTTAGGGGCCCACACTGGTGTGCAGTGCACAGATTGGGGTTAGCACTGTGACCCGACCCTTTTCTTTATTTGTGCACAAATGGAGATAAATAAACCATCCACCGCCTCATTCATGGGCACACCACCTCTCCATCTTACTAGGTGCTCTTGGAGAGGACTCAGAGAAGGCCCCAACCCCGTGTCCTCCTGCAATCCAGCTGCTGGAGAGCACCTCTGGATGGGCCTGCCCATCTTCTGCAGCCAGTCCCATGCTGGATCAGTGAGAGGGTGCTTGGGAGGCCAACTGCGTTCCACTCAAGATGAGTCATGGCAGGAGGAGCCAGTCTGCTTTGCTTAATGTTTAGCTGGCAGCTCACTAGCAAATGGCTTCCTGCAAGTGGTGGCATGACCAAGCTCGGGGCACCTTCATTCCCTGTGCACAGTGTGTAAGTAGACACCAGGGCTTGTGAGGCTGGCCTCCAGAGAATCCAACCATGCTCAAGCTGAGCACGAGCTGTGGACAGGGATAGCAGGAGGGGTCAGGGGAGCAAGTGGAGAACACTTGCCAGGCTCTTGCACACCCCTTTGCACCAATTCCAGGTGCACAGCTGCGGAGATGAGCCTGGAAATCACAGCCGCCCCAAAAGCAGAACACACAACATGTCCTGCCCGTGTGCAAGATGCAGTGATTGTGCAGTCTGGGTGACGCCTCCACTGGTGTCTTGGGTCCAGTTGTGGGTCTCGCTCCCTGAGAAAGATGTGGACGTACAGAGAGAGACCAGAGGGGAGAGACACAAATGGTCAGAGGTGCAGAAAACCTGAAAGATTGAAAAAACCGGGCATGTTTCATCTACAGAAGAGAATACTGAGTGGGGGACCTAAGAAGTCTTCAGTAGTTACCCTGAATGTCCACCAAGGCTCAGACAAAAGGAATTGGCTCAGTTTGCAGCAAGAGAGATTCAGGTTAGATATTAAGCAAACCCATCTAATGCTAAGGATCTGAAGCTCAGAAACAGGTGATCTGCGGGAATCCCCATCAATGGAAGTTTTTGAGAACAGGGTAGCCAAGCACTCGTCGGGGATGGTCTGGAGATACTTGATGTCTCAGTGCCCAGAAATCTATAGGACAACCATTTAAGAATCCTTCCAGCCTTGTAAATTTCTATGAAACTGAGTCTAGGCCGAGCATGCAGCCAGATGCAAGAGAGCCAAGAGCTCAGGAAGCCCCAGCCAACAGTGCCTGGGCTACAACAGAGCTGACGCAGCCTAAAAGTGTGCACAGAGAACAGGGACAGATTTTAATTAGCCAAGCACTCAGAGTACATTCTACACGTACCCAGGCTGAGCACAAGGAATGCAACATGAGTCCATTGTCCAGACACCACAAGCCAACAGAACAAGTGCTAAAAATCTTCACTGGGGGCAGGACCCAAACACACAAACAATACAAGCCTGGCGTTCTGGATGGGTGCAAAATCTGAGTCAATGTGGCCAACCAGAAAATGCAGGCATGAGTCAGCCCTGATAGCCCCATATGAGAGCAATGCCCCAATCAAAACTAGGCACAATGACGTCCACACAACATGGACCAACCCACATGCCAGGCTGCGTGAGACACAATGTGAGAACACAGGCCAAGTGTGCACCTGAACGTGAACATCAGCCAAGTGCACCACATGGGGGCTGGGCACTCTGGGATCGCAAGCTAAGCGTGCTGTGCCCATGAGCCACGTGTGCAAATTCCCATCCATATCTCAGACTGTTGAAAACGTACAAGGTTTGGCTCTCTGGCTTTTCTCCCATCACTGATGGATGTCTCGCTCCACTCACAGCCTCCAGTTCGACGGCTCCCAAGCCTGCTTCGCCACAGAGGCCATGTGCCTTGGGTCAGTTCCCTGTGTCATGCTCACCAGTGGAGGACGTGTAGGTGCACCAAGAAATAGTGATGAAAGCCCATGCCTCATTGCTTGGGTCTCCTGCCTGGGTCTCCCTCAAACCCCACAGATGGGAGATACTAGTGGAGAGCCAACTCCTGCGGCTTACCCAGCGGCTCTGTCTTCCTCCTACCTTGAACTCTTCCGCTCTGGACTGTGTCCTGATGCTGTCGTCACCCCAACACGCAGCTCGGCTCAGTCAGCTTCTCGGCGGAAGGAGCTAAGCACAGAATGACCACAGGGCTTGGACTCCCAGTCCCTCTAGATCTCAGCAGGGCAAGGCAATGGGCGAGGCTGGTCCGGCCCTGCCATTGACCTGGCTGCGGCCACTGTGACTTAGCAAATTCCCATGGAGTTCAGACCAGTTTCCCTCTGTTCATTTCCTTGTGTCACCTGATGAGTCAGCGAAATGGATACTGTGCACAATCCCTGATTTAGCAAGGGCTGAGTCAGCGAAGTCTCTCCATCCACTGCCTACAGAGCTTGCAGATGTCCAAAGAGATTCTTCATGGAGACTCCCCTGTCCAAAGGGGATGGTGAAATTTGGCTAAGAGGAAGATAAGAAAATAACAGGCTGGTCTGAGTGAATGGCAGGAGTGGTGCAAGCTTCCGCCGTACACAACTGGCTGACGCCCCTCAGTTCCCATGGTGGCAATTTCCCCCTAGCTCTTGTCTCTGCCACGTTCCAGAGATCAGTCACTTTCTGTGGGTTTGGAATCTGCTTTCCATCTGGCTATAACCGCCGATTAATAGCCAGGGACAGGATCCCAATGTCAGAGGGAGGTAAATCCCGTTTGTGACGTCGGAGTTGTCTGTGTGATGTTCCTCCACATTACAGACATATGGAAGAGTTTGTGTGCAGGCCACCATGCTACAGGTCCCCTGTCAGCATGCATTAAAATCCAGGCATCATTGAAATCTGTATCGGAAATTCACTTCCACCTAGAGAGCAAAGGTATGTGCCCTCAAGCATGGCATAGGAGCCAGCGCAGAGCAAGATGTTGGCAGCTTTGTCTCTCTGTTTACAGGCTCCAAAACGCAAATTTCATTTAGATTTGACATGACATCTCTTGTGCGTCAACTGAATGATTGGAACCATCTCTGCCGGGCGACTCTCCATGGCTGTTAATCCACCAGAGATTTGGTTTTAATCATTGCTTTGCATTTAACATCCATTGAATCAAAATCACAGGGCACCCATGCAGGAGGGAAAAATGACTCCCTGCTTCTGGTATGAAGGCAGGGAAAGGAAATGGGATGCCATCCCATTAATCTTTGAACCATTTATGCACTTTCTGGGACCTCTTTCTACTTCCAAGGCAGTCATTGCCATCCTGCTGTGCTGCAGGGTTAGGGGAAAGCAGCCGCAAGGCCTCAGCGACTTTGTAACCTTAAACACCGAGAGAGGATGGATGAGTGGTCAAGGCGCAAGCCTGCTCTGCCACTGGATTCCTGTCTTAACTTTGGGCAAGTCACTTATGTCTTTCAGGTACAGGGCCTCAGTTCCCCATTTGCCCAGTGGCAATAATAGCCAGGGTAATGGTACATTTTACTGGGGCCCAGAGGCCCTCTGGGACCTGCCCCAGGCTGAGTGATTTGGGATCGAGTCTGTGTTAGTTGTACTGGGCCCGAAAAATTTATGCCTTGGGCCTGACAATATTCCTGCTCGACCTCATAGAAGGTGTGTGGGTTTAAATTACGAGGTGCTCAGATGTGACTGTGATGGCGCAAAGACGGATGCTCTGGCCCTAGCCTGGTTCGGGCCCAAGGCGGAGAGTGGGGGGGAGCACAGGGAATCCCCCAGCTGCGTTACGGAGGGGAAAGGTGACCTTGTTGTGGGCTCCCTGTGGGACCTTGGCTGCCCCTTAACTACCCATCAGTAAAATGGGGGTAATAACCCTGCACTGAACTGCACAGACCACTTCTGCATGGGTGCATGTACAGTGCAGGGGTTTTGGGGCGGCCAGAGAGGGTGTCTGTCCAGTCATGACCCCCATGTCCCTCCTGCCGTGCAATCATGTAGTCCTGATTCCCCACCCCTCTCTTCAGCCAGTTGCAGCAGAAACACCTTCACCCTCCCTCCCAGTCTTTGCAACATTTCCTTTTGACACATCCATGCAAAGGAGTCTGTGCAGCTATTTGGAGGCGGAAGTGAGAGGAAGGAGCACAGGGGCTGCTGGGGTCATGTGAATGCGGATCAGGCAGCCAGTTGGGGAGAAAGAGAGTCTTCCCATTGAGGCAGTGGCTTAGCCTTGGGGACTCCTAGTTTGCCATACAGACTCCACCCCAGCCTTGAACCTGCAGCCTAACAGCTAGGTGGTAAAGGAGATGCCCTGATTTCCAGTGGTGCTGAATGCCAACAGCACCTACAGAGTTGAATAACAGCAGGATGGAGCCCAGGATCCCACCTGAGGGACCAGGCCTACCTGCTTGGCGCTTGCTGCCCCCAAGCACTCCCATGGCCCTAATATTTTGCTGTCTGCTTCTTCCTTGCAGCTCTTTGGATATGACCTGCTACGACAGCGACGAAGCCAACCCCAGAAGCGTGTCCAGCCTGTCCAACCGCTCTTCCCCCCTCTCCTGGCGCTATGGGCAGTCCAGCCCCCGGCTGCAGGCCGGAGATGCTCCCTCGGTGGGAGGGAGTTGCCGGTCGGAGGGCCCACCCAGCTGGTACTCGCCGGGCGAGCGGGCGCACTATTCCCACACCATGCCAATGCGTAGCCCCAGCAAACTGAGCCACATCTCCCGCCTGGAGCTCGTCGAGTCACTGGACGCTGATGACGTGGATCTGAAGTCCGGGTATATGAGCGACAGCGACCTGATGGGGAAGACCATGACAGAAG
Organism: Podocnemis expansa; assembly: GCA_007922195.1. Taxonomy (NCBI): domain Eukaryota; kingdom Metazoa; phylum Chordata; order Testudines; family Podocnemididae; genus Podocnemis; species Podocnemis expansa. The sequence continues at coordinate 3,253,625 of ML682095.1, forward strand.
ACGACGAGGACATCACCACAGGGTGAGTGGCTGCTGACAGAAATGAGGGGAGTGTTTTTAACTGGGAGACTAATTAAGCACTGGAACAACTTCTGTGGACTGTGGTGAACATCTTGCCAAGGAATCATTTTGGGCAATTCTCTGGCCTGTTTTATACAGGGACAGAGTCAGACTAGATCAGCACAGTGGTCTCTTCTGGTCTTGGAATTTATGAGATACAAAGAGAGACACAGAGCAGGTGGATGAGTGGATGGAGCATATCAGGATGCTGGAGCGATGTGTGATGGATAGATGTGGGGGATGGATAGTTAGGTTACAATATCCTTCCCCAGCTCTCTCTCTTGTAGATTGCATGCTTTGTGGTTGATGTTAAATCAGTATCTAGAGGACTCTAGAGGCAGAGAGATCCTACATCTCACTGTGCAATGGCAGCGTGCCAGCCTCCTGTAAGGTGCTGATGTCCCATTGTCAGGGTGGCATCTTTGAGAGGAGTCCAGTCTGCACAGGGTGGTTCTGGAAGTGCCTTTTATCTGATGCATGCAGCACATGGGGATCAGCAAAGTTAATGGAAACTATACTTGGTTGAGCAAAACAAAGGTCTGGTGGCAGCCACGAAGACTAACAAATTTATTTACTGCATAAACTTTCTTGCTTCAAGCATCTGACAAAGTGGCGTTTTCTCCCATGGAAGCTCACGCGATAAATAAATCTGTTAGTCTTTAAAAGTGCCACCAGCTTCCTTGTTTGTTTTGCTGAACTAGACTGACATGACTACCCCTTTGGAACTTGTCACTATACGAGAGTGAGATCCAGGCCCAGCGCTGAAGCTTTTTGGACTAAGGGTATGTGTACACTGCAGTTGGGAGGGAGCTTCCCTGCTCGGGTAGACAGACACACACACACTAGCCCTACTCAGATTGACTCTCTAAAAATAGCTGCCTGGCCTGAATCCATTCCTGGGTGTTGGGTGGGATTATACTCCATGCTAACCCAAGCTGTTGCCCAGGCCGCTGTGCAGCCACACTGCTTTTTTCAGGGCACTATCTAGCTGCCTGTGTCAGTCTGCCCAAGATGGCAAGTGCCACATGTGTCTGCCCTGCAGATGGACCCTGCTGGGGCCATGTGACAATACTGAGGCTCAATGTTCTGGAGAGTTGAGAAGTTCTCTCATTCAGATCCTGAGATCTGCAGCTTCACATTCTGGTGACCATTGTGTTGTTCTGGCCACTTGGTCTTTGATCTGTTCTTTGATCTTGGTCTTTGATCTGCTTGCTCCTTCCACAGCAAGCTGGGAGAGAAATTAACAGGTGATAGAGCATCTGCCAGGCACTTCAGCAAAGGGCTGGATCCTCAGCTGGTGTAAAACAGTATAGCCCCATTGATTGTAGCAGTGCAGTGCTGATTTGCACCAGTTGTGAATCTGACATTTCTGTGGTTTGGGGGAGATCAGCTGGCTAACCAGAAGGGCAGCTGGTGTCAGGGGGGAAGTATAATAGCAATCAGAAGGACGTGATTTTAAGGGCTCAATGTGCCAGGATCCGATAGGGCTAGAAGCAGTGAAAGTGCTTTCAGGGCTCCGAGATTTTTCTTGAGTATCAGATTGGGATCAGTGAGAGATATCACAGGGGCTCTAGGTGCTCCCTGGTACACAAGGGATTAAACTCAGCTCAGCTGCTCTCCATCACCCTACCTGCAGAGCAACTAGACAGAGTGTCTCAGGGGAGGTCCGTCTCCATAGCCAGGGTCACAGGACAGGGTTGAACACAGCTCCATCGTTCACCACTGATGTCAGTGGGAATGGAGGGAACCTCATTTGATTAGCTAGCGCTGATGCAGAAAGACCATTTTGCCTTGTCCATTCCTCACCGCATGTGAGAAGTAGACATTCATGGGGAGAGACGTTATGTCCTGAGTTATCCATTTATCCCTAGAAGGTGAAAAAAGAATACCTCAAACATCCTTCAAGGGATGGGGCCATGCCATGATCCTAAAAATATCAATGAGGCATGGAGATCCCTGTACGAGTCCTCATTAATTTCACAGCTCTGAGCTGCAGACATGTATCTGAAAAGCTCTCAGTCCACTGGTTCAGCTGTACCTCCTCACTATTCCCAAAAGGAAGGGGGTAGATTATCCAAGTTCCTGCTGCACGGGATTGGGGTGCTGCAGATGGAAAATCCATAGTGGAAAGCTCCCTCAATCCCTCCTGGATGTTGGGATATTCAGTACCCACCACCAGGACTCAGCCCCTCACAGATCCCGTATTAGGAAATGAGGCTGCTCAGCATCTGGATCCAACCCTGAGGGTAGCAGGAGTCAGTACCAAGCCAATCTGTGTCCAGTCTCCCCAGCCCATTTGAGTTCTCCTCCACTCTTGCACGGGAGAGGTTTCTGTTGCCAAGTTTTGCTGCCAATGTGGCTGTTAGTCCGGGACAGATGGGTGGGACTTTTTGGATTTAAGGCTTGTGTTGTTTTCTTTTGAAATGCAGCCCTTCCCATCGATTTATTGAGATGCCGCCTGGGGGGTGGTTGCGTTGAGCAAAAATCCAGTCCCCGTCTCCTTCCCTGCCCCCGCCTCTGACTCAAGGCCAGAATTTCAGCACATTGGAGGTTTCCGGTTTCAACACATGAGAAAATAAATAATCCTCGTCTTTGATTTGTCCCAGAGCATGGGGAGGCAGTTGGCCCATTACTACACTGCTTAGAGCTGTTAGTCATGCCAGCTGCTTGCGATGTGCGGTGAGAGCTCAAAGTTCAGGTGGGTGGGAGTCTGGGGAACTCTCTGCCACATGAATAGATCAGTAACCTCTGTGTGTTTCTTCTGATCCCAAATTCCCACTCTGCTTTAGGAGCCTTGTCCCTTTAATGCCTCAGTACCCTTCTTTATGGAGCCTGTGGGATGGCAGCTGTGGGATGTGTGGGAGGAGGGGCGGGTCTGTGGTAGTTGCATATACTGATTTAGTGCTGGCCACCTTGTCTCCGGGGATTGTGTTGCCCCTTGAGGGTATGTCTACTCTGCCATTAAAAATCCACAGCTGGCCTGTGCCAGCTGATCAGAGGCATGGGCCTCGACTAAGGGGCTTTTTAATTGCAATGTAGATCTTTGGGCTTTGGCTGGAGCCAGGTTCTAGGACCCTGTGAGGCAGGAGGTCCCCAAGCTCAGGCTGCAGTCCAAGAGCAAATGTCTACACTGCAATTAAACAGCCCCCTGGCACAGTCCAGCTCTGGGTGTCTCACTGCAGCGTCACATACCCTTAGATTTCATGGTGTCCATACTTTATGGATGTGGCCCAACAGCCAAGGGAGTCTTTCCAAGTCAAAGTCTGCCAGGTCGCTCTGCGCTCAGCGACAAGGCTTCTGCTCTTGGCGCTTTAGGAGCCAGGAAATTCTGATGACAGATGGGTTTAAGGTTGGTAAAAGGGGCTGGCTGACTATGCGGTTGGGGGCGACTGGCTTCCAGCTCTACGTCATGGGTTCAGATCCCACCTGGAGGGCTAATGGCAGTATACTGCGGCCTGTTGATGACTGTGCTGCAGCAGTGCTGGGGCCCCGTGAGCTCATCATGGAGCACTAAGTGGCTTTTTATGGTGTGGACTTAATAAAGTGGCTTAAGCAACCAGCCCCCTTGTTCTGGCCTAGAAGGGAACGTTGCCCCTTTGGCCCAAGGGGTAGCCAGTTTCTAGGGCCTTGCAGGGTTATTTCAATCAAGAGGAGAAACTGAGGCTGCAATTGGGGTCTGTTGCTGGTGTGATCGTGTTTATTTATAAAGAATGTGTAGGCAGGCCTCGTCCCCTAAACAGCGCAGAACAAACAGCAGCAGGCTGGTTCCTCCTCAGAAATCCCCACGCCTGCCTCTCCAGTGAGCTCTATGCCCAAGAAGTTTCATTTCACTGCTTGAAGCTACCTCTCAATATCTAGCTCACAGCTCCTTTCCCAGTCCTGACTGTCTGCCTCCATTTGCAAGCAAGAAACACCTCTGCCCATATGCCCCTTGTTTTGGGGCAGTGGTCTCAAACTCACAGCCCACGGGCTACATGCAGCCCCTGAAGTTATTTCTTGTGGCCCGCAGCAACACTTGGAGTTGCTCAAATAATTGATAATGCAAAATTTAAAGTGTGTTTACTTACTTACTCTTTGTCTTCCTGATGATACCTTCATCTTGAACAGAAGTAATTCTTACGTACTCTTGGCATATGTATGTTACTCTTCATTTTTAATTTTTGACTATACTTTGTAGCACTGTATGAAAAGGTTCAGTGGTGTGGCCATCAGGCTAATGTACTAGTCCCCATGCAGCCCAGATGGTGATTTGAGTTTTAGACCCCTGCTTTGGGTGGTCACCCACGGTTTCTGCATGCGTCTTTACTACATGACTGCTCCCACTGAACCTGAAAGAAGGGTGTTTGGCACCCATTGGCTTTAACAAAGTGTTGGGATTAACACGCCTCTCCCACGTTGTGGCATCCTTTGGCGCCTTTCAGCATAGCAAGGGAGTGGGTATTTAAAGAGAGCTCTCCCGCTGTGGGAATGCTGACACAGTGACCGTCACTGATGCTAAATTCATTATACCTGAAGCCCCGCTCGCACTGCTGGGAAGTGACTGATGGTAACATGGGCAGCTGCTTTCAGTGCCCCTCAGTGCTCTGCAGCTGCTGGCTAATTATTGGCCCTGGTGTGGAGTGAAAGGCAAAGCATGTGGGTCTCCACAGAGCTCCATCAAAGTGGCCTGTGTCACTCCTGGCAGGGTTGTAATTACAGCTTGGCACTTGGTTCTGTGATGGCTCCCCCACCCCTGCTCCTTCCAGAATGAAGCATAATAGGCACTCTGTGCAGGTGACACGTCAATGGGCTGTGCCAGCTCCCCACCCTCTCCATTATGTGGTGAGCTGGGATCTGGCATAAATTAAAGAAATTCCCCTGCACCAAATTCCCCACTTACTCCGGTGTAAATCAGGAGTAACTCCCCTGCACTCAATTCCCTGCTTTCTCACCCCTGTGTAAATCAAGAGATTTGTTTTGTTTTATCTCAGGGCACCTGATGGAAGCACAGGCTCCAGTGCCATGATGTGACAGATGCAGAAGCCTGGTTAGGGCCATGCACAGGGTCAGGGCTCTGTACAGAACAGTGCATAAAGTCGGGTAATGGCAAGGGGAGGGACTCACCCCTGATCCCTTGAAGCCAGCGTGCTGCATAGAGGAGCCAAGATCAGACAGCACCTCCGCCTTGCTACCAGAAGCATTCACATAGGTGACACTTCATAGAGACCTGATCTCATCAGCTGGAGGGGTCGGAGCATCCAACAGAGACCATCTTTGCAGTTGGCTTTGTGGCTGGCTGTCCCTGCTTCGTGCTACCTTGTGTCGCTTCCCATGGCTGATTTGCTCCCCGGTCGGTTTCCCTCCTTTGTTTAACGGTCCCCATGCAGATGGGATTGATTTTCTCTTTTCAAGCGCCTGGCTGTCAGGAGAAAGCCGCTCTAAGCCCTGCATTGCTGAGGCCGACCCCCTGTACTACTGGAATTCCGTGGTTTGGGGCTTAACTTTGAGAGCACTGAGGCGAGATGAGGCTCTCGGCATCCCACCATTTGATGGGAGCTGCTCGTGGGCTCACACCAGGCCTTCCAATTCAATTCACTCCTTTCACCGAAGCTATCTGGGAGTCCAGCCTTGTCCCCAACCTCCTGAGTGCCTTGGGGGTCTGCAAATAGCATTTGCGTTATCTGTATCTGATGGGTGTTAATGCCAGGGGCAGAGTCCAGCTCAGAGCTATGTAGCTGATAGGCAGAGAGGCCTAGTGGACGAGGCCTGGGATGATGGAATCGGGTGACGTGAAACTTGGGCACTGTCACCAATCCACTGCACAGCTGTGGGTAAGTCACAGTGCTGCTCGTGCCTCAATTTCCCCACCACTTTTGGAAAGTGCTAAGGGGCTGCTCCGACAGCGCGTGATTATCCGGTGCCGTGAAACCTGTGTGCAGTGTAACTGGAGACTGACTCTGCCCTCCTTCTCCAAAATGATCGATGCTCAGACAGAACCAGTCACCAACAGAGGGGACTCACCTGGTTTGGTGGTTCTCTAGCTGTCCTTACAGCCACCCCGACTGTGCCTCTTGTGCCCATTGGCATTAATGTGCCAGGCAGAAGTGGAGCATGCTAAATTTGCCGCCTTAAGGCTGGGCTGCCAACAAGTGAGACGGCTGTTTGCAGCAGAGGTGAGGTTTTGTAGGGCAGTAAGTCACAGGGCAATGCAGATGTGCGGACTCAGCACTCTCAGAGAAACCCTTTCATTCTCCTGCCTCCACCAGGAATCCTGTGCTGCCTCCACTGCTGGTGATCATTGTAAAACTCAGCAGCACTCACTGGGTTAATTAATGGATGGGGGTGGTACTGCCTTAAGGAAATGGGAGCCATGGCTGAGCACTGCTGCCTGAACCTCAGTGGGTTGTGGGGGTGAGACAGTGCCCTCAGGCAACTGGGTAGATGTGATTGTGTTGCCCCATGCAACCAGCGCAAAGTGTGTATCTGGGTGGATGAATGAATGTGTGTGTGCATGTGTACATGAGTGTAATCAATGGATCGGTGCTTGTTCTTGTGGGATTGCTGAAGGTATATTCCTGTGTGGTGTGTGCAAGAGGTTGTTAGCGTATGTGCCTGGGTCCATGGGTCTCGAGGGCAGGAGCAAGAAATTCAGCTCTCAAGGGAGCCTTGTGCATTTCAGACAAGTTTTGCAAACCAGACAGTACAGCATCCTTTGTGGTCTCGAGTTTTTACAGACCCAGCAATCAATGGCCTGACTGCATTTCACCACAAAACTGCTCCGCCACAGAATGGTTGAGCCACGAAAGCGTGCGTGGGAATGCATACATGTGTGAAAGGGTGTGCACACACATATACGTAGGGAGGTGTGTACCAGGCATGGGTGTGTGTACACACGTGTGGCTTTTTATTGTGTGTGTCTCATGTGGGTTCTGTGTGCTTCAGGGTGCCATGTGGCTGACACAGCACAGTTGGTTTTGGGCAATGCTATGTCTAACATCTGAAAGCCGCACACATTCTTTGTGCTGAGGCAGTGCCCAGCCAGTGATGTGGCGATGCAGAGGTGCAGATCAAATCCCAAGTGCCGTTCCTTCTTATTCTCCACATGCACCATCCTTGAGCAGGGCTGCCTCGAGTCAGCTGCTCACCAGGCTGCCATCAGAGTGGTCCATTTCCCAGTGATAGCTCAGTCTCAGCAGTCCATCTTCACACCCTTCTCCTGCTCTCACCCATCCCGTACCCTCCTGACAGCTGAGTCTGGCAGGCAGCGGCCAGAGTGCTGATGCCCACTAATCTGGGGGCTCCTGGCTAATTTCTAGGCCTGCAGTGATGCTAGGTGAGCTCAAAGGAGTTCACTTCCCCCACAACACAACCTGGTCCCCATAGCTGTGCTGGATTCAGCTCTCTGTTCCCCATGTGATTTGCCCCAACTAGATGGCTCACTCAAACCACACTGGCCACTTCTTCCTTCTGCCCCTGACGTCCCCATCAGCACTCTCCAACCTGCCTTCTGCAGTGATGTGTGGTTTCTTATGTAGGGAACAACATGGGAGGATACAGCCTCATGCTAGGGGACCCGCCTCAGGCTGGCTTGTGCACCTCTAAAGCTGGGTGGAAGCAAGGGATGCACTGGCGTTGTAGGGCTGGAGTGAAGGTGCCTAGATCTTACCAATGACTCTAAGGAGCAGCCTGGATTCATGGAAGCTGCTCCACTTCTGGAGAGCACAGCTGCCCAGCCGGACACAGCTCCCCAGAACGGAAAGCTGTGACTGGACCGGATTGTCCCCACGTGGCCAGAGGTGCTGGGGGTCCAGTGGGTTATGCAGCCAGGCTGCCTGATTGGTGCCAGGACCAAGGCTCCCCTGGTCAGCTGTGGGGCCTGGGCCACTGTCATTATAATCCCCAGCACAGGAGGAACTTCCAGGCAGCAATTTCCTGTGTATTTGCATCTGAATGAGCGCAGAGGCGACACTTGGGGACCTTTTATAGCACTTCACACAAGCCAGTTAGTTGCATGGCACCAAGGAGACCCTGTCCCTAGCACTGTATTCACCTGTCTCTCTCTGCAAATGAGGCCTGGCACTCTTCGAGAGGGGACCTTGGGCAAGATTTGTGGGGCTGCACCCCCTGTCAGAGGAGTGGGGTGGTGAGGGGTGATGATAAAGGATGGAAGGCCTGGAGAGATCAGCAGTCAGTTCTCCCCTCCTTTCCCTGGAGGAGACCCACACTAACATAGAGTTTCTCACTAAACCCCTCGCAGAGAGGGCAGCTGACTGGGCAAAGCCTGCTTTGCCATGCCAGTGCTTGTACAACAGGAAATAGAAAGTGGAGTGTTCCCAGCGCTGCTGGGCCCTGGCCCGAGTCCTGAGCTGTGGGAGGCTGGGATGCATCCTAATGGCTCTATAATGCACTACCAGGCAGTCGGCTGGACAGGGAGGGCCTTTGTCCTGGTCATTTGCAGCTGCAACATTCTGGCTTCCAGAGATGGGTCGAGCCAAGACCCCTGGATTCAAACCCCCTTTAGACTGTAACACCTCCTGGGTTTATAGGCGGTGATCCAAAATGTCCTGGCTCTGGGGCTTTGTGACGCTAGGAACCCAGGCCAACATCTCCTTCTCCTTTTAGCCCTACAGGCATGTATTGAATTCAGGTGAAACTGGAGTGCTCCATCAGCCTGAGCAGCAAGGAGCAGCCGTGACTATTTGGCAGATGTTTGTGTGTGACGGGATAGGGTGGGAGGTGCCCCATGGCAAATAAACTAAGGATGCACTAGAACCTGCCAGCCAGCAATGGACTTTTCTTTTGCTGTTGCCAAATATGTCATGGCTCTGCCATTTGGCAGGAGCTCCCTGTGTCAACATTGTTGAAACAAGCCATTTTGACTTCTTCCCTTTGAAAATGATGTCAAAGTTGACGCATGCCTGCAGAACATTCAGATTTTGACGAATCTTCATTTTTCAATGGAAAACTGTTTTGTCAGGAATGTTTAGGTGAGCTCTAGAACTGATGTGGTGGCAGCCTGTGAATTCACGTAGCCCTGAATAGGAGAGGATATTTCCTGCCTTTGGTTAGGGTTCCCAGATGTCAGGTAAAAGGAGGGCATGTCCTCCTTTTTACCTTCACGTCCTCCATCTGGTAGGCATTTTAAAATACATGATTTTGTCTGGCTTTTTCCTTATGGGGTTAAAGTATGCTGGAATGCCACGGAATGCCTTATTTTGAGGGGAAAGCATTCCAGGGCCCCCTAAAAAACAGAAGAATATTATATTAATCTTACATTTTCTCCATGTGTCCTCCAATCAGTGTTCCCCCTAATTTTTCATAGTCTGTGTGCACAAAAAATTTCTTTTGTGCAAATTTTCAGAACCAGTATCCAAATTTGTGCGCACTGCAGTGAGTGTGTTCAAACTTGTGAGCGCAACGAAGCATATGATGCAAATAATATCTACATTTTATTTTGATATGGTGATGGAAATGATTTTATAAGTTACAAAACCTTATTTGAAACATGCTATTTGAAACTGCGTTCTTAAAGTAGCACAAAAATATTAGCACTGTTGAATTTTTTTTGTGCATGCTTTATTTTATTGTGTGCACGGGCTTCACAACCTGTGTGCGCGCGCACATGCGCACAGCTTAGAGGGAACCTGGCCTCCAATGTCCTCCTTTTCGTACTTCCCTTTCCTTCCTTCCAGGCTTTGGTATCTGGTAACCCTACCTTTGGTGGCAGTCATCCCTCTCTGCAATTTGATGCCTTTAGTCTTTGATTTGTGTGCTTTGGGGGAATGTGCCACATCACACCCAAAAGTGACTTATGGTCTCCCAGACTTTCCCTAGGGAAGAACCAGCACCCATGTCTAAGCCCTAGTCTATGCTTACAGCTTTTTCAGCAGCAGTCAACCATCGTTTACACAAGGAGTGTAAAATTCCTTGCGTAAATGGCAGCCACCGTTACACATGAGAAGAAAGCCAACCACAGATTGCTTTCCCCTGCAGCCCCGGACCCCCAGGACTTCTGGGGTCGGCATCCGGGAGCGGTGTGGCGAGTTCATACTCACCATGATCCGCTCCTGGAAGCCCGAACTGATGGTGGCAATTTTGCCACCATCAGGATAGATATACCCTTAGTCATAGTGAGGCCCAGCTGCTAAATCTTGCAGGGCTTTTGCAGCAAACCCACAACCAGTGGTTTTCTCCCATCTTTGCCACTGATTTGCTTGAGGATGCTGAGCTAGCCACTTTCATAAACAGAAGTGCTGCTGGCCCCAGAAAAGACCCAGGGCTTGGCGTGCCTCAGCTTAGGGCTCAAATCCTGTAAGTGTGCGGCCACCACGAGCAGCCCAGTGGCAGACCTGGGGCTCAGGCTCTGGGACTAGCCCGGTGCCAATGACACCCCTGTCATACCCTGCACATTCTCTTATTTTCCCCCCATTTTGTAATTTCCCTCATCTTCAAAGTGTCTGACAAAGTGGAATTTTCTCCTACGAAGGCTCGTGCAATAAACAAATTTGCAGTCTTTAAAAGTGCCACAGGACTCCTTGTTGGTTTTGCTGAACTAGACTAACACAGATATTTCCACAATGGTGACTGATTGTGGCTCCCTCAGGCCTTCCAACACGAGACCCCTCCTTTTTTAAAACATTGCCCTTATTCTTGCTGGTCCCCAGCTTCCACATCTAAAGGAAGGCAGGGAGCAGATAGTGGTTTCTGTTAAGGTCAACAAGACGTAAGACTCCCAAAGTCAGTGTACTGACCATTGGCATAGTGATGGGGAGCAATAGGGGGCCAAGTCCCCAGGTGCCAGGCTGCTGAGGGCTGCAAGGCATGGGGCGGAGAGGGGCTCCCAGGGGAGCATAAAGGTGGGCTTGGCCCCCTGGGGCAAGATACCCTTGCTTCATCACTATTACTGACATTTTGGGCACATAGATCATGTTAGCTGGAATCTGAAGGCTGTCACGGAGTAGCTATATGCAGTCAGGATGAGTTCATCAGAGAATTCGCTCCACTGCCCCTGGGGGTTTCCAGCCCGTAACTTTTTTCCTCTGGAAATGACATTCCAAAGGAGAGGTGATTTTAGAAGGCTGGGAAAAGAACTGTCGTTAATCTCTGAACCAATCAGGTAGCAGAGATTTACATTTACGAGCTGATTGACTCATTAGAAAGTGAATAAGACTTTTCAGAGAAATCAGCTGCAGTCAATGAGCCATTTGATTCCTCCAAAACTCCCTATTATTGATATTTCAGGAGGTGAGCAGCTTCCTGGTTGGCACTTAGGGGCTGTCAGACAAACATTTGTCATAGTAACTGTAGTGCACACTCAATAGCAGGCGGCCCACAGGCTGCATGCAGCCCCTAAAGTTATCTCCTGCGGACTGCAAGGACTCTATCCTTATACATATTTGCAATATCTGTGTATGAAAAGGTTTCAGTGGTGCTGCCCTTGGGCTAATGCACTAGTCCTCATGTGGTCCTGGTGATTTGAGTTTGAGACCCCTGCTCTATAGTGCAAACACAGTCAACAGCAGCGCTGTGCACACACATAGTTCTTCTTACTGCTTCCCAGGGAAGGTGTGAACTGGGAAAGGGCTTTGAGTGTCGCCAGATAAAAGCAAACATCATGATTTTTTATTGCAGCAGCACCTAGAGGTCTTAGTCAGTGCCGATGGGCCTTTCTGCAAGGTGCTGTACACACGTGATAAAAAGCCAACCTCTGCTCCACAGACTGTTCTTATTCCAAGAATGGTCTGTAGGAGCAACTCGGAGGCTGCCTGAACACTGAGTCTAGGCGATCAGAACAAATCCCTGGTTGGTTCCCCTCTGTGGGTATCCGAAACGGCAACACGTGGTGGAATCCAACAGTCGCGGGTGTCTCTCTGGTTCATTGCATGAGCACCATAATCCCAGCACGGAGCTGTAGCACAACCACTCTGTTCCATCTCAGGAAGAGACCGGTTCCTTCCAGATGAACGGGCTGCTCTGACGCCTTGCAATATTCATGCTGGGCATCTCAGTGCTTTCCTGAGCTGTTCTCACCAATATTGTCACCCCGTCCATTCATCCGAGAGCTGCTCCACTACCAAGCATTTCAGCTGGGGGAGGGGCAGGAGAGTGCTCTTAACTTGAATGAGAGCCAGCATTGGGGATTCAGGCACCCCAAATGGCATGCTGGGACTGAGGCACAGCTGGCGGGAAGGGGCAGGGGCAACCTAGCAAGGGTCACTGTTGGCCAGCATGTAGGCGAGTGAGATCAGAAGTCAGTGTGCAACCGTCTGCCCAGCCTCGCAGCTGATTCTATCAGGCATCCTCCACCTCAGTGACTGCCCAGGATTTTGGTCCCCATGAAGGGCTGGTGGCCATCTCCTGTGTTGATTGTTTGAACTAGGAAAAGCTCGATCCAGAGCCCTGTCAATCTCTCCTCCAGCGCTGAGCAATATTCCTCAGCTCGGGGACACCAGACTCACAAACAAACCCCATCCAATGCTCACGTCTTGGAGTAAACTCTCCCCTTCAGGGGGGTGGGTTCATTCCCAGACAGATAAACAGACACTCTGCCCTTAGCGCTGCCACTCTCCCAGCTAGCTGCCTCAGGAGCACATTGGCTTCCACTGTGAGTCATTTCCCTGACCCAGATCTCTACTCCGCTTTGTTTAACAAACTCTTCCACTTTTCACCCCAGGATTTGTTCTTGCAGATATGAAACTGAGGGGCCAGGAAGCCAAGTCTTCCTCTGTCCTCGCTTCCTTGCCCAGAGCTGCAGCCTTGTATCACTGGAGTTTGTTGGTCCCCAAGGTGGCTTAAAGTTACGGCAGAGTGTCCTATCCAATAAAACAAGCAAGGAGTCCTGTGGTGCCCTTAAAGACTAACAAATTTATTTATCGCATGAGCTTTCATGGGAGAAAATCCCACTTCATCAGATGCTTTTTCTCCCATGAAAGCTCATGCGATAAATAAATTTGTTAGTCTTAAGAATGCCACAGGACTCCTTGTTTGTTTTGCTGAACTTGACTGACACAACTACCCCTTTGAAACTATCCTGGTGAAGAAATACTGGGTGAAATACCGCCTGCACACCACTGACCTGCACTTCTGCTGAAGGGGCAAATCAGGAGGGGAGCTGCTGGCTGAAGCACTGATCCCAGAGAGGAGGTTAAGCTGCATGGCCGAGGAGGCCACAGGAAATCAGGCTTTTGCATTTAAGTGTCATCCAAACAGCAGCTAAAGAACAAATGCCGTCTTGGTACGACTGGCAGGGAGGGAACGCGTCAAATGTTCCTTAGGCTAGGCATTGAGCACATGCTAAATACATCGCATTTCCCAGCTTTGGGACAGATCACCTTTAAAAGTGCTGCCTCTGGAGGGTACTGCAACTCAGTCAAACTAAGCTCAGCTGCTGTTCGCCAGGAACCCCTTCCTTTGTGCTGGAGACGGCTGGGATTGGAGCACAGCCTCCTGTCTGCTTGGGGTTTCGAAAACAAATCCGGCACTGATAAGCACTCAGACTTTCTGTATGGACAGCACTTGATCTGTCCTCACTCATCCTCCCTGGCAAGCAGGGGGCAATTTACGAATGGGAAAACTGAGGCAGAGCAGTGAATTGTCCATATGGGAACCGATCCAAAGCCCAGTGAGATCGATGACAAATTTTCTGTTCACTTCCATGGCCGTTGGATCAAGTCCATAGTGATGCAGGATTTGAACTCGACACTCCCAGGAGGCTGAGAGCTGGGCCCCTCCAGTGGAACAGGGTGAGCCTGAGGGGCCTGGCCGCCTGTGACGTGTTACGAACCCAGGCCTCTCAGCCGCAGAGCCACCCATGCTGCTTACAGGGGCCCAGGCAGTGGAGGGTCACGGGACACGTGGGATGAACATGCCTTCCTCGTAGACCAGAGCCCCTGGCATGTCTCCAACAAACATGAGCCCTGGTGGCCGAAACCTGGGGAGTGGAGCTGGGGGCAGGCTGCAGGGTGGGATCTGCTCTTCGCTGTGGTTTTTGCGGCCGTGCTTCCATGATTCACCACTGCAGACTGGGATAGGAGGAGGCCTGTGCGCACATGGAGAAGGAGGGAGGGGAAGGGTACACACCAGTGGGGGGAGGAGGGCAGCTTTCCACAATTCTGGCTCAGAGGCCAGGAAAGAAGGGTCAGGACACGTTAATCACGTAACTTTTGGCGCCAAGCTGAGCTCACCCGTGACATGAGTTGAGCATGCTCATGCACAGGGGGACAGATGGGGTGGTATTGCTCTGCAATGCCCGGTGTTGATTTGGGGTGTCCTTCTGCGACAGCATCCGCCTGATTCACCTATAAAGGAAAGGAAGTCAGGTCAACCTTTCTGGTCCAAGGTGCAGTCACCAGCCACAGACCACACCCTCTGCCATTGCAACAGGCCATGGCATCAATAGGAAGGTGCTCACAGCCCATGGTGACCGCGGGCTCCAGCGTCCAGTGCTCTCAGCCAAGGCTGTGAAGTGTTGAAATCACCATGCGTCACATTTCCATGTTGCAATGGAGCTGTGGGTACTAGGCTGCCCCTTGGCTGCTGCCTGAGTTAGGACCATTCCTGAAAGAGGCATTAATCCTCATTGGTGACATGGCTAATGCAGAGAACCCTATGTGGTCTCAGCCCCATGAGTGCTCACCACAGGGCATGGTGAATGAGGGACGCCAACCAGGGCAAAGAATAAATGATACCCCTGGTTATTGCCCGCTCCTGGCTGCCGGTACCCAGTAAAACGGCTGGAGACTCTAGGATGTCTTGGAAGAGTGGGGAGTGGGAAACAGGCATGGGTATTCGAGGCACAAGCCAGTGGCTTAAGAATGGCTGACGCTGGATGGCTCACCCCCAGAACGGTTACTGTGAAGGAGGAAGGGGATCAATGGATGATGATCCCCCAGAGGGGAGTGCCTGCTAGAAGATGCCTTGAGATGCAGCACAGCGGGAAGGTATTTAGGAAGAAGACTCAGCAGAGGTATTACTGGGGGTGGGCTCCACATGTAGGACAGAGATTTGGGGAGCCACCAATAATATTTAGAGTGGGTGCAGGTGATACTGTTGCCCCTTTGGTCTGAGCCGTGAGCCAATATTAGGGACTTTGCCAAGTTTTTCCTGTTAGAAGTTGATTATATGAGTCTGCTATATTTTTTGATTATTTATAAAAAGTGCACAGAGAGTCCCGGCCCCTTGAATACTGTAAGAATAATTGTCAACATGCAAGTTCCAAAGGGGTTAATCTCGTTCAGCAAAACAGGCAAGGAGACTTATGGTGCTTTTTCTCCCATGAAAACTCATGCAATAAAAAGTCTTCGCTCCTTCCTTGTTCTCCTCAACATGCAGTTTCCTTGCTTACCATTTCCAACTCTGTCTCTGCTCCATCCTAGGGCCCCTCATTCACTGCTGCTTCTCTTGCTGTGGCTTTCTCCTTGCAACACCTGCAGACTCCAGTTTGCCAAACAACCCCCCAGCTCCTATGTTGGCTTGGCTAACAGTCCCTGGGAAACCACTCAGCAGCAAGGGCTTAATTTCTGACCAAGCCCTGAAATAGGACCACTGTTTTGGGTGGGTCCTTTACAGTTTCCAGCTATCACCACATAAGGGGGTGTTTAATTTCTCCTGCCATTTAGCCTGAAAGAAAGGTGCATAGCACACCTTTCAGCGCTAACAAGATCTGTGATTGTCTATAGATCAAAGACATTAACACCTGCCAGTATAACAATACACTCAGGCTGGGCTGGGATCTGGAGGCACCTGCAGGGATCAAGGTGACTTGTAGGTCAAGAGATTTTTTCATTTGCTCCCTGGTGAAAGAGGGTTTGTGGTGGTGGCGCCCTTCCTTGTGGGTGTGATGAATGCGGTGCGGATGAAGCAAGGTAGGAAAGTGCCCTGAATGACTGTATTCCCTCTTCCCGATGCTGAGCTCTGGGTTGGCTTGCTAGCCTCCACAGCCGTGGCTTACCAAAACAGCTGGGAGATCAGAGCAGCTGTTTGACTGAGCTACTCGGTGAACAACAGGAAGAGGGAGTCTTCGCTGCTTTTTCCCAGCGTCCTCCTGGGGTAGGACCGGTGCTGGAGCTCCAGCCTTGTCCATTCTCCTGCTTATCCCAGCTGGCCGGGCTCCATCTCTATCCTCAGCCCCTGAAAAAAAAAACCTGGAAAGGGCTGAGTCCCCCGGAGGCTCCCACCGGAAGAGCTCATGAAGTCATTACCACCAGGGCAGTGTCTGGCTCTCACCTCCAAAGCTGAGAGGACCCAGGGGAGAGAGAACTTGGCCAGCGAAACGTAGCTCTGCACTTGTGTCTGTCCGTCTCTGCGTGTGCCTGTGCGGGCGTATGTGTGTGTGTGTGTTTCCCTGCTTGTGTGCATGCCGTGGGCTGGCCCTGTCTCACACACAGCTGTGGAGGCTGAAGTTCACGGGGGGGGGAAGGATGTCCAGGGATGTTTTGCTATTGTATAAACATTTACCACACTGTTTAAGCATCTGAGATTAGCTGTGCGCCCCAGCCCCTCTGCATCCCACGCTTAGCCCAGAGCTGGCACAGTCCAGGCTCTGACTCAGTGGGCTGGGTGAGGAGTTGGGAGATGGGATGCAGAGAGCAGGGCTGGGACAGATCAGAAGAGGAGCACTTACTCAGTGCGTACCCCTGTCCTTTCACTTGCACGGCTCATCTGTCACACACAACAGAGCTACATATAACGGCTGCGCTCCTGGGGAGTGCAAGCTAGCAGTTACGGCAGGGGATTGAGAGTCAGGAGAGCTCAACTCTGCTCCGCCACTGGCTCACCAGGCGATCTTGGTCACTAGCCATCCTGTGCCTCAGTTTCCCTGGCTTAAACCAGTAGCAACAAGACCTGCTTTTGGAAAGTGCTTTGAGAACCTCCAGGAAGATGGGCCCTGTATTTGCACAGGGGTCACTGAGAATAATTGGGATTTTTATAGGAACCTTGAAGCCTCTCTTATGCAACCAGTGCTCTCTGCCTCTCTCACTCCCCGTGGTGTAAATCAGGAGTAATCCCACTGCAGTCTGTAGAGTGACTCCTTCGTAAGCGAGGGGAAGAAGAGGACTTGGATCCACCAGTTACTGTCTCTGCCCTTTGACTCTCAGGTGAACGGCCGTCTCTCCTAGGCAGCTCTGAATAAAGAACAGCAGCTAGCTCGGGGCATGGGTCCAACCTCCTTGGTTCCCAAGGCAAAACCAATGATTCTTTCTATGACTTGGGCCATGAGAGAACAGCTGTGGCCAACTCCACTGGCCCAGGGCCAGCTGGCCCCTTCTCCCTGAGCCCCCACATGGAGCAATCTGTCTGGGTCGCAGCGAAGGAAGCTGGAAGCAGCCCCAGCTCACCAGTTGTGTGCCATCACCCTGTGTCCTGCCCAGAATTTGGTGCCTTCACGGAGCAATGGGTCATGGTGAGGATTTTGGGTTACTGGGTCCTCCTCAGGGAAGGGGAAATCAAAGATGGTATGGGGTGGCTCTGCCCCACAGAGAAGCAACTAAACACAGGGCACAAGGAGTTGATGAGTAAGACTCAGGGGCAACATGTCCATGTGCATGAGGAGGTCATGATGGCTGTGGGGAGGTGTGTGTGCGTGTGCGTGTGTGCAACTGTGAGCTTGTGGTTGTGTGTGAGCAGACTGGAGCAGACAGACATTTGGCTGGGTGTCTGGGCACATGTAAAACACGAGTGCGGAGTGACGGGTGAAGGTGGGTGCATTGTGTAGGGGTGTGCCTGGGTTGTGTGGTGGTGGGGCTGTGTAGCAGGGAGGTGTGTGAGCTGTGTAGTGGGGGGTCCAGGGGACTCTGGTTGGCTGGATGCAAAGGCCGGAGTTTGCTACAGGACCCCTGGCCTCTCCCATTCCCCATGGTCTGTAGCAACAGGAATGTGGCTGTCTGTCCAACCCTGGACATCTGTGTTCTGATGCTGCCTGCTAGCTAAACAGCAGGGGGTGGGGGTTTGCACATTGGAGTCAGGGCATTCAGGATGTTTATGTAGCATCTGCCTCCTGCAGAGAAGTTGGAGATTGTCCCAAGCACTTCCATCCGCCCTGTTTAGCCTGGGCCTATGGCGGATTCAGCCTCCTCAACATCAGTGAGTGTCAAAAGTGGGAGAGGAGCTAGATATGACCCCAGCAGCCCCGCGGCTGTGCAGCAGCAGTTGCTCACCTGTCCTCTTGGAACACAGAGCCGGATCCTGCACTGCTTTCCTGGGAGCAGGATCAGGCCTCTGGCTCCTAGCAAACCCTTGCGTGTGCGAGGTACCATTGGTCCTAGATGCAGCGCCCTGGCGGCCAGCGGCCCGGGGATGGAGTGTGCCAGCCCTTTGCTAAATGCCGGCATTGTCGGCTTGTTCTTGGTGGAGGAGCCAGAGGTTTGGACACTGCTGATGTCTTGGAGTTCCTAGAAGTGGCTGTGTCAGGGAGCCTCTTCCAATATAAACAAGCGGGCATGGCTGGGGAGGGAGTGGGCAGCAGAGAGGCCTGGGTTAGCATTTCAAGGCAGTGTGAAAGCTGGATGTAATTTAGGAAGCCTGCCCCCTTGGCTTTGACGCCCAACTGCTCAGCAAATCAGAAGAGGCCCCTTCTAGGGCTGGAGCGTTTTGATGGAAAATCGCAGTCTTGAGATCTTACTTTGGGAGGCTTCCACCTAATGGAGAACAATGCGGGGACAGCCCCCTGCTCCCACAATGCCATCTTGCCTTGAAAGCTCTGCCTTGCGGCTTGGCAGCAGAGTGGAGCATGACAGCTGGTTTGTCCAATTGGTAAAGGTCTGTGCTTTCCGCACAGAGCTTGTTGGAGTACTGGCAGCTTGGTCGCGTGGACAGACCACTGAAGGTCAGGATTTCCAAGGGCCTGGTCCTTTCTTTGCTGCTCTGCCACTGTGCAAGACTGTGCCTCAGTTTCCCCCGAAGGGGGATCTCTGAGTGGGAGGTGTCATTGTCACAGAGGCAGTACAAAGCTAGCACCCTGTGTACAGAGAGAAGCGAAACAAAAGCCTTATTCCAGAGAGGACCTGGGAGATCAGAATCTCACAACCAGCCCCTTCTTGTGATGGGACCAGCTAGCCCCCTGGAGCCACTTTAGCCCTGAGCTGTGTGTTGGGGCACTGGGGGCAGAAATGGCCTTTGCTGAGTTCTGCAAATGATGCTCCCGGGACAGGGTGGCCCATAGTGCTGGCCATCTAAGCTGTGGAATTGGCGTGTGGGTGGTGGCGCGGGGAAGAAAGGATATGTGCTGCTGGAGAACCTCTGGGTGTTGGCAATGCACACCCAAAGCAAAGGGCTCCCAGGTCTGTTTTGAGGAAGGAAGGTTTCCTGTACAGAGGCGACTGGGAGTCCTAGGTTCTAGTCTTGTTCTGCCATGAATTTGTTGTGTGATCTTGGTCTGGACCCCTCCCCTCCATGTGCCTTAGTTTCCCCATTCGCAGCATCAGGAGGATTGATCCGCCAAGGGTTGCAAAGCAACCCTTTGAGATCCTTACCCTACGAGCGCTGGGGCTGGCTCTGCTGCCTGTAAGGGGAAAAGGACTGCGGGCGCCTGGCTCTGCGAGACACCCTGCTCCTTCCCTCCTGCCTGCTCGCTCTCCACATGGGGGGGAGGATGGAGCCCCGCTGACCTCAGCAGTTCTGCGTGGCTCTGCAGTCAGGGCACATGGTTCAGATTTGCCGCTGAGGTCATTGCCACAAGTGGGGAGATGTCAGGATTGTCTGGGCCTCCCCTCTCTGCCCAAGCTTTCCCCTCGGAAATCAGACCCAGCTATTACTGCAATCCACAGCAGGGAGCTGGAGCAGGATGGGGGAAGGGAGGAGATACTGGTTTCCCAGATGTCCTGTGAGTTCTGGCTGCTCAGCACGGAGAGATGGACTAGCAGAGGCTGCAGCGGCTTCCAGGGACAGGAGCATGCATATGAGAGCAGGGATTTTGGCAGGGAATGGCAGATCCCCAGGGAAGTGTTGGCCAGGCATGGGTCATCGTCTCTGGAAAGACAGGGGTGACACACCTCATGCTGGTGAGCTCCATGGCAGCTGTGGCTGCACAGCCTGGCTGTGATGAGCCATTGCACCGGGAATGAGACCCGGAGCCCTGTCAGTGCTAGGGACTAGTCACGATCTAGGATCCCCTTGGTGTGTGTTCCAAAAGGGCAGCCATGTTAGTCTAGTTCAGCAAAAGAAATGAGTCCTGTGGCACCTAAAGCCTAAAAAATTTATTTATTGCATGAGCTTTCATGGGAGAAAATCCCATTTCATCAGACTTTGAAGATGGGTGCGTGGGATCCAGTGCGGATGGAGTCGAGGATTCGCTCAAATAGGACTGGGGTCAGCATCCCACATGGAGGGAAAAGGAGGCATACGGGGGCCTGGAGGACCTGAGTGGACCGGCCCAGGCTGAAATCCCTATTACCAGGGCTCCAGTGTTACAAGTTTGCACCGGGCCCAAAAAAATTATGCTTGCGCCCTGACTGGGGTTTCGGATCTTGGGGTGAAAGAATCAGCGAGGTTGGCAGCAGGGGTCTGAAGAGATTCAGCTGGGGCAGGGACAGGAGTCTAAGGGTGTAAGAGTGGCAGGCTGGGAACAGAGATCTCCTTGTGGGGGGCAACCCAGGCCAGACTCAGGTGGAGAATGTGTTATCATTATGACAACTCTGATGAAGGCAATTGTCACAACCTCTAGAAGCTCCCTCCAGCTCAAGAAGCAGGATGGCCTAGTGGATGGAGCACTGGATGGGGGCTCAGAGGACCTGGGTTCTATTTGCAGACCTGCTGCGGGACTTCAGGCAAGTCACATTGCTACTCAGTGCCTCAGTTTCCTCATCTGTAACATGGGGATGAGGCTATTGGCCTCCTTAGTAAAGATATCCTGAAGAGGGTGCTGTGCAGACAGATTTTGCCCCAAAGAACTCACACAGCCAGATGCCAGTCCCCGCACCCCACTCCCTCTTGCCATTACTCACTGACAGGCTGGCTTGCAGATGTGGCTTTGAAGGAGAGACTGTACGTTGCAAATAAGCTCAGAGAAGGCGTTCTGGCCATAGAGGATGTGGGGGAAGAAGTGGCCAAGGCTACGCTCACTAAGTGAGGTGCAAGAACAGCTAACACCGTGCAAGAGTAATGGGCGTTCCTAGAGCTTTGCTTGTGTCACGGGGTCCTGACACACAGGACGGTGGGGACAGGCTGATCTTTAGTGTCCGGCCATAGTCAGGGACTCAAAGCGTTCTGTCCTTGGCATAGCCTGCTACCCCCTGACCTCCAGAGATGCTGGCTGCTGTCACTCGCTGTTCTTTGGTGCAGCCTTCCAAATCTCTGAGCACAGACTGCGTCTCTTGCCTGGGTGAGAGGGCCTGGCTGTTTCAAAGGCTGTCAGGAGTGGGGGCGTGGTGCCAGCTGTTGAGCACTTCAGGTTACGTTGGCAACACGGTGCCATTCATTGAGGAAATATTTACAGTCCAAAGTGGCTGCAGGGGCAAATACCTGCCCTGGTATATTTCATCTTTGTGTTTTGCCGCCTTCCAAAGGAAGGAGACGTGAGGTTTTGACTGAGAAAATGCCCCACACCTTTCTCTAATTGACTTTTAAGGGGTACAAAGTAGCAGATGTGTGAGCAGTGACAATCAGACCCTCCCCAACTCCCCTGAACACAAATATTGATTTACAGAACTAATTGTTTTGCTCCCCACTTGAGTGAAATTCAGTGGGAAGCTTGCAAGGAGCTCAGGCGGCTTAGAGGTGCACCTTCCTCTGCTGCCACGATTCCTTCCCAAGTTGTGTTTGTGAAGCTTTCCTTTTTGCTTCCCAAGTGGGGTCTCCAGATTCCAGCACAGACCCATTGAGGAGAGGAGAGAATTCATCCAAATCATGTCCCCTACCAGCTCTAAAAGCAGGGCTCCTAAAAGGCACACTGGCCTAGGACAGGATGCTCCACCACGGGCCGTCAGGGATCACACTGATCTGGGAACTTCAGTCCAGGCCTTTGTCTCGTGAGCTAATGGAGTAAAGCATTGCCCCACAGCGACTGGCACTTGCCTTCTCTCTGGGCACCAACTAAAGGGAGACACTTAGCCAGAAGGTGGCTTGTCCACTCCGCCTTTGGCAGGATGAGGTGATGCAGCCAAGTCTCCTTGAAGGGATTGTCAAGGGACATACCCCAATGAGAGATGTGCAGCACTCATCCTCCTCATTCCCCAGGACATATCCCCTCCAGGGGACTGAGACAGCCTCTGCTGAGTGCTGGGAGCTTGTATTCTCCAACCACTCTGGGTTTCAGGCTGATTGCAGGAGATCAGATATCCAGATGTCCCTGTAGTGCGTGGGAACATCCATAGCCTTGTGGGGGCCCGATGAAAGAACACTTTGCTCATGACCGGCTGAGAGGCCAGGCATCAGATGATGCCAGCTAGCCAGTACCATGGCCCATTTCCAGCTCTTTTTCAAAGTAGGACCCACCCAACAAAAGCTGGGTTGTATTTCCCCAGGCCAGAGTTTTATGGCAGACAAGGACAACAACTGGTGTTCCTTAATGTAGGGTGCCTGATCTATGGTGCAAAGGCCACATACGGCCCACCAGAGCATTTCCTAAGGCTCACGGGCAATTCATTACCATTTTGTCATTATGTTTACATCATCTTAGTTTACACAAGTGTGTAAATAGTACTGTACATAGAAACAAGCTAGCTAAAACAAGCTGAACTTAATATACAGATCATTCATTACAGGAGACTTTAAATCTTATTCAAGTGGGTAGAATCTGTATGGCCCACACAAGGCTGTGCTTAGGTTTACGAGATTTATATTCCTGTGTAGTAAGGTTAGGCACCACTCTGCACACTGAACCGTGGCAACAGTGTGATGTCAAAAAGCCTCATAAGACAAGGAAACCATCAGCACTGGGCAACAGGCAGTATCCCTGTCCTTTGAGCATTTCCAACACAGCAAAATGTTTTCCGGTCCAAACTGGGATGAAAAGTCAAGCTCTCAAAACACATCAGGAAACAAAACTTTGGAGAGGGGACAGAGGAAATAATTGGTTTGGGTCAATGGAAACATTTATTGGGATTATTTCAAAACATTTCCTTTGGATGTTGACCTTTTCTACCTCATTGTAATGAAACTTTTGCAACCTTTCAAAACAAAACAGTTATTTGTAGTCAAAACCCTCAGGCACAGCTTTTTATTTTGAGAACACCAAATTGATATTAAAACTTTTGCAACCAAATATTTTTGAAGGCAGGTGTTTCAGCCAAATATTTTTCATCAAGCTCAGCAATGTTTAGCAGATAGCTTTGGTTTTGACATCAACCTATTTATTCAGAAAATTCCTGACCAGACCGGCTTCAGATTGGCCCATCATGGCGGCACTGCAATGAAATAGCTGTGTGTGTGTGTGTGTGTGTGTGTGTGTGTGTGTGTGTGTGTGCGCGCGCGCGCGCGCGTGCGATGCACAGGTGTAGTCTGAGCTGCTCAGTCAAGTATCACGCACCTTATACATCTTGGCCAATGTTCCCTCTAATTACTTGTTGACTGTGTGCACAAACAATTTCTTTGTGAGCACCAATATTAGCACTATTGAATTTTTTTGCCCGTGTGCGCACGCACACACGCACTGCTTAGAGGGAACAGTGCATGGGTCTCAAACATGCAGCCCCTAAAGCTATTTCATGCAGCCCGCAATGACACGATCGTTACCGATATTTGCAATATCATTGTATGGGAAGGTTTCAGTGGTGCAGCCCTTGGGCTAACGTACAAATCCTCAGTGGCCCGCTACTAGTCCTCATGCAGCCCTCGTAGTGATTTGAGTTTGAGACCCCTGCTATACGTACACCAGCTAATGGAGATTCTCCTCAGTTTGTCAGTGGTTTGGAAGCAGGCAGATCTGCGTTCAGTTGGGTGTCGCTGTTTGGTTCGGAGGTGGGTCTGGATTTACTATGCTATCTAGGGTAGGAAGACCAGAATCAGAACGTTAACAATAGCCCTGCCGTGTTTCCAAAAAGGCACCCACCCAAAACAGAGGAATTTCTGCACTTGCCTCCATGGCCTGGGAACTGCTTGGGGGATTTCAGAGCAGTCTGCAATGTAGCTAGAATAGAAGGAACCAAATCCCCTCTCTGGGGAGCCTCAGGGTCACTGATCTGTCACCCCCCAGCCCCTCCAGTCCTGAGCCTCAGCTTCCTCTGCCCCTCCCCAAATTGCTAAGGATTCGGCTTGGCCCAGCTGAGCTGTAGGTTTGAATTTGATTGGCTCTCTCTCAGCCAATGGCCAGAAACATGAGTCGCAGGAGGGGCTAATGACACCCCCCAGCTGCCCCCCTCGGGACGCCTGCAGTGCCCCTAACACAGACTCTGCTCTCTAGGAAATTAGCCTGCTCCGCCCAGCCCCTTCCCCCCTGGCAGCATTTTTTAATGCAACCAAGTCTCCATTAACCCTTTTGCTTCCCGCGTCCCCTTGCCCACTTCAAGCCCTGCATTTCCTGAAGGAAGCACCTAAACCCCTGGTACCACTGCTTCTTGGGGGCCACATCACACAACATGGAAAAGAACTGGCTCACTCAAGGTCTACAGTGAAAGACAGCCTTACCCAGCAGCTGGGTGATTGGCATGCGCGGTGAGAGACCCTGGTTCAAACTCTAGCTCTGCTACTGCCCCAATGCAAGCTGTCCCGGCACAGTGTCTCCCCTTGTCTGTCTTGTTCATTTAGATCGGGCAGGGATTGTCGCTCGCTGTGTGTCTTGCCAGCCCTCGCACTGGGGGGGATTGAGGGGCTCCTCATGGAGCCATTTTTTTGAAAGGACTTGAGGAATTTCAAAGCACGAGCCTGCTGTGTTCTTGGAAATTTCCTGCCTTGCAAATCAATTCCTTTCTTTGCCAGCCTCATTGGTGCCAACGGGCAGATTTTGATGCCTCCAGTTTCAAAAACTGCTTCTGATTTTGGCCGCTCTGGTATTTAGCGGCTGGGTTTGAGACACTCCAGATGGTGTCATGATTCCCTTAAGAGGCAGTGATGTTTTCTAGGGACTTTAGGGCTGGGAGCTTATCCTCAAGTACCACTCAGGAAGGCCATGTGGTCCAGAGACCACTGCACCCATGAGGGTCACAGAGGTGTCCAGGCTAGCAGGCCCCAATTCAGCATTTTTTGACAGTGCTCTGGGGTGAGCGATATTTGGTAGGCAAGTTGCATTCCAGAAGGCTCCGAATTTCAAGGCTTCTCTGTGTGTGTGTCTCTGTATAGACACAGTGAGCATCAGGCACTGTTCTCCACAAAGCCTTTTCAGCTCAGGTTCTTGCTGAACAGGTGTCCCCGTCAGCACATGCCATGTGCCCCAGCTGTCACATACTTGCCTGGCAGCCAGGAAACTGGGGAACTCTGCCCTGGCTCCCAGCCACCAAGCCAGTTCATTCTCCTTTCTCTGTGCCAGAAGCCTGGGGGGTTTGGCCTCGTCCTCCAAAATCCCCTCTGCCTGCCCAGGAAAGGCCGCCCCGTGTGTCAGGTGCAGATTTTGTCCCTAGTGGCACTAATGTGACTCTTGATGCCTACACCCTGAACTCTCTCACAGCTTCCCATCAGTCGCTGCGGGCTGCCAGTCAGCCCTGTGAGCTGCGCGGTCCTCTCGCTTCTGGCAGCGGGAAGCTGCAGCGCAGATAGGAGACAGAACCGCCTTCTGTTCTCAGGAATGCACTTTTCCCTGCTGCTCCAAATATAGCAGGGACTGTCCCTGGGGACCTCCCCGGCCAGTGTTACTCGTACCCCCAGCTCGGATGTGTAGGAGTGACCGCTCTTTGTGGGGGAGACGAAGCGTGCCGCGCTCTATGAACAATGCCCCTAGGAGCAAAGGACAGCCTTTGGATGGGGCTGCTGTCGGTAGATCGCATCCCATTTCCTGATTTCTTCGTGACTCCCCCACGTGCCAAAGGAGATCGCCACAGGCCACGAGCAAGGTCTGTGGAGCTGGCTGATTTACAAGGCAGACAATGGGCTCAGCGCCTCACACTGGAGCAGAGCGGCACGTGGGCAGAATGAATAACTGATTGTGCCGGGGCTCAGAATTCCTTTGGCGCAACCATGGATGCACTGGGCTGGATCAGCTCGCCCCTCCTAGCTGGTCCTTTGATTGGGCTGAATTTTGGCAAAGGAGCTGCTGGCCACGGTTCCCGTTCTACTCCCTTATCCTATTGCTGCTGGCCATAAAAGGACCAGGTGATGGTAAAAATGAGGTTTTGTAGCATGGGGGAAAGGCAGTGTGGTTGTGGACAAGGCCTTGATCTGGGACCTTGGTGTCTTGGGTTCCAGAGCAGCTCCATCTCTGCTCTCCTATGGGACTTTCAATGCACCATGTCCTTTCTCTGCACCTTTGTTGGTTAGCCTGTAAGATTTCTGGAACAACAGCTGTCTGTCTTTCTGTTTGTGCACTACCCTGCACAATGAGAAAGTTACTGTCACATAAATCATACAAATCAATGCTATGTATTGTGTGGTGCTAACAAAGTCTCCCGTCTTACACCTGGGGAAAATGAGGAACAGACAGGTCAAAGACTAAAGACTGCACCACACCCTGAAATAACAAATGGGCTGTTAAATCACATCTTGTGTTATTTCAACACAAGCATTGGGGAACGTGCATGCTTTATTGTGATTTAAAGGTGTCCCGTGTCATTCTAGATTTTATTGATTCCTACCCATTCAGGATAAACCGAAATCTGTTGCTCTGTAGATGGATATTGACACCCATCACCTTAGTAGCTGAGCATCTGCCACACAAAACCAGTAACTATAGGATGGAGAGAGTCTGCACAGGGGTGCGCCCCTGTTTAACTGACTTGAAACTGGTGTGAAACTAAACCAACGCCACTGTAATAAGCACAAGGACAATGCAGGAATTCAGTGCTGGGGAGACACAGAGTACGTCTACACAGCAAAAATGAAAAATAATCGCTGTGGCAGCAATGTCAGAGCCCAGAGCTTCTGTCCAGCAAGTGTAGACGTTCAGTCTAGAGTGCTGGCTCTGAAACCTGGCGAGGAAGGCTCCAAGACTCACTGCTGCAGATCTTTCTTTTGCGGTGTAGACGTACCCACTGAGACAGGTGTTCGGTCTTCGGAAACCACCATCCGTTCTCATCGTCGCCACGTCAGGCATGTAGGTGACAGTCCAGGGCGGGTGGGTATCCAAACAGCAAGCAGCCCATCTTATTACAAACTGCTAGAGAACTTCTCTAGCCATGTCAGCTGATAACAGGGAACCGACTCCTAGAAGATCAGAGCCTACCAATGCCCCATGTCTGTTTACTGGCTCTAAGACTGTTTCTTTAAAGCTCTGACAGCGTAATTTCGTTTTAGCTCTGCCCCCTGTGTGCTTCCTGCGGTGGGGGGTGAGGAGAGGAATGGGGCAACATGCCAGCGGGAGGGGAGGCGGTGCGGGAGAGCCATATGTTACTGAAGGGAAAGAGACACAGCTCAAGGGGAAATGTGAAGCGATGCAGCCCTTGTACAGAGTAATCTCTGGGAAGTCTGTGCCGGACTGGCTCCGGGCCTTACGTGTCTGGCATGTGAAGTTCATGCAGTGAGCAGCAATATGGTTCACTGATCTGACGGTTGTGTCGTATACAGTGCGACATCTGGAGATAGGCCGTGTGGAGGGGGTGGGGGGAAATGTCCTTGAACAGGGTCAAACAGGGGAGAAGCCTCCCGTGGGAAATGGCAGACGTCCCATCATTTGAATCACTAACACCATGTTGTTGTGTGCTGTGAAACAGCTTTCACTTTCCTCCCCAGAGACGGCTGCATTCCACGAAAGGGGGAAATATTCTGGGCCACCGGGGCTGATGCCATGTGTAACAACTACTATGTGATTCTTTTTGCCCTTTGTACTAGCTCTTGGGGAGAATTAAATGCAGGAGAGGGGAGTGAAAGATGTGGCATGAAAAATGTGGCTGTAGGGGTTTAAAATGTGATTAAAATAAAAATACGGCTTGCTAAAGCCCTGAGAATAGACTCTTCTGCCTTGGGCTTCACGGGGGTGACCAGAATGGGACCTGGTGGGGTTTTTTTCCACCTCTAAGATTCCCATCAATTGTAGAAGGTAGCATGGCTTAGTGGCTAGGTCACTTCGCTAGAACCCAGGGACTTATGTTCTATTCTCAGCTCTGCCTTTGGCTGGGTGGGTGACCCTGGGCAAGTCACTGCCCTGCCCTGCCCCGTGCCTCAGTTTCCCCATCTATAAAATGGGGGCAATGATCCTGCTTTGAGATGTGCTGCTAGACTGTAGGGATTCTTAATAAGAAGGGTTTTAATCCTTTGTGTGGCAAATATTCAGCAGCAGCATCCTTTCCACATGGCCAGCCACCCTGTGAGAGAGATGGGCTGCATGATGTCAAGGAAATTGTGCTTTCTGTGTGGCAAAAGATGTCTGAATTCACACTCTAGGGCAGGCTCCTTGGCTAAGCCGTGGGGAGCCCCTGACCCACTTGAGACTGCAGGTTTCTAGAGCAGGAGGCATTACAGAAAGTGAAGGTATGTGCCCCTTGAGCCCCAGTTGAGATCAGGGCCTGTTGCGCTGGCTGCTGCACAGATAATTAGTGAGAGACAAGCCCCACCCTGGATAGCTAATGAGCTAAACAGACATGGGATAGGGAGGGGAAACTGAGGCAGAGAGTGGGGCGTGACTTGCCCGAGGTCAATGGCAGAGCTGAGATCAGACACTCCCGCTGCCAGTTCTGTGCCCTCACCCCCTGGCCCATACTCAAGCTGGTCTAGCAGACACTGCATGTGCCACAGCCACGTGTCCCGACACAAGAGCAAACCCCAGCTGCATTCTGTGCCGACCACATTGTGACGTTCAAATCACGGTCTGAGGGGAATGATAAAATGCGTGTGCCAGGAGAATGTCTGTCACCCAGGCAGACAGTGACTAGGCAGTGGGTCTGATTGGTGGAGAGAGGGATTTAGCAATGTCCCTGCTCCTCTGAAGTTGGGAATGTGGCGCGCCAGTGCTGGTGATGAACCGTCAGTGGGGTTTCATTCGCGTCCCAGCATAGAGAGAAGCCAAACCCTGGGCGGGAGTCACTGGCTTAGAGGGCTGTTTAGTGTGAATCTGCCCAGCTGGCATGATCAGAAGCTGTTACCACCTCACAGCTATGTGCCACGTGCACATGCAATGAGCATGTTGGGTCTGAGCCCAATGTCGAAGGGACAAGGGTCCGGTTTACAGAAATCACTGATCACCTTACTAGTAGTTTCAGGAAAGGGTGTAAGGGCCGAAGGAGCCAGAGAGGCCTGTCCAGCTCCGAAGTGGGGCACATATGTGGGGCAGTGTGTGGGGAAACCTTTTATTGCCACTAGCCATAAGGACGCTGTGACATGCACGTTATCCACATGCTCAACGCACTCGCACTAGTCTGCTGCTGCCAAATAAGGTCCCACACTGGCTGGAGCGGCCTCTCTGAGCTAACAGCTGGAGCCCTGGCCTGGCCTTTCCTATTTTACTGCTTTACCAGAGCCCCGAATAAACAAAGCAAAGACCTGGGCCCGGGGCCCATTTACCAAGGAGCAGAGAGACACTGCTGAGGCAGAGGAAAGCCGGAGGAAGGAATTACTTATTTCCAAGCCCATGGGGACTAGTTCTGCGGCGATGCTAACGCCGCAGTTAACCCCCTCCATCCTGCAATGGAGCTCAGCCCTATAAACACCTCCTCCAGGCTATAAATGCAGGGGCACACCCCTGAACTGGACTCGGCATGTAGATCGAGGCTTTCTTTCTGCTGCATAAGGCCATGATGCCGCTCAGTGGGAGCCGCTTGGTGGATGTTTTAACAGGAGCTGGATTGGGTTTTTGCTGTGGTTCTGTAAGGCCAGGCAGAGCCATTGAAGCCAGGGATGGGAACGATTCCTCCCTCCCACACACACCACGGGTCCAGAATCGGCTCCAGCTGAGCCAGCTCTCTGCTGGTCCCCAAAACCCTTCCAGGGGGGACAGGGAAAGGGGCTCCAGTTCCCCACACGCTCACAAATCTCTGTGCAGGTTTTGTAATTCCTCCCGTCACCTGTGCACCCCACATTGGAAATACAGGGTTAAGAAATGGGGGCATCAAAAGGGGGCTTGCTTGAAACAGTCTTCCTGAGGTACCTTTTCAAGGAGGGGGCTGCCAGGCTGCCTCCTGGGAGTTCATCCATGAGCCATGGAAGCAGAAGGGAGTAGGGAGCCCTTCAGATCCCAAACTCCCCACATCCACATGCTCACCAGTTTCTTGCTCAGGGCGCAGAAGCCTGGGAGGAGCCAGTCGCTGATACACTGCAATGGAAGCGGTATTTTGGACAGGGATGGTGCACACGGGTTTTTATCTTTACAAACACAGGATTCAGCTAAAGACCAACGCTGAGAATCAAACACCATGGGGGAACCTCGGTCTTTGGGCCGCCCCCTGATGCAGCCAGCATTAGTCCTGGTATATAGATGGTGTTTTCATATAACATGCATTTTTCCTGGGACAACTTGAGATAGCAAGAAGGGATGGAGCCCACTGAGGTGTCCCTCACAAACATGCTTGCCCAGAAATGGATCAGCAGAGAGATGGCAGAGGCCCTTAAAATCAGCTGCCTGGGGTCTGGGGCAAGAAAGTCATCTGAAAACCGGTCAGGATCTGAAAACCGGTCAGGCCTGCTAGCTGCAGACAGCCTCTGTCCATCTTTCCTGCCTCACCCACCTTGCTTATGCCTCCCTTTGTGTCTGTTCTCCTTAGGCCCTGTCTACACTACAGCCATTGCATAGCGAGAGAGCTTGTCTGCAACATTGTCAGAAGATGGGACTGCATGTTTACAGGAGCTGTGTCCATGGTTTTTGGACAGGCCTGGCTGTCTTAGGTCAGAGGGAGCGGTAGCTGGTCCGGGCACTAAGCACAGGGACACAAACACTTTGGGGCGTGGCTGAGGAGGTGATGGGCACAAAAGATGCTATAAGGGCCTTAAGGTTATCAGAAATGGGAAAGCTTTTGGATTTAACTCTTAGCACCACCTTGCCAGCTCTCTGGATTTCTTTTGCATGCATCTGGCGCTCGGTAGCCTTTCGCAGCAAGTCACAATGTCAAGAGAAACCCGCTGCTAGGGGCGTTGCAAGGTAGCTGTTCAAGCACTAACTTTCAGTTCCCTGCTCTGCCGTGGATCTCCTGCGTGGCCATTGACCAGTTGCTTAGCCTCTCTGGGCCTCAGTTTTCCATTGACAAAATCATCCTGCGTCACAGGGGTGCGTGAGGATAAATGCAGTAGAGACTGAGAGGTGCTCAGGTACTGAGCGGAAAAGTATCCAGGTGGAGAGGCCAGGACTGATGCCCAGCCAGAGCCGTAACTACGGCGGGGTGAATGGGTGTGCCAGAGTGGCTCAATAGAGCTGCTCTATAAAAAGGCGTGTTTTGCTGCCCTAAGCGCCACTAATTGCAAGGGGCGCGTTTCTGATCAGAAAGAACCCCGGGCGCTGAAACAGAGCTTTATGGCTATGTGCCCAGCCCTTGAAAAGTGAGGAAGGAAGACCTGGCTTGGGGGGAGAGCCCCATCAAATGAGGCAGCAGCCTGTCAGCAGGTCTGGTGGGTGCTAATTAATACCGCTAAACAGACCAGGAGGATTAAAGGCTGTTTGCTGCTGTTGAGCCCTCCCCTGGGGCATCATTCCTCCTTCAGTCAGCCCCAGCGCAGCCAATGGAGGAGCTGGGCGTGATTTAAAATCAGGAGCGTTTTTGTAGAATCCCACCCTGCATGGGTAGGGTTACCAGATGTCAGGCATAAGGAGGATACCTCCTCCTTTTTACCTTCACGTCCTCCATCTGGCAGGCATTTAAAAAATACCTGGTTTTGTCTGGCTTTTTACTTGCAGGGGTAAAAGCATGCTGGAACATCCTGGGACACCCTATTTTTAGGGGGAAGTGTTCCAGGACCCCCTAAAAACAGAAGAAACAAGGAGTCTTGTGGCACTTAAAGACTAACAGATTTATCACATGAGCTTTCGTGGGAGAAAATCCCACATCTGACGAAGTGAGTTTTCTCCCACAAAAGCTCGTGTGATAAGTAACAGATTTATTTATCCGATGAGCTTCCTTGGGAGAAAAATCCCATGCCTGACAAAGTGTGTTGTTCTCCCACGAAAGCTCACGTGATAAATCTGTTAGTCTTTAAGTGCCACAAGACTCCTTGCTTCTTTTGCTTTACTAGACTAACACGGCTGCCCCTTTGGAACTAAAACCAGACAAATATTACGTTAATGCTACGTTTGCTCCATTTGTCCTTTTCCTGATTCCCTGTCCTCCTTCCCAGGCTTTGGTATCTGGTAACCCTACGCATGGGGGAGGCAGGAGCAGGGGAGCCACCACCTGTCCCTGGTACCAGGAATTTCCCTAACACCCCCCCAGTTGTTAGCTAGTAACAGTGTTATACCAAATTAGTGAGACCCCAACACCGCCTCACCAGTGTTCCCTCTAATTTTTCATAGGCTGTGTGCGCAAAGAATTTCTTTTGTGCAAATTTTTGGAACCAGTGTCCAAATTTGTGTGCACCCCAGTGAGTGTGGTCAAACTTTTGAGTGCAATGAAGCAAGGGTGTATGATGCAAATAATGTCTAAATTTTATTTTGATATGGTGATGGAAATGATTTTATAAATTACAAAACCTTATTTGAAACATGCTACTTAAAATCGCCTTCTTAAAATAGCACAAAATATTAGCGCTGTTGAATTTTTTTGTGCGTGCTTTATTTTGTTGTGTGCGCGGGTTTCACAACTTGTGTGCGCCCGCACGCGCGCACAGCTGAGAGGGAACATAGCCCCTCACCCCCC
The DNA here is from genome assembly GCA_007922195.1 of Podocnemis expansa. Classification (NCBI taxonomy): domain Eukaryota; kingdom Metazoa; phylum Chordata; order Testudines; family Podocnemididae; genus Podocnemis; species Podocnemis expansa. The sequence goes on from ML682095.1 coordinate 3,286,453, forward strand.
CTGAATTTCCCAACACCCCCCAGTTGCCAGCTAGTAACAGTGTTATACCAAATTAGTGAGACCCCAACACCCCCTGATTTCAAGTCCTGGGGAGAATAGTGCCTGGCACCCCCAGGGTATTTTCCTGCCCAGTGATGCCTAGACCCAGATTGCACAGAACAAAGCCCTCCAGCTCCCCCCGGTGCAGCATTTCCCAGGGCTGGGGAGCACACCTGGGGGGTGCAAGCCTAGGTGTGGGGGCTGCTGGGTGGGGCAGGGGCGGCTGCTTTCTGCCCCCAAAGGGGTTGATCCTGGAGCCCAGGCTGGGTGCAAGGAGCTCGCCCTTTGTCTGGCGCACCTGGGGGAGGCGGTGCTGCAGCTTTAAGGGCAGCCGGGTGGGAGGAGGAGGAGGAAGGACGGCAGCGAGCAGGGGCTTGTTCCCGGCCCTTCATGCGGCTGCTGCCGGGGAGCCGACCATGCTGCACGCCCCGGTGCAACGGGGAGCGGGGCGGCCGCTCCGGAGCGGGCGCTTGGCCAGCAGGTAAGAGACGAATCCGGAGTGACTCCGGTTTCGCGCTGTCCTGCGCCGATGCGGTGCATTGCGGGGGTTGCAATGACAGGAGCCCCCCTGGGCACTCCAGCTTTGCAGGCGAGCCCGGGGCGACCTCCCCATGGGCTTTTTGGGGCTAAAAACCAGCAGCGCGTCCCACTTTGGGGCGAAAACGGCCGCGTTTTGCCAAGTTTGGTTTTGAAAGCTGCAGCTCGCCCATCCAGCCGGGCGGAAATTGCAGCCCGGTGGGGCGGGTTTTTGTTTGCTGAGCGCCGTTGGAAAGCAGGCGTGTTTGGAAACAGGCAATTTGGAGGAAAAAAAATCCTGCCTCGGGAAAGAGCTTGCATTTTTATTTGCAGCGTTGCACGGATTTGCACGCGCGCCCAGCATTGCACGCCCACATTTGCACGCGCACGCGCGCTCCCCCAGCGTGCACACCCCCTTGCACGCAGCCTGGCGCTAGGTTGCTCCGGTGCTGCAGCCACCGGCTGGGTTTTCTTCTCCCTGCCAAATGCAGGAGCTCGGGGCACGCTTGCGAGTTGCAAAGCCAAGGTGCTGGAGGGGACTAGGTGGGGCTTGGCGCCGTGGGGCGGATTGGAAGGGGCAGCCGTGCAAATGCGGCAGGGGACGGGGATTTGCAAGAGCTGCAGGGGGAAAAAGGGGCTGGCGGGTTTGCTGCACGCCCAGCCGGTGCAAGCTGCCAGGGGACGGACAGACAGACACTAGGGCGGGGGCTGTGGGGCGACCCTGCCTGGCTGATCTCCCCGGGGAGGTCGGGAAACCAAAGAGCAGCTTTGCAAACAAAGGTTTGCACGGCACCGATTTCTTTTGCCTCTCTGAAATGCTCCTGCCCTGCCTGCCAAGGGAGCTGGGAGGCTTGGGATGAATCACAGAGCCGGCAGGATCGCTCCCTGCAGGGCTTTGTCTAGACTAGTTTGAATTCAGGAGTTAGGTTTTGCTTTGCCACCATGGAGCATCCAAGTGTAAATTTAAGTGCACCACACCCTGGCCAGGCCTTTGCTGGGGTCACATCTCTTCCCCTGCAGGGAGCGTGGGAGGTGCAGAGGATGGAAGGGATTTCCCAGGGGATACTAGAGATTCAAGAGCCACAGTTAAAAGCTCATGCAATAAATAAATGTTAGCCATTAAGGGCCACAAGACTCCTTGTTGTTTTTTTTTTTAGTTGGCACCTTGCCATGCTAGTAAATCCAGAGCTGGCATTAGCTAGGGCTGCAAGCTCAGGGAGTGGAGCTGGCATTAGAAACCAGTCACCAGCCTGTTTTTGACTGGGGACATGGTATTTTGTGGCAGGGTGAAGCTTGCTCCAGGCACCAGAAGCCAGAGTGAACCCAAGCTCATGGCAGGCTACCTCCTTTCCTCTGTGGGAGACAGCCTGGTGTGGAGCTACAGTGGCTGCATGGATAGGGTTACCAGATGTCAGGCAAAAGGAGGGCACGTCCTCCTTTTTATCTTCATGTCCTTCCTCTGGCAGGCATTTTAAAAGACATGATTTTGTCTGGCTTTTTATTTAGAGGGGTTAAAGGATGCTGGAATGCCAAGGAACACCCTATTTGTAGGGGGAGGCTTTCCAGGGCCCCTAAAACTAGAAGAATATTACATTGATGCTACATTTTCTCAGTGTCCTCCTTTTCATACTTTCCTGTTCTTCTTTCCAGGCTTTGGTATCTGGTAACCCTTTCCATGTACAGCTTTGTTCTGGGCCTGCAGGCTGCGTGAGGCTGGTGAATGCCTCACCACCTCGCATCCCTTTGTGGGTATGCCTCAATTTAAAATCCCAGCTTGAGTCTGCAGTGGGCACTGGCACTCATCTCAGCTGGGCAGGGGGCTGTGGGGCACCTTGACATCCCAGGCAGTGCACCAGTATCCTTAAACCTGCTGGGCACTAATTTCCCACCGTCTCCACCTGGTGATTGCTGGGCCCTTGCACAGCTCAAAGGGGTATCTCTGCCTCCTGGCATCCCTTTGCTGTGTGCAGCCCACCCAGCACTAATTCTCTCTGCAGGGGCAAAGCAAGTGAGAGTGCTGAGCTCAGCTAATTCGGGGAGGCGGGGAGGGGCTTTGGAGCAAGTGCTCTGGGAATGGTGCCTCTGGCATTTGGAGGTCAGAGTTGAGCTAGATTGCTAGAAGCGTGGATGGCTGTTGCTCCCCGCAGCCCCGTCGGCACTGGTTCCTGTAGCTCACCCTGGCAAAGGTTTAAACGTTTGCACTTTCAGTCTGAAGGAGGAAGTGAGCATCTGGATGGGGAAGTGGCTGAGAGTGCCCCTGTCACATGAACAAAGGGGAGTTCTCCTTTCCATCCTCCAGGTGTTCATTTTGAACAAAGCATCCTGGTTAGCTCCCAGGCCTCTTTTTGCTGGGGCTGTAGGTCTGTTTCAGGAAGGAAGGATTCGGGGTGATCGCCCTGAGTGGCCGGGAGGCTGAGTGCCTTTCCCCAGGACCGTGCTCCCTGGAATTGCACAAGAGCTTGGGAGTCTGACTGGGACAGCAAGCCCTTGGCCGTGAAGGAATTGTCCTACATCTTCAGGGCTGGGGTGAGTCTAATGCTGATCACAGACGCTCCCCCCGAGGAGCCAGGATGTGGTTGTGAGTTCTTTCTGGTGCTCATGGCCTCTTTTATTGGCACTGCCGTGGGGCAGATCATGCACAATATGTTGCCTGCACAGCGTGGTTTTATACCAAAAAGGGGGCACCCAGGAAGCCGATGTTTGAATTTGCAGGTGGTGTGGCTGACGGAGGCCTGGGCCGGTCCAGGTGCAGTTGACTACCGCTCAAGTTGCTCCTTGTTCTCTATTAAGGCCGGAACGAGCCTCCAGCCTGGCTGGGTCCTTGGAGCCAGGATGTGTTCGATGTTGGTTCCCTTATGTGGCCAAGACCTGGAGACCAGCGGTTCCACGTTCCTTTTCCTAGCCACCGCTCAGGTAGCCAGTTCCTGGTCCCAGCTGACATCAGTGGGACAAGGTTGTGACTTAGGGGACCTGGGTAGCTTCCCTACAGCTGCACCAACAAGAGCTGCTAGAGTGGTTTTGAACCTCCAGCTTTCAGCACTAGTGGTGTGAGCCTGCAGCACAGTGCTACTCAACACTGAGACTCAGCAGCCTCGAGTGGCTCTTTAATGCATCTCCTGTGTCTCTTTGCAGTGCATGTTAGCAAAACCCTGTGTGATTTGATTGATAACCACTCAGTGTTGTTAACCAATCAGGTGCTTTTCCTGTGGTGTTAACCAATGGTAGCTGGTAAAATAATAATGCTTGGCCAATCATTTTTGCTGTGAGAGAGTAATGTCTCTTTGGCAGCAGCAGCAGACATATCTATGGACCAGTCACTAGCAGTGGACCAGGGCACGTGTGCTGCTGTGGGTTGGTCTGGGGAGCAGGGCTGGGTTGTGTTGCTAGTAAATAGTGATGAGTCCCTTGTCTGGCCCCACTGGGTGGGAAAGGAAGGAACATATTGCTATCCCCATTTTACAACAGAGAAAGACCAAGATCCATAAAAACCAAGTGACTTGAACAGACCCCTTGTCTCCCAGCCATGGAGGGGACCTGCTCTGCCTACTAGGCAGCACTCACTCTCTTGCACAGGATTGTTGATGCCTATAATGGCCAGCTTTGATGGCCGTCCCTGTTGCAGCCTGCACTCTTTGCTCTGGTACAGACTCCTTGGGGTATGTCAGCTCCCTTCCCTTAGCTTCGGTCTCCACCTCTGTGACATGGGGATAAGGACGCTGTCTCAGCTTCAGGTCTGAGGCTTGGTGGCTTCATCATGCTATTCCTGGACAGAGCTAACTGCGTAGTTTGCAGGGGACCTGATGAGCTCTGGGACATGTTGGTACAAGACGGACGTCCCCTGCTGGGCTCAGATTTCACTTGGGCGGCACCCAGAGGGAGCACCTGCCTGAGGACTCCTAGCTGGTGTGACTCAGCTGCATGGGCTCTGTGACTGGATGCTTATTCACACCAGCTGGGGGGCCCAGCAATGGGACAGGATGGGCCTCTTATTAGTATGTGGCAGCTAGAACAACACCATCCACTGCCAATCCCCACAGCATCCAAACATTTAGCCGCCTAATCCCAAAGCTGTGAGGCTAGAATCTCTCTCCGACTCTGGTCTATGTGGTCTGTTGACTTGGGGCCAGGGGCTTCATGCTTGAATGAGATCTAGTAGCAGGGAGTTCCACAGGCTGATTACGTGTATTGGAAAGTGCCTCTATGTGGCCACTACCAGTAGCTACAATGACATGGAGCCTGCTGTCAGTGAGACGCACATCCTGTCTGAGCGACCTCCTCTTGGGGCCGCACTTGGGGATGAGCTGGGAGCCACAGGGGCTGAGCACAGGCCATGCTCTCTGAAAGCAAGGTCTGATGCCTCCCCAGTGAGGTATCTCTGAGTTGCTCTGGCGGTTGTAGGGGAAGTTTGGCTGTCACTGAAATAGCAGTTTGGATGCCCCTGACCTGATTTATGCAAATCTCCTTTTGGAGTGAGTCAGGGGGACAGACTGCTGGGAAGCCAGCCCACTCCTGAACTGGCCATTGCCAAGAGCATGTGGGAGGTGGGTTCCACTGATCTGATCCGGTTTGGGGCTAGAAGAGCAGGGAGCTGTGGGTTTGGATTGAGGGGCCCAGCAGAGCTGAGTGTTCGTATGCTGATGTTGGCTGGATGGGATTTGTTTGGCTTCAGTTGGTGCATCCACCTTTTATCAATCTATGTATCATACCCATTCACTTTCCTCCCTCTGACACGCCAACATTCATTCTCCATGCACACACATGCCTCTTCCTTCCCCTGCAAACAAGAAAAGTCATATCAGCATTGACACAGCCCTGTGGGTTCTGATTGTTGGGGCACCCCAGGACCCACACACGTGGCGCCTGGTTGACACCCTGCTGGAGGCTGACAATCAATCTACAGGGTGTGTTCCTCTTGCCCTGCATGAAGCTGGAGGAGCTCTGTGATGGGCCTGCATCATATCTCTTGTGCAGTGAACACCAGCCCCTTGCCACAGTTTTGGGGCCCGGCAAGCGAATGGTTCAAGAGTGAGCGAGTCTTGATGGCTTTGCCCATGATGCCTTGCCAGGGACCTGCCTGACACTGGCCCAGTCTGGGCAGCTGAGATGCAGGTCTGCTGGAGTGGGAAGATTGTGGGACGTCAGGCACAGGCCTGGGGGAGCCCAGAGTGGCTGTCACGCAGGCTGGCTGTGCTGGGGTCTGACAAGGGGCTAGCTGGGGGTGGAGCGAGCTAAGCCCTGGAGAGGAAGGGCACCACATTGTGCATTTGAGCCATCATGGATTCCCACTGATACTGCTCAAGGACAAGGAGGCACCCACCAGTTGCAGCAAAGCAACCGAGCCGGTTTCATTTCCATAAATGCCAGCGAATTGGCTCTCATTCTAGCTGACTGGCGGTGGATCCTACCCTTGCGGAACTAGGAAATAAGTTTGGGAAGGTTTCAGTCACTCCGAAAGCTTCACTGGTTGCTTTTGTGAGTCTGTAATGTCACCGTGCCCTTCCTGGGCTACCCTCACTGAGAAGTGCATGGGGTGAAAATTGCCCTCCCTGTGCAGCAGGACCCCTTAAGGTACTTGCTTCCCCCAAACACACACTTGTGCTGCCTGAATTACTGAGGACTTTCTTCTACCAAATACCATGGTGCCATGACCTCTTGCCAGCCAACTTAAGGACTGCTGGCACCTCTGTGTCCAGCACAGCACTGCTGCGCAGCAGTCAGCTGCATTCCCCAGCGCGTTCGCTGTCAGTAGGTGTTGGGTGTCTGCTCCTCACTAGTCTTGGTTGTTTCTGGACTGATCTCCCCACTACCCCCTCCAGTTAATTTCTAGCAAACTCATGGCTCAGCAACGCAGCCTTCCTCCTCTGCCACAAATCCTTATTTCCATAGGGTTCAGCTTGTTCTGTCGTGGCCGGCTGAGCAAAGAGGCCCGACTCATGTCGAGCTGTTCCAAACCACAGACATGTAATGAGGCAGACAACGGACTTCCCTTGCTCTAAGGTCGGGGGAGAGATGGGAGCAGGCATGTGTGTGTTTGGGGGCAGGGTGGGTGTTAAATCAGAGAGGAATGTCTGTTCTGCACAAATGGTCCCGATCCCTATCTGTGGTTCCCCTGCAAACTCCTGCCACAGAGCATGTGCATCCACCGGGAGCTTCTCATTGCCCTTGGTGCTGGCGGCTTAAAACAATGCCATCGCGTTCAGGGGCATCGGAACAAAGATTTAGCCAGAGTTTGAACCCAGCCACAGCTGGCTAGGACCCAGTGAAGCTGCAGCCACCCAGCTGAAGTGTCCTGTGCTTCCAGCCGCTGGAGGAGGACACAAGGGTGTCACCTGTCCTTGCAAACAGCCACTGCACAGACAGGACTGAGGGTGGCCTGGGCTCGAGGAGGTTGAATCAGATGTTAAAGGTGAATCCTCTCACCTGTCCTCACACGGCTGACCTAAAGGAGATAAACAAGGCACTGCGCACTGGATAAGACCTGGGGTCAGTGCAGCCAAGCCTGCATTTGCACCCACAAGCTTTTCCCCCACCCTGCAACCTCTGAGGATTTTACACCCCCTAAGCTTTACCCCCAACCCCCAGCAGATACTCCCTGGTAATATTAAAAGTAATGTTTTAGGTAGACCAGCAAAGCACTCAGGGTGATGGTGGTTTTTTGCCATTTTTCTGGCAACAATTTCATCAAAGTCCCACAGTGTGTTATGCTTTTGTCAAAATCAAATGTCGGGTGGGAAAATGTTTCTGTCTGTAGCTTTGCAGGAAGCAGTGGGGTCACCTCTCTGCTGTGGACTCTGCAGACTGGTTCTAGCACAAGCTCTTCTCCGGGCTTGCCAGTGAAGCAGTGGGCCGGTTACATATGCGTGGTAGCGACAAAGCCATTGATGGGCTGTACTCTAGTCTTTGCTAGCATGGGAGGCTGCTCCAAGAGCATGTTTTCCTACGCTATAGCATCCTGTTGCATTAGGGTCACAGAAGGCTGGTCACTACTGCCTTCATCCCTTGGCTTTTATGCCAAGGGGTGGTTTTGGGGAGGTGGATGGTTGCCACTGTCGGAAGTGTGCGGACTTCACCAGTTCAGTCATCTGACATATTCTGCCAAGCAGATGGCAGAATGTAGCCCTTGTCAGACCTGATTGCTAGTCTGGATTCAGGCTGGCAGATCTTTATTTAATAAAAATTTGATGTGTGATGGAAGCAATTATGAGCCCCACTTGTGGTTTGGGACTCCATTGTGCTGCACAGACAACCAAAAGACAGTCCGTACCCCAAAGAGCTTACGTCACCAACCCCATCAATGCAGTAACTCTCTGCAGAATGAGAGGCCAGTCTCAATTTGCTCCTGGGGGCTTTTGTTAGGCCTCTGCCAGCGAGCCAGGACTGCTTTTCACCTTGTCAAACAGAGACCAAAGTCAGTTTTGAGTTCAGGTCTCATGCTGGAAAGGGAAAGCAGCACCTGGGAACCAAAGGCTGTGAGAGCTGCCACTGTTTGGGTGCGGGCAGTGGGTTGGTGGAAGTGGCTGTGGAGTTTCCTGCACTGTTGGCTGCCGGAAGGAGCTCAGGCCAGAGCTGGGTGCATCTTCTCTGTGCTGAGATTGTTCTGCCTCCTGTCAATTGGAGGAGGCCTGGGGGGAAAGCATGTAATGTGTCGGCAGTCTGCTGTCCCTTCAGTCCAAGCCAGTCTGGACAGTGATCTCTGAGCTCTACAACACCCCCATGCCATCTCCTATACCAGCTGGCAGGGGGTAGTATCTGTCCTGGGCCCCCGCAGTGCACACGGTAGCTAAGGTACACCTTGGTTTGGTGAATCAGTAGTTACAACACAAGAGGCTCAGCGAGGGGCCTTCCGGAGTCAGGTCAGGTTTTGGGTGCAGATTTGTTTGAGGTCACTGAAGGTCATCTGGGGCTTTTAAGTTGTAATCCCTGTCCTGAAAGGTCCTGCTGCTGTGTTTGTGGGTGCCACCAAAATGAAGAAACAATCATTGAAAATTGGCACTGCCAGGCAAGATCTGGCTACCTCGTCTCCTGTCTTTGACAGCGGCCAGCACCGGCTCCTTCAACCAAAGGGGTAAGAGCCCTGCAGCTGGCAGAGGTGAGACAATCTGCACCAGGGTAGGTCTTATCCCTAATAGCTAGGGCTCGGCTTAAACTCTGCAGCAGCAGGTTTAATACCAAGGCTGTGGATCCGTCCTTAATATGGGGGGGGGTACCTGTTTTTTAAGAGCAGGAGGCGTGTTCTCTGGCTGGTGCTCAGACCTAATTACCTAGATGTTTGCTCACACTGCAGGCTAATACTCTCTTAACTGCCTTTTGCATGTTACAAATGCATTCTGGTAATTTGGGGAGTGCAGCTCTGTGTATCCCTGGGCATTGTCTGACTGGGCTGGATTTGGTGCTGCCTGGCTGTTTGGTGTCGGGGAACGCTTGCCCAGCAGGCCTGTGCATGGGTGAGGATTGCACACCAGGCATGTGGTGGGACAGCTGCAGGACACAGTCTCTAGCACAGAGACTCGAGTGCTGAGATCTGTTCCTGGCACTGTCACTTAATGACTTAATGTGAGGTTTTGAGCAAGACTTTTTCCCTTCTCAGTGCCTCAGTTTCCCTGACTGAGAGATGGGGGTGTATATTGAAATTGATCTGCCTTTTAAAGCGCTTTGAGATCCTGAGGGGCTGTATGGTTAGGAAGAGTAGGCAGTGGTTAGGGGCCTCAGACTGAGGCTCAGGAGCCCTGGAACCAACTCCTGGTTTCCTGAGGGAAGTGACTTAGCTTTTGTGTGCCTCAGTTTCCCATTGGTAAAAGAGGTCTAGCAGAATCGCCCTCCCTCATGGGGCTTCAGGGATCCTGGAAAGGAGCACTACCCCCAGCTGCGTGCTGCACCCCCAGGCAACAGGCCAGAACGGCTCCTGTTGCTGGTGTCTCCAGGGCTGACTGAGGCCTCCTCTACTCATCTCAAGGCTGGGGAAAGATCCCAGGAGTGCCCAACCCCTCTATAGCATCATCCATTGTCACAGGATGTTGAAGGCATCAACTAATTAAGGACCCAGCTGCTGGAGAAGCGAAACTACTCGGGAAAGCCCGGCTGGCGAGCCCAGCATGCTAGAGATGCTAGGAAAGCACCAGGCGCTGGGGGATTCCCTGGCCTGGCTGCAGAGGCACTTGTGTGGGGGACAAGGATGCTCTGCACTCACAGTGGGTTGCACACCAGCAAACCATGTTCCTGGTCCTGCCAGGGGCACAAGCAATGGAGTAATTAGCCCTGTGTAGGAGGATGCTGAGAGTCTGGTGTTCATCCCCACATTTCTAGTCTGGTCCATCGCCTTGGCCTCAGCCCGTCTGGGAGAGTGGGCCTGCCTGTCACCAGCCCATCCCACCTAGCTCTGCTCCGCCATGCCACCACACTTCCCTTTTGCATGTTTACAGATGCATATCCCTGGCTCAGCTACCCATCTCCCATGAGCTTCCTCCTACCAGTACTCTGTGTGTGGGTCCAGGCCTCTGCCTCCAGTCGGTGCAGCAGCATGGACATCTATGGTGCCTGGAGTCCCAGGTTTGTCAAGGCTGGCAGCAGCAGCCTTGACCTCCCACCCTCCCCTAGACACAGACCTCCAGGGTGTGCTTCTGGAGCAAGAGCTAATCCAAGTCCTCACCCATGCTGCCAGCATGAGATGAGGATGCAGAGGACAGAAGTTTTCAATGGAGATGGTGGCGGAGAATCCACCAAGTCGGTGCACAGAGACCATTGTACTAACAAGTCACAGAAAAGGCTTTGCATGATTTCTGACCTAGGCTGGAACTGAACCAGCGCGAGAGAGTAAAACAGCCTGTAGCACCTGAGTCGTTGGCACCCTCCGGCCCTGCAACCCCTATGCATCACTGCCCAGCCTCTATAAGCTATAGATCCCCCACTCAGGCAAGCAGCCTCCACCCCCTGCCCCATTTCTGAGTAACCTGCTTCTAGACCCTCAACCTCTTTCGGCGCCTAACTCCAGCAGAGTCCTAGCAAACCTGGGGGGGGGGGGGAGCCAAAGGAAGGGATAACAGGTGGGGCTGGGGCTATTTAATGTGGACTGAGGGCTATGGGGGGCCTAGATGGGGAGCACCATGCTTCCTATGGCCCAGGCTGGCTGGGAATGAGATGTCCAGCACTGAGAGGCCAATGCACTGTTCTGTGAATATCCAGATACATCCCCAGCACAAGCAGCGGATGGAGCTGGGGCCTCTCCCTTCCCCCCCCCATTGCCACATCTCACAGGGCTGTTGCTTGCCCTTTCTGTAGTCCCCATCCAGACTCCCTGCAATGGCCTGTGGCAATCTGTCTGACCTACTCAGCTGCTGACCTGAAAGGGGTCCTGCTCATCTGAGCCCGTCTGTGGGGAGGGAGGCCCTGGGGGCATGCGACATTCCCCCGGTCTTTGGGATAAATGGCAGCTGCCACTGCACTCTGGAGCTGCCCATCCTCACTCCAGCTGATGGCTGATTGACAGCCGGAGAGATGGGCTTTTCCACTTGGTCTGCTGGGTCTGGGGTATTGGGCGGGGTGGACGCCAATACCTGGCTCCATCTCCCAGCTACCCCAATGAGCAGCCAGTGTGCTGGGAAGAGCTCTGGCGGACAGAGGCCCAGCAGCCAAGTCGGACCAGTCCTCTGCTGTGGACCTGAGGTCGCCCAACTAAGTGGCGAGGGCTTGAGGCCTGAGTTGGCATAAGTGCCTGCTGGGAGGAGGAGGAGGAGGAGGACAGGACAGCCTGCAGGTGGTGGGGAGGTAAGAGAATAAAAGCCAGGGCGATCTGTCTCCTAAGATGTTTGCCTGCTTGGGGCTGCTCTTCAATCTCTCTGCTCCCCCTGGGAAGCCAGCAGCTTTGATTTTTCCAGCCCCCAGTGGGCTCAGCTCTGCTGGCCCAACATGCCTTCATGAAGGACAGCACGCACCCATTGGAGATGGTGTTAGGTCCATCCTCACAGCCGCTGCTCTGTTGCAGGCATTGACTGACTGAGCTGCTATTCATGGACTTGTCTCCTTGCTGGGCAGCACCTGGCCACCTGATGGCACTTCTGAGTTGTGCTCTCTTTGGGCACTGGGCAGGTGGATGTGGATCTGTGCCACATGACCCAGGCAGAAACACAGCAGGGAAGGTGCCTTCGCCCAGCGCTAGCCCTTGAACTGCAGACGGTGACTTCAATGGGGGGGATTTTTTAATACAGTGGGACTCTGGCTCTAAATGGAAATCACCGGCCCCGGGGGAGAGGAAGGAGGAGGATGCATCAGTACGTGTGGTTGTGTGTTTGTCCTTTCCATTTGTGTGTATCCCCTGTGGTTCATTCTCTGGGTAACATCCTGATGCTGCTGAACTCCATGATTAAAACCCTTTCCTTTCTTGGCTTTCTTGCTGATGTTAAAATTTAGTAAAACTCCAGTGAGTGAAAAAGGAGCTGCTCAGGGTGCGTAGCAGAAACCACAACTGCCGGCTGTCAGATCAAATGTGCCACATGGGCAGGTCCCTCTTGTGGCACAAGCAGGGAGCCGTCTGCCGGATGATGCTGTGCATTGTAGGCCAGACTGGGTTGTTGCGTGTGGGTTGGGTGGGCTCTGCGATGTGGGAGCTCAGCACCCTGCAGTCTGGCCCATGGAGCCCCTCAGAGGCTGCCGGCAGGGGCTGAAGCTGACCTGGTTTGAGGTGAGACATCAGGATTCCTTCCCATCTGTAAAGTGAATTTCTTCAGACCAAGCCCGGTTCTGGGGCTTTCCGCAACCAGACTCTAGAGAGAGGGAGGTGAGGCTGAATGGACTTGGAGTCCACCAGACAGGTGTGGGGGCCAGCTTGACATGTAAAAAAACTGCCCTAAAATTCCTTGTGGCTTTCACTTGGGGAGTCGTTTAAAGACAAACCTGTGCTGGGTGAGATGTGCAGTGCCTGGATGGGGCTCTGGGTTATCTGGGGTGACTCCAGACTCCATCCACATCTACAAGCCTAGCTGGGTTAGTGGCTGCAAGGAAGCAGTTCAGGTCCCTCAATGGGAAGCAGTTTGCTGCATGTGGACCCTGCAGCGATGTGTGGTTTTGTTTCCAGTCAGTCTTCCATCCCTGATGGTGAAAGGGTCTCACTGCCCCTTGGCCCCATCTGCCCATCCCTAAGCCCCAGTGGAGTCGTCATTGCCGGACTGGATAGATGGGCCAAAGGAGAGTCGATAGGATCTGTATTAACCCTTGTCCTGCTGGAAGGTTGATGGCTATACTCTGCTCTGAGCTGTCTGGGGCCCCCGCGCATCAATCCAAGTGAAATCGTTGTGCCCGGGTTGTGCAAGCATCACCAATGACCCATCCCTGCCCTGACAGTCCTCCAGGACATGCAGGTCGTGCCAGCTAATGGCAATGCTAGGCACAAACAGACCGGCTGCAGTGACCACCCCTGCACATTCACAGGCTGCTGCCTGACTAGCTATGGCCCCCATGAAATGTGCTGCTCAGTGGCTGGATGAGCAGCTGTCAGCCTCTTTGCACCCTCCATTGTGGGGCGGGACATGCCTCCCCCTGTGGAGATTCAAGTCTCAGTCATGGGATATACCCAGTCAGTCCATGTCTAGCTCTGTGATATTGCTGTCCCCCAGCACACTCTGAGTCAGCAAAGGGATTTTATAGCTGTACCATCCCTGAGTGGGCTGAAGAGGCCCCTAAAGTTCTTGGAAATCAGTGGGCATCTTGCCAGTGACTTGAGCTGGGGGATCGTGGGTGGGGACAAGGAATCAGGGCTTTGTATCCAATGATCTCATGGATGGTTTTAAAAACTGGATTTAAGCATGCGGCAAAGTGGGTTGTGACCAGCTGGGGACCTAACAGTCTGTCCCTGCTACCCATCCTGCCCCTGCTTCACCTCCACCTGAGTTTAAAACATGGAACTCCAGAGGGGATGAAGCCTTTGGCAGAGCACCCCCTGCTCCCTGGCTCTTCCCAAGATCCCAGCCCTCAGCAGTACGGGAAGGAGCCATTCTCCAGTCTGTTGTATTCCTGAAACTGTTACCCCATGGGAGGATGAGTGCTTGCAAAGTATTGCAGACTTGGCTGCTCATCCAAAGATATCACACAACACTGCGCCTCCTGGGGAATCGGCTTCCAGCAAATGTCTTTGCTACTCTCCATGTTTCCTTGCTGCTCCTTCTGACAAGGGAAGTGCCTGAGCTGTTAGAGCTGGATCTGCTGTGAATGCCCCAAGGTCAAGAGCTGTTGAGCTCTGGGGTTTCTATCTGTGGTGCTGGTCAGGCAGGCAGCTCTGTCCCTCACAGAGTGAGAACATAGGTGCGAAATCCAGATCAGGATCTGTTTGTGGCTTTTCCTCCCTCCAAAAGGGAAAGCCTGGCTGGCAGGGTCATTTGCTGTGCGTTTTCTCTGGGAGTGCGGGGTGTGACAGTTGCGGTCCTGATCTCCCCTTGCAACGCTCGGTTTGTGGGGCTGTGCTCAGTGGAGATGACATTATCTCTCTCTCTCTCCCCTCTCTTCCAGCTGGGATGAGAGCAGCTCCATCAGCAGTGGCCTCAGCGATGCCTCTGACAACCTCAGCTCGGAAGAGTTCAATGCCAGTTCCTCGCTCAACTCCCTCCCTTCCACCCCCACAGCTTCGCGGAGGAACTCAGCCATAGCGGTACGTGCCGGCCCCGTGCTCTGGCTGCCAAGGGGCTGTTGAGACAGGCCCCACCTTTTGTGATGGTGGAAAGGGCCGGGCTGGCAGACCAGAGAGGGACAGCCTGTGTCCCAGCGAGCACGTGGGAGGGGAAAACATTAATAACACGGGTGACTAGCACTGATCTGCGACCCACCATCGAGGACTTTTCAGTCTGCCTGTCGAGGCCAGTCCAGCTGATGTCAAAAACCACAGATTCTTTGACTTCAGCTGAGCTGCTCCAATCTCTCAGCAAAGGGGCTGGCCCCAGAGCCTGCTCTGGGTCCTAGAGAAGGCAAGGCTATCTGTATGAGGGGTTGGCCCATTTCCACAGCAATAAGGCTGCATCTAAAAAGCCCCAGCTTAGCCTCGGGGCCTGGTACAGGAGCAGAATGAGCACAGCCTTTGTGGGTATGGCACTGGGGTGCGAGTCAGGATCCTTGGGGTCTGTTCCTCGCTTTGGTGTGATTCCTGCAGGACCTCGGGTGCTCAGCAGAGGGCAGGCTGAGACACTGAATGGACAGTGAAGCATGAGGATATGCAGTGGGTTGGTGATGGAGCTGGGACTAGAAGCCGAGCCTCGAGACCCTTGTGCTGTCCTCAAGGGCAAGAGGACGATGCTCTAGAGGGGAAAGTCCCTGTGTTCAACTTCCCAAGTCGCAGCTGTGGCGATAGGCCCTGGGGTGACTCCTGGGAGGGTGGTGGGTTGGCAGTGAGTAGCCCCCTTCACCTCTCTCTCCCCTTCCTTTCAGCTGCGCACAGATTCGGAGAAGCGCTCGCTGGTGGAGAGCGGGCTGAGCTGGTACAGCGAGGCGGAGGAGAAGGGCCAGAAGAAGCTGGAGTACGACAGTGGCAGCCTTAAAATGGAGCACAGTTCCAAGTGGCGGCGGGAGAGGGCTGAGAGCTGTGACGATGCCCCTGCCAAAGGGGGGGAGCTAAAGAAGCCCATCAGCTTGGGCCCGCCGGGGTCCCTGAAGAAGGGCAAGACGCCCCCGGTGGCAGTGACCTCGCCCATCACCCACACTGCCCAGAGCACCCTCAAAGTGGCAGGTGAGCCAGCGGCAGAGGGCAGGGCAGAGTGTTGGGGGGTGCTCTGTGCGTGCCTTTGGAGGCTTTACACAAAGCAATCGCAAGCCTTCCAGGTTGTGGGGTGTGCATGGGGCACACTGGCCTAAAGGACTGTAATGTGGGGCAGGCTGGCCCCATCTGTGGACCTGGGACTCCCCCTGGTGGTTGGCACAGGGATTATGACAGCCGCCTGCTCCTAAAACTCCAGGGCAAGGGTTCGATCCCCATGGCTGTGTGTGCAGGGCATAGCCGGGGGATCGACAGGAAACCCAGATTCTGGACAACATGGGCAACTGGCAGCCCGCTGGTGCCATCCTTGATGGTCATTGCTTCATGGCAGCAGAGCCCTGACATCCCTCTCGTACTCCAGGGTTGGCACAGCGTATGACCCAGCTTTCCCTGCCAATGTCACGGTGATGTCCTGCTGTGACAGCAGCTGGCAAAGAGCCCTTCACGCCTATCCTCCCAGGGGCCTGTGCTGATGGTTTCCAGCCCATGGAATTAGCCCATCATGTTGGTGCACGATGTGCCTCTAGTTCAGGAGTCTTAGACGCGTGGCCCGTGGGCTGCATGCGGCCCCTAAAGCTATTTCCTGCGGCCTGTAACAACACTATTGTTACCAATATTTGCAATATTTTCATATGAAAAGGTTTCGGTGGTGCGGCCCTCGGGCTAACGTACTAGTCCTCATGTGGCCCTCTGCTGGTCCTCGTGCTACCCTCATGGTGATTAGAGTTTGAGACCCCTGCTCTAGTTGGCAAGGACCACAGAAAGGCTTATGGCACTTCCTGGCTTTGTGCAAAAATTGAGTGTAAACCTTTTATGTGACCTGGTGGCTATTCCCCTTTCACTCTGGGCCCTTCAGGTTTGGTTTGGCCATGAAATGGGGCTGGTTTTTTGCCTGGAAACCATGCCCAGATTTCAGTGGTGAACTACATTGTCCGCTACTCCAAAGTGCTCTGGTGCAGAGAGCACCAGACTGCAACTCAGGAGATGTGAGGTCTATTCCTGGCTGTGCCGCTTGTCTGCTGGGTGAGTTACTACTCTGTGCCTCAGTTTCTCCATCTTCCCAACAAGGGTCCTGGCCTCCTTGGTAGAGTTCTATGGCTGAGAAGTGCTACACAACCAGGGCTTGTTAAATGACCTTCATCACACCTGCTCCCTGTGAATTGTTTTGCTCCCTTCAGTGGAGGGAAAAGCAAGGCTGCTTGTAGCTTCCCAGATAGGGTGACGTTTCTTAGCCAAAGGAGCCAGGAAGATCCATTCCCAGGTGGGCCAGGGAGCTAGGGCATGCTTCCTTAGTGTTTGTGACCTTCTCCATGTGTCTCTCTCTCTGCTGCCCCCAGGCAAACCTGAGGCTAAAGCCACTGACAAGAGCAAGCTGTCTGTGAAGAATGCGGGCCTGCAGCGCTCTTCCTCTGACGCTGGCCGGGATCGGATCGGGGATTCTAAGAAACCTCCTTCGGGGCTTGCCCGCCCTTCCACCTCTGGCTCTTTTGGCTACAAGAAGCCGCCTCCCACCACTGGCACAGCTACGGTGATGCAGGGGGGCGGCTCAGCCACACTTGGCAAGATCCAGAAGAGCTCCGGTATCCCCGTCAAGCCGGTCAACGGGAGGAAAACCAGCCTGGATGTATCCAATGCCGCTGAGCCTGGTTTCCTGGCTCCTGGGGCTCGCTCCAATATCCAGTACCGAAGTCTGCCACGGCCAGCCAAATCCAGCTCCATGAGTGTCACCGGAGGGCGCAGTGGGAATCGGCCTGTCAGCAGCAGCATTGACCCTAGCCTTCTCAGCACCAAGCAAGGAGCCATCTCGGTGTCCCGGCTCAAGGAGCCCTCCAAGATCGGTACAAGCCGGAGCACACCAGCCCCAGTGAACCAGACTGACCGTGAGAAGGAGAAAGCCAAAGCCAAGGCTGTGGCCCTGGACTCTGAATGTGTCTCAGTTAAAAGCATTGGTTCCCCCGAAAGCACCCCCAAGGCCCAAGCAAGCCACCCACCTGCTGCCAAGGTGGCTGAGCTGCCTGCAACGCCGCTCAGGTAGGAGCCAGGGAAACATCCCATTGTGAAAGGCAGCTGCCTCCCAGCTTGACTCAGGGGTCCTCACCTGGGCTTGCCAGACAGCTGGTCAGACTTTTCCTATCTAAACTGGCTTGTGGTGGGGAAATTGGGTTTTTGGCTAAGAAATCAAACACCTGAAACTCCGAATATCTTCATTTGGAAATGCTGCCACGGTGCCTCTTGAGGATTGTAGTTCAGTTATCTCCTGTCCCCGTTTTTCAATATGGGCTGAGCTCTTCAGCTGGACTTCATCTCCCATGATGCATATTTTCCCTATCCCAGGGTAAGGCTGTGGTGCATCATGGGATATGTAATCCAACCAGGGAGTCGGGGGGATTACGACGAATGGGAACATAAGGCAGTCGAACTACGACTGGCACAAGGCACTGCAGTGCTATTTCCAAGTAGAACGTTCTTGGCTTTCAGCGAAGATTGGTCAACGTCGAAACTGTTGCTGAAAAATTGGTGTTATCTTTGGGGACTTTTTGACCGGTTCAGCACAACCACCCTCACATTCCTGTATGAGTACACGAGAGGCCTGACAGGGAAGGGTCAGATCTCGTGTCCTGGCCAGCTGGCCCTGGCCGGTAGTGTTTCCTGTAATCAGCAGCACTATGACAACACATTGGTGCTAAAATTATACACTGAAGTGGGTAGGCCAGCTCACAGGGATAATCCACTAGGTGCATGTGGGATAAAGAAGGGAGTTTACTTTGGATAAGGAAACTGCTTCCAATGGGATTCTTCCAAGCACTTGAGGTTGTTATCTGTGTAGGAAATTGCCATGGTGCTACCTACTCCTGCCATTTAGGTTGTGTGAGACTGTAGATCTACCTTGGGTGTTCATATAGTTGCCCATCACTGCAGAATGTAAGTGTAGATCTCAGTTGAGGAGAACATTTAGGAGGTATGTGCAAACCTTTAA
The DNA here is from genome assembly GCA_007922195.1 of Podocnemis expansa. Classification (NCBI taxonomy): domain Eukaryota; kingdom Metazoa; phylum Chordata; order Testudines; family Podocnemididae; genus Podocnemis; species Podocnemis expansa. The sequence goes on from ML682095.1 coordinate 3,304,713, forward strand.
AACGTTGGAATTTTTTTTGAACCCTCTGAACTAAATGCTGTTCTAAATGTATAGATCCAAATGCCTGTGTCAGGACAGCTGACCGTCCTGGCTGTGGAGCAGTCCCTGGTCATGCTGGGGGGCTGGATATTGTGACTCAGGATTTGAACAGCTCTCTGTGGGACTGGTCCCAGGCAGAGTGAGCAGCACATCCAGGAAGACATGGAAATGTTGAGCCAAGAGGCTGGGAGGATGTGAGCGGGGTGGGGAGAGATGCCCGGAACAGGCAGAGGGATGGATGCTGTTAGGGTAGTTCCACGTCACACCAGCCTGATGGATGGCTTTACTTTGGGAGGAGCCTGAATCCAAGCACCCCCAAAGGTGGGTCAGGCCTCAACAGTAGGGCTGGTTTCCACAACATGTGCTTCCTTCCCACTCTGTGTTCGGCCTGAGGGCTAGCGTTTCTGCCGCCCCTCCCCAACCCATTTCCGTGTTCCCACAGAGCACCCGCCAAGAGCTACGTGAAGGCTCCTTCCTTGGCTAACTTGGACAAAGTCAACTCCAACAGCTTGGACCTGCCCTCCTCCAGCGACCTGCACCAGCCCAACGCCAGCAAGCTGCAGGACCTGCACCCGGCAGCTGGGCACCTCACACCCTGCTTCACCCCCAGCCCCGCTCCCATCCTCAACATCAACTCGGCCAGCTTTTCCCAGGGCCTGGAGCTAATGAGCGGCTTCAGTGTCCCTAAGGAGGGCAGGATGTACCCTAAGCTCTCAGGATTGCACCGCAGCATGGAGTCCCTGCAGATGCCAATGAGCCTGCCGAGTGCCTTTTCCGGGGGCAGCACCACCACCACTCCTGCCCCTGCTGCCACCCCTCCCGTCAGCACAGAGGAAGAGAGCAGCGAGCAGGGCTGGACTGGCAGCCCCAGAGCTGCACATCTGGACAGGTGCTGGCAGGAAAGGAGAGGGGAGGGTGGACAAGAGCTGGGCCATGCCCCAGATGTGCTAAGGCTGGGTTGTCGGAGCAGGATGTGGGGGGTAAAGAGGTCTGTTCCAGAGCCACCCTGCTGTGTTATAGGGGCACGCAGGACCTTAAACCCCACTACACTCTCCTGCAGAGGCTCCCTGACCTGCCCATTCCTGGGACTTCATCTTGGGGCACCTGGCCGCCCTAAGGAGTGGGCGTCTTTGTGAGGTACAAGTCTCAGGCCTGAATCCTCAGCTCCAGTTCTGTGCCACTGCCACCCCCCGCTTTTGTACCTGCTTTGGCTGAAACCAGCAGACTGGACCCACAGCTCAGCCCCCAGCCAAGCTGCCAATTTGGCCCCCAGCCTGCCCTGGCTACTCTCCTCCCTCTCCCAGCCATCGGAGCCCTCCTTGATTCATGCTTTTTTTCCTCCCCAGCACCAACCGCGACCGGAACACGCTGCCCAAGAAGGGGCTGAGGTAAAATCCATCTCCTTAAATATCAGTCTGGCCCCTCATCATCACCTGGGCCTACTGGCTGGATGGTGCCCCCCCCCATTAGTGGTGGGAACCAAAGCCGCACGTGGCTAAGGGACTTGCCAAAGTCACTCTAGAGCACTGGGGAGCTGAACCCAGCTTTCTTGAGGCTAGTGCCCTAACCACTGGGTCATCCTCCCTATCCCTCATCCCGCAAAAGTGCACCTCTGTGGCCCAGGACACTGCAGGTCACTCAGAGTGAGGAGAGGATATCCTCCCATTAGCGGCTGCTGATTTTTTTCCTCCACCTGGCAGGTACCAGCTCCAGTCCCAGGAGGAGACCAAGGAGCGGCGACACTCCCACACGATCAGTGGGCTCCCTGAATCGGACGACCCATCGGAGCTGCCCTCCCCACCCGCCCTTTCCATATCCTTGGCTGGGAAAGGCCCACTCACAAATATCGGTCAGTGTCCCTGGGCCACATCAGAGCTAAGTCTCCCAGCCGGTGTAAACCATTGAAAGCTGCGTCCCTGACATCCGGGGAGGGAACTCTGCCTATTTGTGCCAGCAGAGGAGCTGTGTCTGTGTAGCACCTGGAGTATAGTACAGCACTTGCACCCCCAGAGAAGCGAGACAAAGAAGACCCACAAAGTGCCTTATTAGTCCCTAGCCTGACGGGCTTTGGGCCCACCTTGGGCTTCCTCTTTGGGCAGCCCCTGCTCAACGGGCCGTAGGGGAACTCAGCCCAGTGCCCGTAGCAGAGGGCCGCCTTGGACTTGGTTTACTGCTGCCTGCCAGCATGCTGTGATGTAGCCTGAGAGTGCAAGTGGGGGCCTCGAGAGGGCGCCCAAAGGGCAAGCGCCCCTGGGAAAGTGAGTGGGAAGCAGACTTAAGGTAGGCGTGCCCATGACGCGGTTTGGACGTTTTTATTCTGTGACTTACACCAGAGGAACCAGCTTCAGTAGAACTTTTCTGATTCACACCAGTGTGAAGGCCCAGGCCCAAGGGGATTATTCGTGATTTACACCAGTGTGGGGGAGTGAGGCAGTGGGGTTACTCCTGCTTTACACCGGGGTGAGTGTTTTCAGCATGAACTCGCTGTTCCTAGGGTGCATCATCTAGTAGCCCCCCTTAGCCCACCAGGAGCAGGTATAAATCAGTGGATAATGTTGGCTTCCCTTTGAGGGTTGCTGACCTGCAGCTTTGGCCCTGAGCGTGACCGAGTGCAACCTCCACACCCCAACCCTCCCACGTCTCTGGCTCCTCAGGGCTCCAGCCCCTCCTCTACCTGCACTCCCTGCTGTTTCCCTCCCCTTGGCTAGGCGCATTTTTGACCCTGCCTCTTCTCTTCTCCCTCCCCTGCCTTCTCCGTGCAGTGAGCCCCAGCTCCGCAGCCACACCGCGCATCACCCGCTCCAACAGCATCCCTGCCCATGACGCCACCTTCGAGCTGTACAGCACCTCCCAGATGGGCAGCACCCTCTCTCTTGCAGAAAGACCCAAGGGCATGATCCGTTCGGGCTCCTTCCGGGACCCCACGGATGACGGTGAGACACTCGTGCTCCAGCTGGAGCGACGGGCTCTTCCTCCCCATAACCTTGAGGTAGCATGGCCCTCTGTTCCCCTGCCCGCCTCTCTGTGCCCTGGGCATCCCTTTGGCACCTGTAGGTGACTGCAGTGGTGCGTGCGATTCTGCACACTGGTGCGTTTCCAGCACAGGCCTCCTGCTGGGGAGAGTGATATGACAAAGGGTTTCTTCTGCTAGGCCTGCCCAGCTAGGCCCCCTGGCAAGTGAGTGGGGGATCCTGTCAATCCCAAAACAGCAGGATGGGTCAAGCCAATGTCCCCCAGCTGTGTCATGGGCCCCCTGCCAGGAGCTGTTGTCAGGGCAGGATGGGTTCATTGGCTCTGCCTGCTTGCTGCCCTAGAGTTTCAGCCTCAAGGCTCCTGTGGGGCAAGTAACTGGCATGCTCCTATGGGGAGGTGAGAAGCAGGTTGAGCTCAGCGATGCCCCTGGAGGTGTCGGGGCTTCATGTGCAGAGCTGTCCCTGGGACTCACAGGGCCCTGAGCACAGAGGAACAGATACCCACTCATGACACGTTTGGCAGTGCTGGGGATGGGTTTGCTCTAGGGCCAGGGATGGAGGATTTGGGCCGTTGGGAAGACAGATCCTTGTGGGCTCAGCCTGGAGGGAGATGGAGCTGCCATGCTCAAGGAGCAAGGCTGGGAGGCAGGTTCTGTCTTGTTGTGTTACCTCCTTGGTGCCTCAGTTTCCCCATGTGTATCACAGGGCTGGTGACAGTGATCCAGCTCTCCCCAGGGCTGGGGGGGGAGTGTGAGTGGTCAAGCTCTGTTCATTGATAATCCCTGCAGCACTGTGAGCTCCTTGGACTAGCTGGTGCCAGAGAGACAGGCAAGGGTGACTTGCCCAGGCAGGCTTCCTAGCCGCTGCCTTGGCTGAACGTGATCCTGACTGTATCCCACTCTCTGCGCTTCCCCTCCTGTCCCTACCTTTGCATTCACCACATGGACCCCATTGGGAAGGCTGGCACTCGTCCCCCTCCCCGACCCCTCACTCTTTGCCAGGGCACAATGGAGTGCCCTGTGACTCAGGCGTCTTTGTTCTGTTGCAGTTCATGGATCAGTGCTGTCCTTGGCCTCCAGCGCTTCATCTACCTACTCCTCAGTAAGAGCTGCCTCCCATGGTCCTCCCGCCTGGCTGAGCTGTGCTGGGACGCTCCCCCTCTCTGCATGTCTTTGGGGGAGCATGGGGGCAGGGACAGGTCAGGCTGTGCCCTTGGGGCTTTATGTGGGCATGGTGGGCTGCTGCCTGGATGGCCTGGAGGGAGGAGCCCCACAGAGTAGCTGGGGGCAGGGTTCGGTTCGATGCACGTCTCTGCCCTCTTCCCCCATCTTTGCTTGTCTGCACCTCACTTTTCCCCCTTCCATCCTAACACCACCCTCTGTCTGTCTCTTCTTCCTGCTGCGCCACCAGGCGGAAGAGAGGATGCAGTCTGAGGTACGGCGAGACCCCTCTTCTCCACTCACCCTGACCGCTCACTCCTAGCCTCTGGGGGGGAGCGGCCGACCCTTTACTGACATACCACCCTCTTTTCCAGCAAATCCGCAAACTGCGCCGGGAACTGGAGTCGTCCCAGGAGAAGGTAGCCACCTTGACGTCCCAGCTGTCAGCCAACGTAAGTCCTCTTGCGCCTCGAGCCGCAGCTCCTGGCTGTCCGTGGGTCGTGTGGGGTGGGATCTGGCCTTACCAATGGGTCTCCATGCACCCTTTGTAATGCCAAGTGTGGTACAGCCCTAATGGAGGGGGCTGAGAGGATGGGGCAGAGGGGAGTCATCACCGCATAGGCCAGGCAGGGGTCGGCAGCACCATGATTACTTTGGGACATTTCTGTCCCTGCCAGGAGCTGACATTGTGGCAGATGTGAAGAGAGCAGGCAGGGCTGAGAGACAGAGGCCATTGCCCAGTGGGGACCCTCGAGCCGACACAGCTCTCCTTAGGAGGGGAGCTGGCTGTACAGCCAGATGAGAAGGGCAGAGGAGATGGTCAGAGCCACAGCTGCTGCCTTTTGAGATGTCTGCAGGGTGGCTAGTGCCAGTGTTTCCCCTTGGCCTGGCAACCTCTGTTGGCAGGTTGCAGGAAGATGCCTGTTATGAGTGTCCTGCTCTGCATTGTGGGGCACACCTCTGCACTCCCTTTGCCAAGGTTGCTCTCTGTGCAGGGCTTGAGCGCCACCCAGTTGCCACTCAGCTTAGTCCTACCCAGCCCCTCTTCATTTGGGCACCATCCTGCCCCAGCCATGGCACTTCCCCTAGACTCCAGGCATCCATTGCCACCTCGAGTACCTTCCCTCTGGCTCCTACCCCTTCCTTCAGGTGGGAAGAGATCAGGGCTCTTCTCTGAGCTCAGTGCATCATTCTGAGCAGCCTTTCCTGTAGTACTGCCAGGACTGTGAGAATGGGGTTTTCCTGTACAGGTCAGCATGTTGGGAGGTGAGCAGAGGAGCCAGCTGGGGATTCCCAGCCCCAACTGCTCTGTTGTGGTTGGGCTCCCCACAGTGCTCGTGCTTCCCTGGCTGAGCGTGATGCCATTTCCCGTCACCTTTCAGGCTAACCTTGTGGCGGCCTTCGAGCAGAGCCTGGTGAACATGACGTCCCGGCTGCGCCAGCTGGCGGAGACTGCAGAAGAGAAGGTGGGTGCTGATCAAGGAGAGCAAAGTAGCTAAAAGGGCCCTTGGCCTCTGGGCCAAGGAAAAGGTCTTGGCTCCCCCCTGTGTGGAGTCTTAGGGTCTTGTGGACTGTCAGCTACTTGGGAGAGAAGGAGATGGTCCAAGCAACGCTGGCTGGAGCTGGCTCTGAGGGGTGGGGAAACCCAGCTCACCACATCCTTGCAGGAGACTGGCTATGCCTCATACTGATCCCTGGGGGCTGACTGGAGACCACGCCTGCCTACATGCAGTGCACTGACTTGTCCGAGCTGCGTCTGTGCTTCTGCATCCTTGGATCTGCTCTGGCAGATGCCATGAGCCATCCTGAAGTCCCCTGCTGGTCCTGAGTCTTCAGGACAGTGTGCATGGCCAGAAGCATCCCTGGACAATGAGATCTAACCCAAGAGCACTGGCCAGACCCTTCTTTTCTCTTGGGCGTCCCTGAAAGACACCGACTCTTAGTCCTTGAAGCTGTGCCCCATGTCCTAAGCAAGCAGCTGGCATGTCCTGGCTTCATGGAGAGGAGCCTGTTGTGGGCACAGGTTAGCGATAGCTGGGTGTCCCTGGGATCATTCCACCCAACTGGGGTATTCTCCCTGTGCTGCCTCTGCCAGGACACAGAGCTGCTGGATCTGCGGGAAACCATCGACTTCCTGAAGAAGAAGAACTCAGAGGCCCAGGCTGTGATCCAAGGAGCCCTGAACGGGACCGACATCGCACCCAAAGGTGAGGCAGGCGTCGCAGTGGTGTTGCCATTCCCGCCGCTTGCTGCTGCGGGAGCAGTAAACATGGCCTGTGATCTAGACCCCCTTGGCCACATGCACATCAGGACAGGAGATCTGGGTCCTCATTAGGACAGGGAGGAAAGGGGAGAGCATGTGCGCTCACACTTTCGCACCCACCCACCCCGGTAATACTCCAGCAAACACCATTACCCTTTCTAGTCTATCAGCAGCCATGGCAAACCCATTCAGACGCAAGCCTAAACTGTGTCTCTTTTGCCTGGTCCTTGTGCATTTGATGCAATGTTTATAAGTGTCTCTTTCAAGTCCTGGTAGGAGAGACAATCTGGAATCTAACTGAAACAGAATAACATTGGCCAGTGATGGAGAACCCTCAGTGGTCCATCCACGTGTCCAACGGGATCAAGCTGCTGCCATGCTTGGCTACGGCATGCCCTGTGCTGCAGTACCAGGAGCAGCTTATTAATTACAACCAGCCCGTTAGTGGATTAATACAAATGCAACAGCAAAGCCAGGACTTGCAGGATATTGTGTGCCTGTGGGTGATCAAGGTACAGATCTTCAAAGGCATCAGTCACTGAGCTCCAAAATACCTTTGGAAATCTCATACTGTTCAGTGCACTGAGCATTTGAAAATTTGGGTCTGATTCTTCCAGTTGGAGCCCTCTGCAGGCAGGGATGACAATGGCAAGCTTTACCAGGGAACTTAGCCATTTCATTGCAGGATGGTGGGAATCTCTGCTTCCACTTCAGATGTTTGTTTCTAGCTTTTCTGGTGCTTTAAAAACTGATTCAGATGTGTCTGATGCAGAGGTGTATGTCTGAGGCTACAGAGATCTTGAACCAATAGCTGAGGGATGTATAATGTCGTTGTCATTCACTGCTGAGGGGTCCAGAGCCTTCCCCCAACTCCCCAAATTAGAAAGGAGCTCTGGGTGGACAAAGAATCATTATTAAATGATGGCAAAAGATCTTAAAACTCCCAGGTTTCTTGGAGACAGCACATTCCTCCCTTAAGGGGAGATGAAGCGCTAGATGAATGGGAAGTAAAATACTGAGAAAGCCAAGGAAGCCATTGCAGACTGCAATAGCTATAGAGGAAAACACTCAGGCTTGCAGCCATGGGGCTGAGCCAGGAGTGGGGAGGGTGTTGGCTGAGTCCAAGGGGCAGAGCAGGATATTTGGGGTGTGAGAGTGGCCCTAGAGGAGGAGGGCTTTTTGCTATCACATAGGTTCTCAACGTCTCTCCCTGGCTTCCCTCCCTGGGACATCAGAGCTGCGTATCAAGAGGCAAAACTCTTCCGACAGCATCTCCAGTCTCAACAGCATCACCAGCCACTCCAGCCTTGGCAGCAGCAAGGATGCTGATGCCAAGAAGAAGAAGAAGAAGAGCTGGGTAGGTCGGAGGAGGAGGAACTGGGTTAAGTGTGGGGTAAAATCATATCAGGATCTGTCTGGGATCAAGCTCTCCACGCGGTGTTCTTAGGGCAGAAGAGACCTCTGCGGTGTGGGGCTGGACCGTTAGTGCCGCAGATTAGCATGCTGCTGTCCTGCCCATGGGGACGCTGCAAGCCTGGACTTCCTTTTGGCTCTGGGGCTGAGGGCCTTGTCGCCCGCTAGGTGGGATTCTCAGCCCACCTGGGAAAGCTCTCCAGCCAGGTTCCAATATCATGCGCCATTTGTGAGTTATCTTCCCCATCCCACATTGGAAGCCTGGCTCCCACAATGCAGTTGGACAGAGCAGGGATTAGTCCTTTCATGCCAGGATGCTCTGTGGGGTCGGTCACCCCGTCTTTCCAGGTCCCAGCTCAAGTAGAGGGGAAGGGCCAGCAGCAGGGGGTTAGGGACCTAAGTGGGTAGTGACCCCGGCAGCTTGGTACAGGCAGGGCTCTGAGCTGAGCGTCTGATTAAGTCTTGCTTTGTTTTGTTTTTTTCCTCCCCCAATGCTGACCCCACCCCTTTTTTTCCAGGTGTATGAGGTAAGTCTGATGCCTTTCCCCTCCCTTTTGTCCCCCGTGTTTTGCTCCTTCTCTTCTGTGTGATCACTCATTTCTAATGGAACTGCGCTCATGAATCCAACCATTCCTTCCTTTCCACCTGGGCTGACCACTGGTGGAGCATGGTGGTCCATCCACTGGGGCCACCATGTCACACTAGTTCACTGGCTTGGGTTAACTTTGAAGCCAACTCTTCAGCCTCCATCCGACTGGCCAAATGGAGATGAATTGTCAGAGAGGAGTAGTTGAGTTTTGATACTTGAAATGCCTTAATGAGGCCTGATGGAGGTTAAGAGATGCTGTATCTCCACAGTGAAGCCTGGGGCAGCAATGGCTGGGTGGTGTTCTCTGGCCTGGGTGAGGTTAGACTAGATAATCAGAATTTGGAAAGCTAGGAGGTTGGACTCCCCAGCTGGCTAGTCACTTCTGAGTATAGAGGACATGCTCCAGGCCTCCTATATTGGGTGAGGAGGAAATCCCCAACTCCTGGACCTCCTGAAGCTTTTTGGTCTGTGCCAATAGGCTGGGTTGGTGCTTGACCAGCCCACTATTCCCAAAGCTGCTCTTCCCAGGGGCAGCACTGAGATACACTTATAGCAAACACAAGGGTAAGTTTATTAAAGACCTAGACATTAATGATGAGTGAGGATATTAGAAGCAAGGTTACATTGAAAAGAAAGTCATCACACACCTTGAAGTTAAACATGCCATCTTTGCTAAAGTAGCTCCTCTCTCCAAAGTTCTTGTCAACATTTTCCCCTCACTGGCATTGCATCTCATACCCTCAGTCCACCGAAACCCAATGGGATAGGAGAATGAAGTTCTCCAAGCTCCTTTCTTTGCTCAGCTCCAAAGGCAGCATCTTCTGGTGCTTGGAGGGGGAGAATTTGAGAGTCAAAAGATAGAGGTCTAGCCTGATTCTGCTACTGACCATGTGGGGCTTTGATTGATTGGGTCCTTGCACTGCATTTCCACCACATCTTTGGAGTAGGTGGTGACCAAACATCCCTCATAGGTAAAGATTTACTGAGGATGCATGCTCAGCTCCTAGGGTATGACAAGCTCCCACCAGGTACCTCAGTGAGCTAACTGGCTCCAGACAGAGCAGTGTCCATTCTTTCTCATAGAGAGAGCTGGGTCTCCCTCCTTCCCCCATGAAACATGCAGTGTGACCAGATATATTTTACATGAAAAGCTATTGGCAGAGACCAACCACCCAATGCTAGGAGAAACCCCACAGAGCTAGAGTTGAAGTTCAACTGGGGGTTGCTGGACTACATCTCCCATGATGCACTATGGCCATGCCATTGTTGAGGCGGATAGTCTCTCCAGGCCAATAGAGAAGACCATGCATCATGGGAGTTGTAGTCCGACTGGGGATCCCAGGTCATGAAGGAGGATTGGAGCATGAGATACCTGAACAACTCCCATGAAGCACTGTAATGGCGTTTCAAAATATTTCAATTCCTGACTTCTGATTCTCATTTTCATGTTGTTTTCAGTGGGGGGGGGGGGTGTGCTGTTCAACCAGCTGTGCTGGCCTGGCTTAGCTCACTGGCTGATGAACTAATGCCAGTCCGCAAAGCCTAGTTCTGCCCTCTTTGAACCCAGTTTTACATTGGCTCTTAACTTCCCTGGAAAGACCTGGTCCATATGAGCCTGTTGGGTATGTTGGCCAGGCCAGGGTAATGAAAGGACAATCTGCTCATGGCTAGTCCTCTGACGTGACAACTGGTGAAGCACCCTGTGACGGCAGCTGGGTGTCCTGTACTCCTTGTGAAGGCTGCTTGCTCTGCAGAATGAGTGTGAGAGGGTAGCAACCTCCTGGAGCAAGCTGGGGTTGACATTGGATCATGAGTGAGGCAGGTGACATCCCCTCGTTTCAGAGTCACCTCTGGCCATTGCAGCGTCTGGACCACCAGCTGTCCTGTCGGTCGGTGTCTATGTTCTGTGCCCCCGCTGTGTGCATGCTGCATGCTCCCTCTGAGACGTGGGTTGGGCAAGAGTCTGGGCCACAGAGTGTGTCGCATGTTAGCAACCCTACTGGGTGCAGGCAGCATTGTCTCTCCAAGCCCTTTTGGGGTTCAATTCCAGACCTGTTGGTTGGGTAACATGCATTCGCAGGTGCAGCCCTATGAATTTCAGTGGGATGGGTGGGAGCCTTGCAGAACAGGGACAGGGGCACCAAAGCAGAGGATTGTGTGATCAGAGCGATGGCAATTCATGAGAGGAAGTTCTAAAGCACTGCATGGCTGCCACCTGGCAGTGTCATGATTGGTTATCTATGGCACTTTATGCTGGAGCCTCTCAGCAGCCATGCCTGGCCTGGAAGAAAAGACTCAAGCCCAAAGGGATGTGCTTTCTCTACCTTATGCCTGCTTCCTTCTATGGCACAGCCATACAGGGCTTTGGGAGAGCTGGATGCCCCACGCCCGCCAGAACGAGATGTTCACTGGCCAGGCTGTTTACTAGTCACAGGCGATGGAATATTCCCCTGATGGTAGAACTGGGGCAAAGGAAAGCCCAGTCCTTGCCTGCCAATCATCATCATGCATGTCTAGAGCTGGGGATGGCAATTGGCTGGAAGGTGGTTGTTTTCAAGGGTATCCTGCATCAGAAACCTGGAGGCTGATCTTTGTCCTCCGCATACCTGGGAGCTGGCAGTTCTCATGCTGGAGGTCCTATGAGAGAGGCAACCAGTTACAGCTGCTTTGGACTGAGTTGGCCCAGACCCAGCAGGGACCGCCAGCACAGTCTCAGCTCCGCTGTGGCCTCCCATAGAGCTGAACACTGGAACCAGTCCCCAACAATAAAGCAGAGCTGGAAACAAATCCCCAGCACCATTATTCACGCTGCTGTTCTCCCCACTAGCCCATGCTTCCCTCCTCAAGTGGGCTCGTATTGCTTGCTCAGATGCACATCTCCCAGTTGCTGCAGGCCACCCCTTGGAAAAGGAACTTGCTTGCTGGTTTCCTTCAGGATTGTTTGAAGGGCAGGGTTTATCTAAGGAGGCCTTTTTCCTTCCCAGGAGTGCCAGGCTATCCTCATAATTACATGGCCTGGAGCTTGTATAGCAGGATTTGGATGGTGCTGTGTTGACCTTACTTTGCTCTGGGTCTCCTGTGCTTTCAGCCTCTGCCCTGAGGCCCAGGGGCATCATACTCTCCTCTCTTGGCTGGCACAGAGGGGCTATGTGTGGGAGATTGGGAGACCCGCATTCATTAAACAGAACGGCAGAGCCAGAATGCTTCCACGGGTCACTTCCAAAGGCTACTCACCGGCGGGGTCTTCAAGTATGCTGAAGCCCCTAGGGCTACAGCTCCATCCCGCGCTGCCCGTGGCTCCATGCAAACCAGTGGCCCTCCAGCAGGGTGTGGGGTAGCGAGGCCTAGGTGCCTAACACTGTTCAGTCTCCTAACTCCCATTGACCTTAGTGGACCTGGGATTTTAAGAATGTGGGCCCTAGTCAATGGGCAGCTAATGAGGGATAAGACCAGTTGTCAGGGGTGGGGGCACCCTGCCATGAATTCCCACTGAGGACTGAAGAGACCCCCAACATTTACAAGTAACTTTTTTCCTTTGGGTCATTTTCTCCCCTGGCGGGGATGGCTGAGTAGCTGGAGGAGGCAGGACTTAACAGCTGCTCCCTGCTAGCCTCTGGCCTGGCTTGTTTCCTTCTCCCAAGATGAGGGGATGCACCAGACACCTGTGACCCAGCCACCACTCACTGGGATCCTGTTCTTGCAAGCAGACCCCACTGGGAACTCCAGAGGGAGGGGAGGATATGGCAGGGTCCAACAACGCCTAGGGGCACATGAGCTCATGACTGGGGAGATCACTTGCCTCTTGAGATGGCCCCACAAGTGGAAGGATGGGGGGATCTGGGATCCCTGGGGAGGAACCTAAGATAAGTCGTCTCTCTCTGCTGAATAATGCTGGAACCAGGGTCAAGATGGGAAGTGGCTGGGGCCAGTGTGGGTGGTGTTTGGTGTCACAGCTGGGGTGACCTGGGATTTAACCCTTCCACTCTCCTTGTCTCCTGCAGCTCCGAAGCTCCTTCAACAAGGCCTTCAGCATCAAAAAGGGCCCCAAGTCAGCCTCGTCCTACTCAGACATTGAGGAGATCGCCACCCCTGACTCCTCAGCTCCATCCTCCCCCAAGTTGCAGCACGGCTCCACTGAGACCGCCTCGCCCTCCATAAAGTCTTCCAACTCCTCCTCCGTGGGCATCGACCCACCTGAGTAAGGGCAGCCCTCGCTGTGCGGCTGGCATGGGGCATGGGACACAGTGCTGGACACGGGGCCAGGTCCCTGGCTGCTGTAAGCCAGTGATGCTGCATGGGATGAACCCAGATTCCTGGGTCAGCTGCGCAGGTCCGGGGCGACAGTGGGGGATGTCCAACCCTTCTTCCTGCCTGGATGCAGCATGTCTGGGACCCAGGACTGACCTGCTGTGGTGGGCCCTGCATCCTCAGCCAGCACTGCTATTCTGGCTATATCGCTGGGGACAGGGCGCACACGCAGCAGTGTGGCTGGTTTTGTTTGCTGTCTCTGCTGCCGCATGGGTATGAGAATCTTTCAGGGCACAGGCCTCAGCTGGGTCCCGTGAGCCCCTAAGCTGAAAGCATTGGTCAGACCCTGTGGTGGTCTCTGGGCGGAAAGTGAGGTGGCACCTCACTTGTGCACCCCAACAGTGCCCTGTGTGGATGGGACTCCTGCCACTGGGAGGTCCTTCTTTCCTTGGGAAGGCAGAAGCTTCCAGCAGCTTTGGATAGCACCTGGAATCACCTCCTGGGTGCTCTGCAGTCAGGGGTTGTGAAGGGGAGAATCCCAGCCCTGCTACACTCTGGGCTGAGAGCAAGATCTCGCTCCTGGTGGTGTTGCTGCAGCTGGCTCTGACTGGGCACCTGGTGGATGGGTCTCCCCCGGCACAGGCTCTTCCACACCAATGAGGAAGAAGGGCCAGAAAAGAAGGAGGTGTCGGAGCTGCGCTCGGAGCTGTGGGAGAAGGAGATGAAGCTGACGGACATCCGGCTGGAGGCTCTGAACTCCGCTCACCAGTTGGACCAGCTTCGTGAGACCATGCACAACATGCAGGTGAGCGGAGCTGCGGGCCAACTGCAGAGCAGGGCTGGCTCCTTTTCTCTTGCTCTCCTGGTCATTTCCAGCCCCTTCTCTTCTGGGAGGAGCTCAGGAGGCTTCCTGATCAGGATCCATCACCGTGGACTCAGTGCTCAAACCCCTACTTTCTCTATAGCTGGAGGTGGATCTACTGAAAGCTGAGAATGACCGGCTCAAGGTGGCCCCAGGGCCCTCGTCGGTGCCGGGCTCCATCCCCAGCCACATCAGGAGCACGTCAGCCTCTTCATCTCCACGGCGGTCGCTGGGCCTTGCCCTTGGTCACTCTTTCAGCCCCAGCTTGGCAGATACAGGTACCATGGGGGAAGAAGTGACTGTGCAACTAGTGATTGCTGCCAACGGCAGCACAGAGCATCGATCTCCAGGACAAGAAGCTGGCTGCGATGCTTCCAGATGCTCTATTCTAGGCTTATGGAGGCCAATATGCAAGGAAACCCTGACCCCTGGCAACCTCAAAGGAGCTGGGACCTCCTGCCCTTGGAACTGTATCCAAGGTCCATTCCAGCCTGCTGCCTCACTGCAGACAGTGGGAGCAATGGCACACTGTGGGTCAGGACTTTGATGGGGCTCACGGCAGCTGCGTCAGCCACGAGGGCTGTGGGGGGTGGCTGTTGCGAGCGGGCCGGGGCAGGGAGGGGGTGGCTTCCTGCAGCAAGAGGTCTGACTGCTGTTCCCTTCTCAGACCTGTCACCGATGGATGCTGTCAGTGCCCAGAAGGACGAGGTGACGTTGCGGATCGTGGTGCGCATGCCACCCCAGCACATTATCAAAGGGGTAAGGGTGCTGTTGGGCCATGGCAAACTCAATGAGAGAGCCGTGGCCAGGGTGCATGGATGGCTTATGATTGGGTGTCCCCATGGCTAACAGAGATGAGCCCAGACTGAGTGTCCCAACTGTGCTCATTTCTTTGCTTTTTCAGGACTTAAAGCAGCAGGAATTCTTCCTGGGCTGCACCAAAGTTAGCGGAAAGGTGGATTGGAAGATGCTGGATGAAGCTGTCTGCCAGGTGTTCAAGGTATGGATGCCAGCGGATGCAAACTCCCAGGGACTGAGAGGTTTTGAGGTGCTAGGGAAGTGGGGGTTTTGGCCCTGCCTTGGTTTGGAGGGGTAATAAGTCCACACTCACAGCTTGTAGCCAGGGAGGAAGGGAGTGAGGGGCCTGAAGGACCAGTGGTGGTGATAAATAGGTGGCTGGAGGGAGGAAGGAAGTCAATGCTCAGAGTAGCTGGACCTTTGTATATCTCACTTGCCATGGGGATGCCTAGATGTCCAGCACAGACGGGACTGTTCTGCCCACTCAGGTCGTGTGGACCACTCTCTCGGGTGTCCGTCTCAACCAACGGTGGAAGGTGCCCTCCATGGTTCTGCTAGAACCCTGACCTCTGCGTGTCTCCTGGTTGAATGCTGGCCAGTGGCACCCAAACAGCTTATAGCAAGAACTCATGGATCAATACAGGCCCTCCCAGCCATCACGCCCCTCTTTCCCCTTTCCGGGATCTGCGCGGTGCTTGATTGGAATTCTTATGCTGACCTAGTGAGGTCTCCTAGTGCTGGTGGCTAGCACCGGTGGGAGGGACCGTACCCTGGCTAGTCTGGTTGGGGTTGACCAGCTGAGATCCAGGGAAGCCGAGTGACAGAACTGCCCCCTCTCTGCACAGGACTACATCTCCAAGATGGACCCCGCCTCCACGCTGGGGCTGAGCATCGAGTCTGTCCATGGCTACAGCATCAGCCATGTGAAAAGGATCCTGGATATGGAGCCCCCAGAACTGCCCCCCTGCCGGAGGGGTGTGACCAGCATCGCTGTCATGCTCAAAGGCCAGTACTGGGTGGGGAGAGCCAGCACTGGCTGGAGACAGGGTCTGGCATTAGGCCAGCGGGAGATGGTTTGTCTAGTGCTTCCCACTGCCTCGGCTCCAGACATGGATCTGGAGAGGGAGGGAGCCAGCTTTGGGGCACTGAGCCCCATCTCTACCCCCATGACCCTCCCCTAGCATTAGGCTCTGCCACCCTCCTGGCTTGGGACATGGGCGCCAGGTGGGGAGGGGCTGGCTTGACCCACAGTGTGGCTGCTTGCATGAGGATGGGAGGCAGTTGGAGGATCTGCCCACCAGTTTGTGCCACTGTGCCCTCAAGGGGAAGGGGACCTAGGCGCGCTCTCATGCCATGGGCACATGTTATGAGAGGAAGATTTCAGTTTAGATAGCACTGGAGGGTAGGATGGCTCCCCAGCTCTGACGGTCCGGGGGCCTCAGTGCAAAGGCCAAGGCCGGTGGCTTTAACGCTGTCCAACTCCTCCTTCCTCAGGCCTGAAGGAGAAGTGCGTGGACAGCCTGGTGTTCGAGACGCTCATCCCGAAGCCCATGATGCAGCATTACGTTAGCCTTCTGCTCAAACACCGGCGCCTCATCCTCTCGGGACCCAGTGGCACAGGCAAGACCTACCTGACCAACCGGCTGGCTGAGTACCTGGTGGAGCGCTCGGGCCGGGAGGTCACTGAAGGCATCGTCAGCACCTTCAACATGCACCAGCAGTCGTGCAAGGTGAGGAGCTCTGGGATGGCTGGCTGGGACCCCAGTTCTCCCTCCACACTTCTGTCTCAAGCTTGGGAACTCACCCTGCCTTCCCAGCTCTGCGGGTGCCCCTCGGTCCCAACCCACAGCCCTCCGCTATCCCCGCTATCTGCCAACACCCCTTGTTCCTCAGACCCCTCATATTCTGCCACGATGGGCGAGTCAGTCCCGCCATTCCATTCCAGGACCTCCAGCTGTACCTCTCCAACCTGGCCAATCAGATCGACCGGGAAACGGGGATTGGGGATGTGCCATTGGTCATCCTCCTCGATGACCTCAGTGAGGCGGGCTCCATCAGTGAACTTGTCAATGGAGCACTCACCTGCAAATACCATAAATGGTAAGAGAGCTGCACCCCCAGCTTGGTGCTGCAGCTGTTTTCTGGGCCCTTCTACAAAGCTGGGGGGAGGCACCACAGGCCAATCTCTCCTCCCACCTGAAGGGGGAAACAGTGGGACAGTCACCCCTTTGTGTCCCGTCCCCCCCACACCAGCCCCAGTGTGGGATGATGTTAACCTCAAAGCAGGGGGACATTTGTGCCGAGTTTCATGGGGCACTGTCTGTCTCTGTTCCCCCAGCCCATACATCATCGGGACAACCAACCAGCCTGTGAAAATGACTCCAAACCATGGCTTGCACCTCAGCTTCAGGTACCAGGAACCTCCTTGCCTGTGAGGGTGGGGAGATGCATCTGATGGGTCCCTGCATGGCTGCTGCTCCCTCCTCTGCTGTCCACCTAGGCTGATCAGGGTCCTGGGTGTGATCCCTCCATTGCCTGGGGGAATTGCCTCTGCTGCCCAGCATTGGCTCTAAGAACTTCCATGTTGGGAGGAGCCGTGACCTGGGGATGTGGCACAGATTCTGCTCTTGCTGGGAAATAGATCCCCTGCTGGACCTTAATGGGAAGCTCTGGAGAGTCCTCTCAACATGCATTGGGAGGCAATGTTTTAGGAGCCTGCAGGATTTGCATTTGGGCAGTATTTGTAGAGCATGAAATGGCTCCAGGAAGCTGTGGGGTACAATGCCCTGAGCAGTGCAGAGGGCACCTGGGTGTAGTAGCTGGGGATGCTGGAGCACAGAGGATCCTGGGAGGTACAGGGGGTGAGGGCAGGGGAGTAGACAGCATGTGAGGGGGCATTGAGGGTGATTGTTTTGCCTGGAGGTGTACAGTGCTGAACTCTCCTTCCCTTTCCTGCAGGATGCTGACCTTCTCGAACAACGTGGAGCCAGCCAACGGCTTCTTGGTCCGCTACCTGCGCCGGAAGCTGCTTGAGTCAGACAGCGATATCAATGCCAACAGGGTCGAGCTGCTGCGGGTGCTGGACTGGGTGCCCAAGCTCTGGTATCATTTGCACACCTTCTTGGAGAAACACAGCACCTCAGACTTCCTCATTGGTAAGCGGATGCGGGCCCTGGACAGCGACAGGGCATGGACCAGACTCACTACAGCCGGAGAAGTGACTGTTTGTCTCTCCCAACCGGAAATTTTTCTGCCCCTGGGTTAACTTACCTCAAAGGAGGGGGTGGGGCTAAGAGTTACCTCTTCTTGATTTCAGATCATAGAAACTGGAAGGGACCACAAGAGGTTATTGATCCAGTCCTCTGCACTCATGGCAGGACCAAGTATCCTCTTAAACCATCCCTGGCTGGGGCTTGTCTAACCAGCTCTTAAAAACGTCCAGTGATGGAGATTTCACAACCTGCCTAGGCAGCTTATTCCAGTGGTTAATCACCCTGACAGTTAGTTAGGAATCTTTTCCTAATGTCCAACCTAAACCTCCCTTGCTGTAAGTTAAGTCCATTGCAGCTTGTCAACTCTTATTGGCTGCCAACTGGGTCACCAGGAAGCCTACCACAGACCTGCAATCAAGAGCCAAAGCAACCGCCCTGCGCTTGTCTGATTAGTTGGTCAGGGTCCTGTAGCAAAGCAGGAAGTACCCACCTGTGGAAGGCAGGACTTCTGCAAGTCACGTGGCAGAGTCAGAACCCGTTGCATCTCTGGCAAGGAGGGCAGGGATTTGCAGCCCAGCTAGGATGACAGCTCAGGTGGTGGTGACTCAATTTTTGTTTTTTGATCACGCTGTTTTTTTCTTTGAGAGATGGCCTCTTTCCGCCACTCAAATAAAAACAAACATTTTTAGCATTTCATATTGAATTTTGTATCAATATTGCTACAAAAAACGTTATTAAAAATGTTCAGCAGCTAAAATCCAGTGTTTGGGGTAAACAAAAAATTCCAAGACCTGCTTTTTAATCAGCATTTTAATAAAGATTTTGAGTTTTTAAAAATAAAGTCCCGGAAAATACTGAAAACTGAGCAAACAGGTCCATTTCCGTCCCTGCAAAATGCAGCCACTCTTGGCATTTGTAGGTGGGTTATTTTCACCTTTTTTTCCACCAGCTCTGTTTAGGAGCTCTCACTCTGTCCATTGTACCACAAGCCTGCCAGGATGCTTCCTGCAGAGGGAGGTCTGGGCCACCACCTCAGATCCCGAATGGCCTGCTGCCCTGGAAGTGGCTGCATTTTAATGTGTGTGCTCTACAGTTTGTAAAGCCCTTGGGGTGAAAAATTCTAGTTACAAAGGACTGTTTTTAGGGAGCCACTACTCAACAGTACGAGAGAATATTCCCAGTCCTGTGGCCTCACCTCCCCAAGTGGTCTCTGCCCCAGAGGTGGGTCCAACAAACACACAGGAGCAACCGTTGCTGGGGCAGTCTGGCCACTCGGCCAAGGTGCTTAGCCCCTGTGCCCCAGGCAGGGGTCAACGCTGTGTTTTCTTGCCAGCCAGGCTGCGGTTGAAGTGGTGATCACAGGTAGGGTTGATCATTTCCTTGTTGGGGGCATGGCCCTCTCGGGAAGACAGCTCATTCTGGGCCACGAACCTCATCAGGGGGATAGGTGTCCAGGCCCCTTCTGGGAACATGGTTCCCTGGTGGTGGTTTGGGAGGAGCCAAAGGCTGGGGAGAGGCAGGGCAGATCCTACAGGCCAAGTAGGATGGGTCAGGCTTGTGTCTGGTCTGCTCGCTAACCTCTCTTTGTCTCTCTATTGCTATAGGCCCCTGCTTCTTCCTATCTTGTCCCATTGGGATTGAGGATTTCCGGACCTGGTTCATTGACCTGTGGAACAATTCCATCATCCCCTATTTGCAGGAGGGGGCAAAAGATGGGATAAAGGTACCTGGATGAAATCTCTGCCTGCCATGCATGGGCTGAACAGATCCAGGGCTTTGACACCCCAGTCCTGAGCCCTCAGGATCTCCGTGTCCTGAGCCCCACAAGCCATCAGTGGAAATGAGCTGCCTCTGTGGGAGTGCTGGTCCCATGGTGCTGGGAACGCTGAGCCCTCCCTGGCTCCTCATGGTCTCCGTTCCCCCTTTCAGGTCCACGGCCAGAAGGCAGCCTGGGAGGACCCTGTGGAATGGGTCCGGGATACCCTCCCATGGCCGTCAGCGCAGCAGGACCAGTCAAAACTCTACCATCTGCCCCCGCCCACCGTGGGGCCCCACACCACAGTCTCCCCCCCGGAGGAGCGGACTGTCAAAGACACCACACCCAGCTCCTTGGACTCCGACCCCTTGGTATGGGCCGCTTTCGATGGGGGGTGCAAGCAAACATGCAGGGATCAGAGCCTGCGGGGGGGGCCACAGAAGCAGTGGGACAAGACACTGTGTGGTAATGGCTGGATGGAGGGAAAGGGGGTTTCTGCAGAGAAGCTTACGGGGTGCACCAGAGCAGCCCCTGGGGGCATCTCAGGCTGGAGCAACTCCCAGAGAGACAGGTGATGCTGATCACATGGCTGCTGCCAGGGCTGCACCGTATAATGGGCACTGAGGGGAGCAAGCTTGGCCCCCTTGCAGGAAATGCACGGCAGGTGGGGCCCAGTACAAGCAGTCTGACTGCTAAGCACCTGGCTGTCACCCCCCTTGGCCTCTTCCTTTAACACGCCTTGAAAAAGTGCCGTGAAAATTGTCCCAGTGGAGTACAGAATTGCCTTCCCCACCACAGGCCAAGTGAATTTTAGTTTCAGTTCCTTGCAACAAAAATTCTTTCCCCTCAATTAATTGATTTTTTCACTGGTTCAGTACCTGTGATGTCAGAATTTAGAGCTGATTTTTCAGCTCACTGACAGCTCTAAAAAATAAGTGTTTCAGGCTGAGCCGAGTATATTGGGCAAATCAAGAAGTGAAGTATGTTACTCTGGGCCAAAACATTTCATTTAGGTTTTGGGGGTGGGGAAGACTTACATAAATTTGAAGCCAATCTTGAAACAAAAAGTGGTTTCAAATTGAATTAAAAAACTTATCTTTTTTATGTTTGGACTCCAAACAATTTGGCAAAATCAACATGTGTTTGTGATATGTCTCAGTAGATCCTGATCTGCATTTTTCACCAAAAGACAAGCTTCAACTGAAGAATGTCTCTTAGTTCAAGTTTTGATGGGTTAGTTCTCCAGAGCCCCAGCAAGCATAGGGCAGATGAGATGGGGGTTTCTACCACTGTCATATTGTCTTGAAGGACACTCAGCGTCTCCTTGCATTGCCCTATATACCAGAATAATCCTTTGATTTAAACCACAAACAGTGTCCCTCCCTCCCAGCAGATGTATTTTCCTGTAAGTTTTCACTGCTGTAAATTTTTGCAGCCTTTACCCCTGGTGTCTGGCTTGATGTGAAAATAGGCATCCATCACAGGACATACGCACAATACACATTATCAGAGAGATAAGTGCCTGTTGCCTCCTGTCTGGAAAGAACTCATACGCAGCATGACCCCTCCTAGGGACCTGTCTTACATGAGAACTATAATTTTCAGTATAATCACATAACCTCTTCTGACTTACTGTTTGCGGTTTGCATTGATTATGGTGAGCAGAAGGCTACTGGCTCTTGGAAGAGGCCTCCTGTGTCACCATTTAGTGAAGTAATGTGTATGTTCTTATGTACCTGTAAAACACTATGCACCCCCCTGTTTCCTCTGACAGATGGTACCAGAGGGTGCAGGGTCACTCAGAGCTCCAGCTGACGGATGGGAATGTGTGGAGGGACTCGCAGGGTGGGAAGTTGGGGCAGGAATGGAGTAGCCGGGGGTAGGATTGGGTCCTGTGGGTAGGAAGGGCAAAGTGAGACTGGCTGAAGGGTGAGGGGTGCTGGGGGGACTGTTTGGTCCTGAGTGGGGGGCGCTGGCCATGGTACAGTGAAGTGCTTGGCTGAGCCTCTCTCATTGCTTTTGCCGCCCGCACAGATGGCCATGCTGCTGAAACTCCAGGAAGCAGCCAACTACATCGAGTCTCCAGACCGAGAGACCATGGTGGACCCCAGTCTGCAGCCAACGCCGTGAGGGGCCGCACCACAGTGGGGAAGGAGCTCGCCGCCCTCGGTCGCTAGTGTTCTTGCCGAGAGGTTTTGCTTTTCATTTGGTCTCCCTGGAGTGCGTGGCCTGGGCTGGAAAGCGGCGGGGACATGGGGCTCTGAGTCTCCTTTGGGCCTTGGGAGCAATGGAGCTCACCCGCAAGAGAGCGTAAGGCACACGCCTCCCAGCCTGACTCTGGTGGTAGGAGAATACTGTTTTCTCTTCTTGGTTTTTAAGTCTTTTTGTCACAAACTCATGGGGGTAGTGGGCTGGAGGCAGCCAGTGCAGGCTCCCTGGCACCAACAGGCAGGCCCCTGTGTGGGGCAGGGACCCCACGGTGTGGCTGGGGAGGCAGAGAGGAGCATGCAGCCCCAAAACAAGAGGATTTTTTTTTTTTTTTAAATAATAAACAATCAGGGGAGGGGGGAAGCAAAGAGAAGAAGAAGAAATTTCTGATTGAAGTGTTTGAGTTGTGCTGGCAGAGATTCAACCAGCACTGGGCGCTGGCTTCTGACATCTCCTGCGCCGGCCACCCCACAAACTACAGCGCAAACACTCCTGGAGGACGAGGTGGACTCTTGACTGTGTCTTTGTATGTTCCTTATTTAATCTGCATGACAGTCATTTAAACCAGGACTTCCCAATAAACCCTGCTTTGATTATATTATTTTCCACCCCCCCCATCCATTTTATTTCGCCAGATTTCAGCTCTTTCTTTGGTTCTGGTTCTTTTCTCCTCATTGGAGGAGCTGGGAGCCTTTCATTGAGTTGGTTCTTTTTTTCATTTTTGTTGACTCATTTATTTTTGTAGCCGTTGGTTTCTTCTCTCCTCTCCCTCCCCTCACCATCACCTCCATGACAAATCTGGTGCTGACTGGACACTCTCCAGTAACTGATTTCCCCCACCCCTTGCCTGCGCAGCTTCAGTCAGACTATGTGGCTTCAGCCAACAGCATGATGCTTGCAAACAAGCACAGCCAGCTGGGGGGTTCCCCTCTCTGTCCCCTTCTTTGTGACACCCGTCTTCTACAAGCACAAGATGCCCATAGGCAGAGGCCAGGCCCTGGCAGTGGGAGCTGAGAACCAGCTTAACTCTCTTGATGGTGGCTCCAACCAAGTCCAGGTGAGAAGTCGGAGATGGTGCCAACCACTCACCAAGCCCAGCGCTGCTCATTGCGTCTATGAGCATCCTCCTTTGGCTAGTAGAGGAAAGAGCAGTGACTCAGATCTTGGCTCTCCCTAGCCTGTCATATAGGATTCACCCCGATGGTGATGACAGGGGTAGGAGAGCCAGAAGTGCTGGCTGAAACTGGAGCCCATGTGGATCTGGCCAGAGGCTGCAGCCTGGCATCTTGATGGGATGGGAAGGGCATAGCTTGAGGGGAGCCCACAGTGGAAGAACAAGGAAGAACTTTTGTTGCTGGTGGATGTTGCTTGCACACATTAAGAGGCTGCAGGCAGGATGCAATCAACTGCCCCAACCTGAGCCTGGTGGGGCTGACCCAGTAGTGGCCTAAGTTCTGAAAAGGGCTCTGGACCCCCGAACCGTCCCTGAACTGCCTTCCCAAAGGGTGTCTGGCAGGAGGGAGGTCCTGGCATCTTTCTGGTTGGCTTTTGCCTGGAGATGACACCAAACAACA
The DNA here is from genome assembly GCA_007922195.1 of Podocnemis expansa. Classification (NCBI taxonomy): domain Eukaryota; kingdom Metazoa; phylum Chordata; order Testudines; family Podocnemididae; genus Podocnemis; species Podocnemis expansa. Next base: position 3,327,807 of record ML682095.1, read on the forward strand.
CCTGTCCTGCCTTTCTCAGTTGCATGCTATCTCGGGGTACAGGGCATGGGGGGGGTTGTCTTCTCTCTGTCCCTGTTGCTCTCAAGGGGGACTTAAAACCAACCCAAGAGGCCTTTTGGTGTAAGGGAAAGCTGGCCTGGTGCAATTTTCCTTCTGCCTGCTGTGTGTGGGGTACAGCTTGTTACCCTTTAGACATGTCTGTGACTCTCCCGAGGGCAGACGTAGGGAATATTGCAGCCAGGGATTTGCAGAAATGACATGTGCAGATCTAAGGTGCTCACTTCATTGTCTGTGTAATCGTGGATACATACACACTTTCGATATGACCAAATACTTGGGAGCTGCCTACGCAAGACTGGGAACTGGGTGAGGCCGCCGGAGAGAGGAATAAGTTTGGCTGTAGTCGGAGGTTTCATTGGCTGGTTTAATGCATGCGCTCTCCTTGGTGATTGCCTTTGGCTCTGGTTTTTGTTGTTCTGGGATCTGAGCTTTACCTCTCCCAGATTCATTGAAATTAGGAGCCATCCCCTCTGCTGGTGGAAGTTGGTGCAGCTACACTGGAGCAGAGCTAGGGCACATGTTAGTGGAGGATCCAGTGGCTGGAGGAAAACAGAAAATGATCTAAGGGGATGTCCATGGTTCTTAACAATAATGTGGACAGAATGGCAGAAATGCACAGTTCTCCAGGGCTTTGTTGTGTTTTAAATGACTCAAGTAATGATCCAGCCACCCTTCCCTAAGGCAGCCAGCCCACAGACATATCTACCTTGCTGTTGAGAAATTTGCTTTTGCTCAGAACTTCACCCTCCCAACCCACTTTATTTCTCCTTTTTCTTGAGATCTGTGCCCTCTCAGTATGTATAAGCCTTTATAGTGGTCTCTGAAGTGGCTGTTCAGCAAAGCTATTAACACACAGTCCTCTTAATTTTTTCCTAAACATTACTCCCTCCAGCACCATTCTCACAGGAGTACCTTTGCTATCGCTCCCATTTTGCTTTGGTGCTGACCCCGAGGTTCTAGGAGCAGCCAGAGAGCCCACTCCAAACCGGCACTTCTCAGGGCTGGGAGCTGTACAAAACCTTTCAGCAAAACCCAGGCCTGGAACCTCAAAACTATTTAGGTGCCTAACTCCCACTGGTTTCTGGGTCCTGGCTCTGAAGAATTTACCATCAAAGAAAAATTGTTGAGACTAATAAAGAAGCCAAGTTCAACCCCCTCTCCCACACACGTTTAGATTCACAGCTGGACAGGTTACGTGTCCAAGGTTGGGTTGTAGGCGCTGTTCTGACCTAGCATGGTTTTACTCTCCAAGGCGTGGGCACACCCACACACACACACACATTTCTTTTCAGTGGGAGTTAGGCACATGAATACCTGTTGGAGACAGAGGCCCTAGCCTTAATTTTTTGGCCAAGCCCACCCATTATTTCATTCTCCTTGTGACCTCACTGTCAATGACCCTGTTCCTTTCTAGGGCCTGCACACAGCTGCTTTCTGAAGGGCTTGAATCAGCTCCTTGGTGTCTAGCACTGGCCACAAGGCTCAATCCACCACCCCAGAATAGAAAGCCCCCCCGCAGCACCAAGGAGTGAGTTAGCTTATTTTTGACTGAGGGGGATCCAGGGCTGGACAAGGAAGTGACTGTGGGGAGTCAGGATTGAGAAGATGGGGACTGAGGATTTCCAAGAGGGGAATAACTGGAAGGCTTAGGTTATGCAGTGTGGCCAACAGCAGCATGTGCATGGGGAAGGGCTACATCGTAAGAGTTCACACAACTGTACCCACAGCAAGAGCAGAGAGGCTATGCATTTGCAGGCTCCAGTCCCAGTGAGTTGCTGCTCATGGAGAGTCTCTTCAGACCGCCAAGGGAGGGAGTGATCCAGGCAGGGGAAGGGGAGCTCCAATTTCAGTGTGTCCTTCTTAGTTTCCAAGCACTGGGCCAACTCCACTCCAAGCCAAGATGCTCTGTGACCTCCTAGTGCTTTCCCAGCCATCAGTGATGGGTCGCGACTAGGACGAGTGTGGGGAGCAGTGTCTAGCTTGAACAGCTAGGGTAACTGCTGCCATTGAGCCACCCCGTGCCTGGCATTTAGCACGTCCTGTGGTCTATGGGAGCTGGTGCTGCTGGTGGATCAGTCCAGGACCCCATGGGGATGGGCTGGGACCCCAGATGGGGTAGACTGAAATCGTCAGGGGAGGTGGGCATTTGTGATGGCAAACACAGAGATGTGGCTGAAGAAGTCCTGGCCCGGAAGAGAGGCCCACCCCAGTCAACAGGTGGTTCTCCCGTTCCTGGTGAGGAAGAGCCAAGAGGAAGTGTATTAAACCAGCCAAGCCACCAAAGGTAGGATGGCAGCAAGCTGCATCACATGAATGGCTTCTCTACCAATGCATCTCTACAGGTCAGCCTTGGTCCTTGTCTGTCCGCTCTGTGTCCCTGCTGCACCATTTCTCCCAGCTCTCCATGAGCCGGGCTATTTGCACAGTGGTTTTCCTTGCCGAGCGTTGGGCCAGACGCTAGGGTTCTCTCTCATTTGCCTTTTTTTCTGTTCATTCTGTAGGATAAAGACACACTGTAAATAGCTGTGTATCTGGAGGACTTGAGTGAGTTGGATGGGGCCTGGCCCCACCTGTCTGTCCCTTTTTGTACTATATGTGAGTAACTGTGCTGTGCTGACTCATGTTTCTGATTGTATGAGACCCTGGCCCAGCAGTCGCTATAGGGCAGTAGCGAGGAGTGGGACTGATGTGAGCCCTGCCCCATCACAGACACTCCCAGGCATCCATTTGCACAGGCATTTGCTCAAGGGCATTCCCAGGGCTGCAGGGGCAGCCAGCATTTGTGGTATTAGGGGAGCAGCACCGGGGGCTGGTGAGGTCTTGTAGAGTGTGATGGGGAGAGTCCCCTTTTCGAACAGCCTAGGGCTGGGTATTTACAAAGAGCCTGAGAGCATGAGCCTGCCTTTCCCCCATCTGGCCACCTCATGTCCAAAGTCCACGTTATTGCACATGGTAAGAGAGCGTCCGTTGTCTGTCCTTGGGCACAGCCATTGTCCTTCCACCATCCAGGTTTCCCAGTGGTTGCTACAAAACAGCTGCTGCTAAGGACTGGCAGAGGATTTGGGGCATTGTAAGAACCACCCAGCATTGAAACCAATTCCTATCCCACCCTTCTGAGCCATATCTCTAAAGATTTCCATTCCTGAGTCAAGTTAGGTTCCCCCTTTCTTCACCCTCCCACAGGACACCCCAAAATCAAGGGAGAGTAGATCCACCCAATCCCATGACAGCTGACAATCTTGAGGGAGGATTTTAAAGAAGTAGGTACAAATCACTGCTGCTTCACAGAGCACGAGAGTTGACTTGTAATGGGGTCACTGATGGTTTGGAGGGCTGGAAAGGGGCCCACAGTGCTATAACATGACCAACAGGGATGGGCTCCAGCGTGGAGGTGTCAAAGTGCAAATTACATTTTATTGCCCAGATCCGCACACATGGAGTGGAACCGAGCTCTGCCCATTTACACCGGCTGAGGATCTGGCCCTGCCCGAAGACTGGGGCAGGTCAGAGAGCGGACGTATAACAAGGCTAAGTACAGCAGGGGGACCAATGCCCCAGCCCTGGCAGTTTCCTTCAGCCAATGCAGTGCCTGTGGAGGCAAAGGGGAGGAAATGTGGGGCCAGCCTTTGATGCTGTCCTAACTTCACCCCCAGTTTCGCAAAAAAAGAAAATGGGGCTTGTGGGAATTGCATCCATCAGTCCATGAGAAATCTAAAGGGAGAAGGCAGCTGGTTTTTTGTGGCTCCGCATGGAGCGTTGGTTGGTGCTCAAATACCCAGGGCCTTGATGCCTATGGGAGGCCAGAGCGAGGCTGTTTGGAAAAACTGACAATTGCACTAATTCATCCAACCATTGGCAAACCTAAGATCCCTTCCCCAGCTCCCCTGCCAAAGACGTTAGCCTTTTCTTCTGCTCACCCTTCCTCCCTGTGAGCCCAAGTTTGGGAGGTGCTACATCAGGGGGTGAATTTAGGATTCCTCCAAAGGCTCGTGTCTCCTGGCCCATTAGCTACTGCTGACTGGTGGTCCAAACCTTACAAGTTTAGCTTTTTTCTATTAAAAACAAATGACTTTTTTTTTATTAATAAAAAGAAATGGAAAATGGACGAATTCCTGTTTTAGATGAGCTGTGTAATTGATGAGGTTCTGTGTTTCTTAACTGCATGGTATTCCTGATGAGGGGTTTTTATAGCACTTTTTAAATTTCTCATAAGAGTTTGGTCCAAATTTCTACTGCTGTGTCTCTTTCCCCTCTTTCTTTGCTTTCCCCTTTCCTTCTCAAAGAGATTCTTTGTAGATTTGCTCCATTTTATACCTGATGTAGACACAACAAAAACCACGAGTCAGACATTGTACATAGCTGCGGAAACAATCATGGGCCACCAACGCGATCAGCACTGTTTCCAAGATGAATTGTTTTTACTTAAGTTTAAAAATTAAAAAAAAAAAAGCAAGCCAGAAAAAGGCTTTAAAGATGATAATAAAACTGTAGAGCAAATTTAAAATACAACCTTCCACCCATTCATCTCTTGCTGCCAGAGCCAGTCAAAGCGAATGGCATGTCTCCTCTGGGGTCATCTGTCTAACACATTGAAATTTCAATAAAGTTCTCTCCTGTGCTGGCTGTCTCTTGGTCCTGTGTGTCCTGGGAGGAATGGGGATAACTTCTAAGCCCTGCTCACCTTCATGTAGCCCAAGTTTGGGAGGTGCTACATGAATTGACTCCCTTGCTAATTACTATTATACTCTAATGGGCAGGGGAGAGGCTGAAAAAAAGAGCACTGCCGTCTGCTATGGTGATGGTCGTGTGCCCCCTTAGCTCTTTCTCCCCCCAGTCAGAAGCTGGGGCCAAGCTGTGGTTGTGACTGGGGTGGGAGCCAGAGCCAGGAACACAGTATGAAATGTGGCTAGGAGCCAAGGCTGGGGCTGGAACGGAGCAGGGGTGAATCAGGGCACCCCCCAGGTTTCTCTAGACCCCAATGTGGTTTGGGAACTTCTGCTGTACTCCATTGATCCAGAGCTGTTCAAATGTGTGTCAAGCCTGAGATGCATGAAGGGGGAATTTCAAGTAGGAGGAACCAGGTTATTTCACCTGTTCATTTGCCACTGGTGTAACCACTACTGGAATAGTGTGTCCACTGGTGGTGTCACAATTGAAGAAGGATGTTGATAAATTGGAGAAGGGGTCAGAGATAAGGCACATGAATGATTAGAAGACTGGAAAACTAGCATTCTCCCCACCAGCTCTTCCTATTCATAAAGCTGTACTAAATTTCCGGGTCTGAAGTGACCTTTGTATACATAATGCAGGCCAGAGCATTGCCCCAAAATAATTTGTACAGCAGAGTTTTTAGAAAAATGCCTGTGCTCAAATTAAAAATAATTAGTGGTAGAAAATCCCCTGTAATGCATGGTAAATTGTTCCAGTGGTTTCTTAAACTTGCCAGGACCAGCCCAAGGGATTTTAGTACCCTAAGCTACCTTGGTGCCCCTTAAAGCCTGGTACCCTAGGTGACCACCTACTCCAGCTAAATAGTTGGGTCAGACCAGACATTTGCCATTTAAAAATTCCAACCTGCATTTTTCTCACTTCAACTACCAGTCGTTGGATCATGTTAGATCTTTCTCTCCCAGGTTGAAGACCTGATTGTTAAATATTTGTTCCAACGATGGATACTTAGAGCCTGTAATCAAGTCACCTTTTCATCTTCTTTTTTGTTCAACTAAAGTGATGGAGCTCTTTCAATCTATCAATATTAGGTATAAACAATGCAAGTCCTGTGGCACCTTAAAGACAAACTTCTTCAAGCATAAACTTCCGTGGGCTGCAACCCACGTCACCAGATGCAGCTGACAAAAATGGGTTGCAGTCCATGAAAGCTTTTGCCTGAAGAAATCTGTTAGTCTTAAAGGTGCCATGGGAGTCGCATTGTTTTGCTATATACAGACTAACACAAATTACCCTTCTGAAATATAAGGCCAATTATTTTTGTTCTGAAATTGCTTTTTAAACAAATATTGGGGTTTGTTTGTTTGTTTATAACTTGCCAGTTCAAATATTGCTGTTTAAAAAACTGAAACAAACTTTTTTGTAATCCACATTGTTAGTTTCACAAGCCTTCTGTTTAGAAAGACAAATAAAAGCCAATTACAAAGGTTTGCACTTCAAAAAGAAAACAAGCCTCAGAATTTGTTTACCACCACCCCCCCCAAAAAAAATCACAATTTTCCATTTCAGACTTTGTCACAAAAACATCCCACCCCAAATCATAGAATCATAGAATCATAGGGTTGGAAGGGACCCCACAAGGTCATCTAGTCCAACCCCCTGCCAAAAAAAGCAGGACCACTCCCATTAGATCATCCCAGTCAGTGTTTTGTCCAGCTGGGACTTGAACACCTCCAGAGATGGAGATTCCACCACCTCCCTAGGCAGCTTATTCCAATGCTTCACCACTCGCCTAGTAAGGAAGTTTTTCCTAATATCCAGCCTGGACCGCCCCAGCTGTAACTTGAAACCATTGGTTCTCGTTCTGCCCTCTGTTACCACCGAGAACAGTCGAGCTCCCTCCTCCTTGGAGCAACCCTTCAAGTAGTTGAAGGTTGCTATCAAATCCCCCCTCAGTCTTCTCTTCTGCAGGCTAAATAAGCCTAGTTCCTTCAGTCTTTCTTCATAGGGCTTGTGCTCCAGCCCTTTGATCATTTTGGTTGCCCTCCTCTGGACTCTCTCTAGCATGTCCATGTCCTTTTTGTAGTGGGGAGCCCAAAACTGGACACAGTATTCCAGATGTGGCCTCACTAGTGCAGAATAGAGGGGAATGATCACATCCCTCGATCTGCTGGTAACACTTCTTCTGATGCAGCCCAGTATGCCATTGGCCTTTTTGGCAGCAAGAGCACACTGCTGACTCATATCCAGCTTCCCATCCACCATGACTCCCAGGTCCTTTTCTCCAGTGCTGCTATTTAGCTGATCACTCCCCAGCCTGTAGCAGTACATGGGGTTTTTTCGTCCCAAGTGCAGGATTTTACACTCCTGCAGCCATTTTCAGCACCTTGCCCGTCTTGGGCAGAGCCACGCCCTGCCTGGATCAGGAACAGCTGTTTCTGTTCAGCATGGACTAGATGGATCCTGGCTGGGTACGTAGGGAGAAGAAGGAAATTAAGCCCCATCTCAGCCCTTCCTGTGCCATCTGGGGGCTCATATTAGGAAGAGTCACCTGAGAAAGCATCACCCCTAGCTAGATCCACAGGAACTGCAATCCCCAAGACCCAGCCAGGCTGCTGGCTGGTGCCTCACAGATACTGGCCTCTATCCCAGTGCCCTGCAGACCCATCCTTTCCCATTGGCCCTTTCCCTGCTGTGATATGGTTTCTACAGCACCCTCTCTCCCCAGCAGTGGCCGCCACAGCATCTTATGAATGAGCCACGTGTCTGGTCCCCAAGCTTGGGACCAGGAACTCCTTCCCACCAAGGCTGCTACGTGGGCAAACTGAGTTACCCACGTGTCCACCTGCCCAAGGATCCTTGTTGCTTCTCCCCCATCCCCATAAAGATGAATCTTTGGCCCCGACCACTCCTGCTTGCTCATCATCCTGTCCCGAGCTGATCTGTCCCCTGGAGATGTGAACCTGCCCTGTGGCTATCCTGTTCTGCTGTCCCTGCTCCAGCCCCCTTGGCACCTCCAAGCCCCGGCCACTCCCTGAAATGGCCACAGTCCAAGTGACTCAGATTTTTTACCCCTGTTTGCAAGAACAGTGGCCCGGCCCTGAGCTAGAGGGCACATGGCTGAATCCTGGACACTGAATGCACTCAGGGATGTGATGGAAAGAGGTCATATAGCTGCTGTGGGCTGGCGAACGGTCATCAGCGTGACGTGCCCCATTGTCCATGTGCTACATGATTGAGCACTCTGTCGCTAAAACCGTTTATGGGCATTTTGAGCATTTGCTCCCAAATGATCCCATGCCATTCTCTGGGAAGCAAGCTCTGCCTTGGCTCTTTGTCTCCTGCCCACATTGTTCACCCAGCTCTGCCTCCAAGGACCTGACAGGGCTGTTTCTACTGTGGGGCTTGGTCTCAGGAGCAGTGATTCTGTCTCAGCATCTCAGAGCTAACGAGAGGTAGGGAATCCTGGCTGGCCATGGGAAAGGATCTCAGGTCATGGCTGATGATGGTGGGGGCTGATGGTTATCATCATGGATGCTGTTGCTGCAGGAGAGCAACCAAAGGCCACTGAGGACTAATGGATCTGAGTAGATTTCATAGCAGGCTGGGGTCACAATAGGCACCCTTTTGGGATCTGTTTTTTGCAAGGCCAAGACATGACCGAGCTTTTGGGGCACAGCTCCTGGGTCACCCTTATGAGTGGGCACAGGGGCCAGGATGAAGGCTGTCACTGAAGAAAGGGCACAGAGTGTGAGGCATGTTTCTTCCACTACTGCCTAAAGGCCAGCCAGCACGGCCACTGCCCAGCTCCAGTCATCCTGCCCTCCCAGAGCCAGCTGTGCCCAAAATTTAAACACACACTCATACATTGTACATTTCCCCAAAAAGCTCCACTGCCCACCCCGACCCCCTAATGCCAGCTCCCAAACATGCAAAACAGCAGATTAGCAAGGGAATGCCCCTTCCCCCACTGTCAGCCGCAAGGGGATTTCAGTCCCCTTAAAGCTGGCCTTTTACTTGCCCCAGAAGGAATTAATTGTCTCCACTGCACCTTCTTCCTTACTTCCCAACCAGCCACTGCAATCAGGACGCTTAATGCAGCCCCATGGTGACGGAGTGTATGAACCCCACGCTGGTTCACCATGACTTGGTAGGTGCCTTACAGAGTTAGACCATCGGGTGGCTGCTGAAGGCAATGCAACTGGTGAGCAATGCCATTTGGGTCTTTCAAGAGGCAGGAGCAGAGGGTAGCAAGGAGGAGGCTGGAGAGCTGATCTCGAAGACAGGTAACCAGGAGTGTCCTCTCTTGGGATAAAGGCATGGGAGGCCGGGAGCTGGAACAGGAAGGTGCTGATCTGGGAGGAAGCCTGGGAGGCCAGGCCAGGGGTTCTGCACATGCCTGAGACCGGAGGTGAGCGGTCCTGAGTCAAGAAGAAGCTGGAGGCGGTGCAGCCCAAGGGATGAACTGGAATTTGGTGGGCCGTAGGGAAGGCAAGGAAAACTGCAGCCTTTCCCTGGGGAGCAGAGAGTGGGGAGACTTGGGGGGAACAGGGCGGCTCCTGCAGGGCAAAGCGGAAGCCTGCGGGGCTGGGGTGATGCTTGGGTGATGCAGAGTTGGAGCAAACACCTTTGTGGTGCAAGGAAATAGCCTTAGGCGGTGCTGGTTGTTACAAAGGTCCCAGGAAGAGCTGGAGCGGTCTGCAGGAAAGCCAGTGGCATCTGAGGGTGCTCGTCCCAGGCTCCCAGCATTGAAGCCTGGTGCAGAGGGTGGGCTTGCGTTGTGCTACGTATCCCCGGGAAGGTGGCATGGAGGCCTTGACATAAGGAAATAGCAACAAGGAAAAGCATAGAGAGAAGGGTGTGAGGACTACCGGGGTCCAGACCTTGTGTAAGGACACTGGGCTGCCATCCACTGTGCTGTGCGCTCTAAGGATTGGATGGCTGAGTTACCAGGAGAAGCAAACCACGGCAGGGCCAGTGCAACGGTCAACGGAGGGCACTGGATGAAGAAAGCCAGCCATTCCCAGCCACTAGAAGTGCACCTTTGATGAGTCTACCCCTCAGTGCTCACAAAATAGTCAGGCACATTTGTCAACCTAGGAACCTCTCCCTGCCCCTGTTCCAGCGGCAACCTTGGTGATGCTGTTTGACTTGCATAGGTGAGGGAGTTACTTGGTCTACTGTAATCCTTTGGTGTCTCCCACCACCTCCTGGCATGCCCATGCCATGGAAGATCCTTGGGGCTTTGCTACAGGGCAGGGCAGGGTGATTTTTACCAGCCACAGGAGACTGGGTTGGCACTTTTTCCATGCCACTTTCACCTGCATGAATCTGGGTGACATCAGTTCCAGTTGCCATCAGTCCCAGTTGCTCAGCTGTCTCCAAACAGGTGTCTGCTACATCCCTCTGTTCCCCATTCAAAAGGCTGGGAACCCCCCACACCTGCAGGTCTCACTGTTTGATCCTGGGACTCATTCGTCCCCAAGTCTTGACTCTTGAAATGATTTTTTTTCCCAAGAAAACCTGGTACAAGGGTCCCAACGGGACCCCAGCTGATCTGTCTATGGTTAATCCTTGTGTTCAACGAAGGTTATGTGAACAGGTATCTGTAGTCTTTACTGAGCTGGCTTCTGTTGGCAAAAGAGACAAATTTTAAATGATCCCACATTTTATCCCGTCTCAGTGCCCCATCTGTCCACACTAAGATGCACTGCAGCTTTCTTCCAGCAGATGACTCCCTAGCCAAGCACATTTGGAAACAGACCCACTCCTAAGCCCCTTTCTGCAATGTTCCCAATATTGCTTTGCAAGAGATACAAAACACTGTTCAAACACGAGCAGGTCCCAGTGCACCTAAGTATTGAAATGTCCTTCCCTTGAAGGCAAGTGTCCTTGCTTTAATATCACATCTCAGGTCCTCCTTGGCCATTTCTTCCACATCCGGACTCTCAGACAGTGACATGAAACGAATGTTCATAGATTCCTGGAGGCTGAAGGCCAGGAGTCACCATCTCCGGTCAGACCTCCGACATGGCACAGGCCTGAGAATCTACCACAGGGACTCCTGCATCCATCCCAGAGCTAAACTAAAGTATGCTTTTTAGAAAACATCCACTATTAAAACACATAGCACCTATTGCGGTTACAGGGACTGTGCATATTTACACCAGCTGAGGATTTGCCTCTTTGTCTTTGGCATCACCTGGCGTCTGGTGTGTGATGCTGAAGCTGCAAAAAAGTCCCACGGTCACAGGACTCTCAGAGAACATGAGCTAAAGCTAAACCATTGAGGGCTCTGGCTGAGATTTTCTGACGCTCCTCAGGCATGTAGCCATAGCAAAGCAGATGTGTACCAGCTGAAAGAGAGAGCAGGGGATGGGGCCAGATGTCCCTGTTGCTGGTTTACATTGCACTTAGGATCCAGACAGTCCCGCTGGGTGAGGAAAGAGCCAGACTCAGAGCCCAGCTTGAGACCACACTGCCCATTTTGACCTTGCTGAGAGCTGGGGGCACTCGGCTCTGGGGGAAAAACCAGGCCATATTGAGAGCTAAGGATGGACTTAGGACCCTATCTCCCCAGACGATTTGAGGGTTTAAATGAGTCCTGATGATCCAGGTAGGGATTTCCCTGTATGCCCTTGGTGAGGAGTTACTGTGCAACATTCATAATTCTGTGGTAGTTATTGGCCCAGCACCTCCCAAGTCTTTAGGTATCAGGCAGTGAAATACTTTTTGACAGTCTGGGTTTTGTGCACCAGGATCTATCCCCCACTTTCGGGCCGCTCCAGTGAGATCTCTGTGGCCAGGCAGGCGCCCACATTTACAGGGCAGGAGCCGATATGGCTTTGAGAAACTGAAGAGGCTGCAAGGCTGCCCCAGAGCTGATGTTAAATCTGGCATGCACGTCTTTCTGGTCTGGCTGCTCCAGCACTGGCTAGGATGTCGCTGTGAGGGAACAGCTCTAGAGCCAGGGAATAATTCACCATGACTGCTGGTTATAGAGACACCCTCTCCGGTTCTCTCTGTCCCTCCAGTGCCAGCCTGGTATATACAGCCTGTGCTGGCTCATGTTACTGCACAAGCTCTTCTTGGCTGTGCAAGGCATTTCTTACAGCTCTACACTCGCAAAGACTCCCTGAGTGGTCAGTTACAATATAACCTCATCCTCTGATGGTCACAGAGCACTGTTCAGTCGGCAGGTTGCCAAAGCACTCAACAAGGTCAGGGACAAGCACCGTGTGGGGACTGCTGAAATGCAGCTGCCTCTGGGGAGGAACATGGCAGCTGTATAACAGCGTGCAGTACCGCTTGGAGTACCGCTTAAGTCAAGGCAAGAAGCTCAGGAAAATCTGGTGTCTGGCTGAAAGCCTGGAGGGATGCTGGCATTTGGGCTGCCCTTCAAGGTTAACATCCGTTCCCTTGTGGCAGTGTCATGGACACAAGCCTTTCACCTAAAGACAAACCAGCTCTCTGACTTCCTCCATGACTGCGCAGAGTTAAAGGCTCTGGGAAGAAGAGGGACAGAAAAGGCCCCGTGGTTGTCTTGCTTAGCAAAAGCCTTTTACTCCGGGCTGCATGGAAAAAACCAGTCCTGGCTCCCTTTGCCTGTTTATCCCTCACAATTGGCTTGAGCAGAAGCAGCCTCAGACGGGGTAGAAGAAAAGTCCTTTGGCTTCACTGCAGCAGCTGCAGCAAAGGGAATAATGAATCTGTGTTTCAATTATAATAATGGGGTGGCACTTGTTTCATTACAGCCGAGGCAGCCATCCACCCTGGCTGGCCACAAGGACAGTGCGTGGAGGGACTCAATCAATCCCCCAGACACTCTGGCTGGGTGAGCTGTTGCTTCTTGGCTTCCTGACCCTCAGCCCTAATGGAGACGCTGGCTGGCATTTTGTTGCTCATCGGTGCCTGGGTCTGCTCCATAGCTCAGGCTGCCCAGGGACTGCAGCAACTGGAGTCTCATTGAGGGCTGGACGCACGGTTAAAGAAAGCCAATGGGGGCGACGAGGGGAGATTTCAGTGTTTTGCTCTGTCCCTGACCTATGGGTGCTGGCTTTGCTTGCCTCCCCTATCTCAAACCACCCTGAGAGCTGAGGTGCATGTGATTCACGTGTACTTTACATGTGTGTATGTGAGGAAACCTATACCGTCGGCATCTGTGTTCAGAGACCACCCCCCAACCCGGGGCAGCCATGCTGCTGTACAAAATAGGAGCCCACTGGAGCCCTGTGCTTTGAGGAAGTCAGGTGGGTTCTTAAACAGCTGCCCAGCTGTGGCCAGACAGGGACCTAGCTCATTGCTTGTGTAGTTGGAGGAGGAAACCACTGGCTGGGATGTGGGCTGAGCTGGGCCGACAGCTATAGCAATGTGGGAGCAGCTGGCAGTCTCTCTCCCACAGATCTGAGCTGCTCTGGATGAAAGGGAGCTGTGGCCTGGATTGAAGGTGGTGGCTGCGGGGTCTCCATGTCTGGCCTTCCCAGTGGGGTCAGACCTGACCTGGGGTTCAAACTGCAGTGACTGCTGAGCTCTGAGCAGGGGTGATGTGAGGTGTGGGAACAGGATGATCCTACCTGTGCTACCCCACCCCACGAGATCACGCACAGCATCCTGGGCTATGAGCCCCATGATAACTGGCTCCAGTATGCACAGGACTGCTGGCAATCCTTTGCATGGCCTTTTAGCCCCCCCCCAAATGCGGCGACAACCTCAGAGCTTCATGCAGCCTGAGGCAAACCCTACTGGGGTTACAGACCAGACACCCCCCGTCCAGCCCTGGGTGGGGAGAGTGGTCCGTGAGCCCTTTCACCCTGGTGCTTTGGGCACTGAGCAGCACAAGGGAGGCCTAGCTAGTGTCATACCTGCATTAGCCACTCCAGAGAGGGTGTGTGATCAGAGGAGAGTGTGGGTCTTGCTCCTTGGCAGGGTCTGCTATGCAGAGATGCACAGCCAGGCAATGCCACTGCGGCAGGGCCCTGCCTTCCAGCCTAGTGCAGCTAACCAAGTGAGCTCAGACAGGTTAATCTGTGACCTTATTGCACCCCAGCAACTCCTTTGCCGCTGCAGTCATTCAGTGCAGTAAAGATCATGATTACTTTCCCACAAATGTGGTGAGTTTTATCAGCCCAGAATGGAGCCTGAGCCATTACAATCCCACCTGGAGTCCAGGGTGAAAAAGGCCCTAGGAGGGAGGGGGCCGCATGCTCATTGTAATTGAATCCGGCCGTAAAATCCTGCATTGTTTTTGTGTTTGTTACAGCGGTTCCTTTTATTGCCGTCCTTTGACAGCTCCATGCTTTCCCTTCCCAGTTAGTTCATAAAGCAATAAATGGGCTGTTGCAAACCCTGGCTTAGCTCCTCGTTTAATTGGTGTTAAAAAATAAACCCTCACAAAACCAAACCCTAAGGCCAAGCAGTTTGTAACAAGTCACTACGAAATATATTAATTCAATTAACATGTCAAATACGCCTGTGTTTATGAGGGCACTTAGCTGAACGTGTATTCTAAAAATGAGATTGTCTAGTCCCATGGCTCTCTGCCCACCCGTCTAGCCTGCTGCTTGCCTGGCCCTTGTCATTATTTTAGCTGAGTGCTTCAAGCCAGACTTTCAAAAGAGGATGGGCTGGGGGTGGAATTTGCACTCCTGCTTAAGTCCCTGCATGACAGCGCAGAGCCAAGGCTGGATTTGACCCTCCAATCATCACATTCTCATGTCTGTACATTTAACACTGAAACGGATTGTACCCAGCCTCCCTCACTCACACCATCTAAAGTCCAACCAGCTGTAGATAAAATAAATACGGGTTTATTGAGTATGGTATGGTTTTAAGTGAGTATGTAGCAAATCACAGCGCAACTATTTCATAAAGGTCAGGAGTTACCATGAGAAAATAAAACACACATACTGCACTATAACACTACTAGAAATTTATTCATTTCACCCCTTAAGTCCAGCTGTGATGGTCTGCAAGGCAGGGCCCAATTCCTCTTGGAGATATTTCAAGATGGAGTTTCCCAGGCAAAAAGCCACAGGCCTTTCAAAGTGTCTCTCTTTGTTTTAAGTCTCCACCTCACCCTGCCTTCCTGGTTGGAAGTGATCGTTTTGTTATGCACCTCTCCAGCCTCTGCTCCCAGCTTTGGCTGAGTTCTGTCTGTCTCACTCCTTTCTGAGCCACGCAAAACATGCTACACATCTGTACACATATATAATGCTGCAGAAAACAGGATACCATAGTAATCCTGTAGAATATGTTATGAGCATTCATAAAGGAACCTTGCATGGCCTAACTGGCATAAAATCACATAATCACAGTGCACAAATGAACAGAAAAATCATATACACCATAATTCAGGGGTCAACGGATGTGTGTCCCATGACAAAAGGCTCTGAATTGGACTCTAATTATCATTTACCGCAGGATCGCTCCATCAAGGTCAGCAGGTTGGCACTGGGATCAGGGACATGGGAAAAAAGTTATTCCCTGAGGGATCGGGTCTTCACTTGTTTAGACTGCAGTAACTACATGGACACCTGTAGAGTTACTCCCGATTTGCCCAGCAGTGTCTCAGAGCTGTCCTGGGCTAGAGTGCTGTTACTCAGCAGAGCTACTTAAAAGCTCTGCTGGAGTGGACCTCAAAGTCTCTTTTCCTGTGACCCAAAACCCAGCCCATCGTCACAGCACAGACTGAGTAGCGTGAACTGAATACTATTCCCCAGGCATAATATATCAATGTGCTGTCTTTTTATCTTCCAGGGAATTACTGGAAAATCAAGCCATATTTCTGAGACTATTTATCATGCAGATGAATTCAGTGTATCATTTGGCTGGGTAGCTTCCAGCTGATGGTGTGTGCCCACAAAGAGATGCTTTGTCCACTTGCTAGTCACAGACTGCTCCAGTAAGACGTTTAAGCACACGCCTGACCTTCAGCACAAAAGCAATCCCAAAGAAGGGTTTAAAGTCAGGCGCTCGCTTCCGAACCTCACTGAGCTGGAGAACATTTGTGATTGGTCACCTACATTAAGTGGTCCTGTGCCTGTTCCCCGATGGGGAACGCTGTTTCAGCAGGAGACTAGTAACATTGCCAAGAAAAAGTGAGGAATAGTCAGAGAAGAGAATAATTTGTGAAATCTGTAGGAGTCTCAAACAATACTCAGATAGACAGATACCATCCTGATACAAGCAAATAACAAATTGATAAAATCCAAAGGGGCAGCTGTGTTAGTCTAGTTCAATAAAACAAACAAGAAGTCCAGTGGCACTTAGACTAACAAATATATTTAGTACATGAGCCTTCATCTGAAGACGTGGGATTTTCTCCCACGAAAACTCAAGCAATAAATATATTCATTAAGAGCCACAGCACTCCTTGTTTGTTTTAATTGATAGGGCCCCAAAAGCCACCCCTTTGCCTTTATAATACAGAATTTAGGTAACCACATGGGCCATCAACAAAATTTCAGCCTATGACCACTAATCTCACAAGGCAGAGGTTGGCCACTTGAGCTAAAAGAAGACCTTCATTACTGGCTAGCAGTAGGGGGTTGTTATCCTTCAGTGCACCCGCCACTAGAAGGGGAGGAAAGTGGCCCGTGCTTTGCCACTGTGTCACATAGGCACACTCAGGAATTAAGAGACCATCAAATCAAATGCCAGCAATGCAGTATATTTAATTATCTGTGCTGAGTGCAGGACAGCAATTCTTAATAGCCTAAAACAAGGCAGCATGACTTTTTCTAACCCTTCTCTCTCATGAGCCTATGGAAGAAGTTGAGCCAAAAGGATGCCTGTTTGAACTAGCTTGCTATTGCTGCGAGATTAGTTGGCTGATTATGGAAAGGTTTCATATTCCTCCATTAAGGGCCATTAATTAGAAGTTCGAACTTCCACAGTATTTGCTATTTTATGCTGCTGTTTGAGTTGGTGATAAATCTGCCTCACCTTCATCTTAATAAGAGCGCTTAGCAGGTCTAAGTGTAACCTTGCGTCTCTCGCTTGTTCACATTCAGCGATGCCTGTTTTATATCTCAGAAGTTCGCTTCCATTCCTGCACCCAGAGCCATCTTCCCTCACCCAGGCACTAGAGAGGACTTCCGAAATTACTGCTTAGCGTGGATGCTATTTGAATACATAGACTGTTTGGTGAACATTTCTTACCGACCATCCCAGCCAGCGTCTGTGTGTTTGACAGCCATTGCCTCCTGCTGGGTGGAATCAGATTTTGCACGAGCATCTGTATTTCCTTCAGTTTCCACTCATTGAAGCCTCACAAACAAGGAGTCCTGTGACGCTTTTAAAGAGTAACAAATTTATTTATCATGTGAGCTTTCATGGGAGACAATCCTACTTTGTCAGATGTGTGAAGATGGAGATCTTCGTGTCTGATGAAGTGGGATTGTTCTCCTGCAAAAGTTCATGTGATGAAGAAATTTGTTACTCTTTAAAAGTACCACAGGACTCCTTGTTTGTTTTGCTGAACTAGACTAACACGGCTGCCCATTTGGAGCCTCACAGAGTAAGATGTAAATCTGCTCTGCCCTGAGTGCTGGAGGCCTGTGTTTTTTAAGCGGAAGAGCTTGCATGCGTTAGCGGCTCCCATAGTGTCTGTTCACACACCTCTGTGTTAGCAGCATAGACAGACTCAATAAAGAGTACGATGGAAGCTCAGGTTAAACAAGTTAGGAGACCTGATGAGCCGGGGGAGAGCAGGCAGTGGCATGAGGGCTTTAAAACCATAGCAGGGTACTGAAGTCAAGGGCATGGTGAAGAGTTGAGCTCTTGTGATTCTGATCAAGCAAGGACACTAGAGTGGGGAGGGAAGGAAGCTGGAAGTGAAGCAGGCTGCCCACATTTCTCAGGCTGATTGCTGGCTGCATTACTGATCTGCAGTTCACCCGTTATTTGAAAGCCAGGGCTGACAGGTGCAAACACACAGCTAGGAATAGATCTGCTCAGAAAAACATGAACTGGACGGGTTTCTGTCAGGAAAGGCAGCTCTGTTGCAATCAAAACGCTGCAGGAAATTGTGTCCGTTTCACCCAGTCTTCATTTTGGAGAAAAACCATGGTGCGGAAAAATGTTCCGACGTGAGGGGTTGGCTAGTTCAGAATGAAGCTTTTCTGGTATATTGTTTAGAAACCATGTTTTGTTGTGAACTAGATTTACTTCCTGGATACATTATTTTTCGGTTTTGATCCGTGTTACCGGTGAGAGCAGATGATGGCTTTTTTGAAAAGCACACAAAATGAATGTTTTCAATGGCAATCTTTTGCATGGACATCTGAATGTTGGGGGGTTTTGTTTTGATTTGAAATGTAGCTATTGGTTGAAATCTCACAATCCTACATGAAATGGCATTTCTGTCCCACATCCAGCTCTGCTCAGAAGCAAGAGTTTTGGGACCAGGCCCGTGGAGAAACCTGCCATAGTGAACGGGCTGATTTGCACATTCACGGGAAGGTATCACAACGCTGGCTCTGCTGTTCAGTGGGCTGCAGCCTGACCAGAGGCACCAGGTTGTCCCTTAATGAGTGACAAGCGCCATCTCAGAAATCCTTACCTCTGCTTAGGTTAAAGAGTATTGCTTCTTTCAGAGCTTCTTCAAAGCATCTGACAAAGTGGGATTTTCTCCCATGAAAGTTCATGCAATAAATAAATTTGTTAGTCTTTAAGTGCCACAGGACTCCTTGTTTGTTTTGCTGAATTAGACTAACGCGGTTACCTCTTTGGAACATGCCATGTTTGGAGATTTCCCTGGAGCATAAGTGGTTTCTTAAAGATCTCAAAGCACTTTGCAAGCAGGGGAGAGCAAAAATTCCTCTGGGTAGACATGGCTTTCTGCTTGCAGAAGCACCATAGGGTAAGTAGCTGCTGTCTAGCCACTGATGCCCACTGCAGAAGTCATTCTGGGTATAGCATTAACTCACAAAGATCCCGTACTGAAGGGCCAGCAGGCAGATTCCTGGGACGGGACGTAGGGGTGGGTTGCTGGTCACATGAGCCTATTTTACTGAAAGACGAGCTGTTGACCAGGCCCAAGATTCGTCTGGGAGTCTCAAGGAGGGTTAATTTCATAACCAACTGTCTTAGGAGCCTCAGGTAAAAGAGGCTAGAGCAGAGCAAAGCATGTTACATTGGTGTGGCGGTTAGTGCTGCTACAAATAATCTAATACATTCTTTTTCTTAGCACGAGAGCAAGATTTTAGCCCTTGAAGAAATGCTGTCTCACTGCTAGTTTTATTGCTGCCCTTCTTTAAGGAAGCTGTTGTAAGCAGCTGGAGAGTTTGCTTTCTGCCTTACTTTCTAGCCTTAGTCATATGAGACTGGTCCTTGGGAATGAGGCATTAGCAATGGGCTGAGGTTCCTGGCAAAAGGGATAGTTTGATCCGCTTCCATTCTAGCCCTGGGGTTTACATGTAACGCATAGAAGTTATATTCAGGCTCTACTGCTCTAATTTCCTCTTCCCTGGTAGCTGAGCTGTGAGGCCATGGTAGAAAGTACTGTTCCACAGAGCAGCAACATGAGAGTATCTAGAGGGTAACTGTGTCAGTCTATTTCAGCTAAACAAACTGTGAGTCCTGGGGCACTTTTAAAGACTATCAAATTTATTTACCCCATGAGCTTTCCATGTATAGAATCCCACTTTATCAGATACGTGAAATGGTAATTGTAAGTGTCTGACAAAGTGGGACTTTCTTCCACGAAAGCTCATGCTATATAAATTTGTTAGTCTTTAAGCGCCATAGGACTCCTGGTTTATGTTAGGTGTGTGTCTGTACATTCAGAGAAGGGCAAATCACAAGGTCAATTCAAAGAGTTACAAAGGGGCAGCCATGTTAGTCTAGCTCAGCAAAACAGACAAGGAGTCTGTGATACATAAAGACTAACAATAAATAAATTTGTTAGTCTTTAAAAGTGTCGTGAGACTCCTTGTTTCATTCAAACTGTGGCTGTTGGCTTTTAAGAACAACAGATGAAAGGGTGAGAATGTTAAAGGAGGGTAAATTACCTTTGCTGATGAGCTAGCCACCCCAAATCCCTATTCAGATGTAATCCCATGGCGTCGAATTTGCATATGAATTCCAGCTCTGCAGTTTCATGTAGAAGTCTGGTTTTAAAGGCATTTCTTTCTCTTTCTTTTTTCCCTGAAGCACTGTCATATCCATTTACAGAATGTCCAGAGAGGTTGACGTTCTCTATTGCTTTTGGGTTACCATTCTTGAAGTCTGATTTGTGACCGTTTAATTTTTTTTTGTGTAGAGACAGTCTGGTTTGACCAATGTACAAGGCAGAGGGGCATTATTGGCACAAGATGGCATATATCACATTGGTGAACAAGCACATAAATGAGCCCCTGATGCCGTGAGTGAGTTGGTTAGGTCCTATGATGCTATCACTTGAGTAGATATGTGGGCAGAGTTGGCAATGGGGCTTGTTGCGGGGTTAGGTACCTGGGTTAGTGTCTCTGTTATATGGTGTTTAGTTGCTAGTGCGTATTTGCTTCAGGTTGGAGGTGGGGAGGGTCTGTCTGTAACCGAGGACTGGCCTGCCCCCCAAGGCTTGAGAGAGTGAGGGATGTAGATCCTTGATGATGTGCAGGAAAGGTTTGAGCAAGGGGCTATAGATGACCACTGGTGGTCTGTTTTCCTTGTTGGGCCTGTCCTGCAGTAGTTGACTTCTTGTGCTGTAACCTGTGCTAACAGCATGTCTCTAGCTCCCTCCACTAGCTAATCCATGCACAGCAGTTTGAGGCATCTGCAGGCTTTAACAACTCATGCTGAATGACCCATGTGTTGCAGGTTCAAGTTCAACCCCCCTGATGACAAGTTCTAAGGTTGTGAACCCTCTGAGATTACCCTGGCATCGCTAGGAATAAAGGACTGTCAGGTGATGAACCCTCCAGCAACACAGAGCCAGCCAAAATCAGCAAGTCTAAAGACACCCCATCCTTATACCCAGCTGTTCTGGAGATTTTTAACTCTCACATGAGCAAGCCCTAGATGGGGCAGAGGAAAGCAGCCTCTAATTTGCTAATCAAGAGCAGCAATAACAGTGGAGTTGTGCCCTTCCCTCTCCCTTTTCCTGTCCAAGCTCTAAAAGCACATTCATAGCGTCTTCTAGCCATGGGTTCCCTGGTCCCTCAGGGAGACTTGGCCACACGATTGCACCCATTTCACAGACTGAGAACAAATTTGGCCAGCTTTGTCGAGAGGCGCAGCAGCCCCGATTCTAACTACTAGGCAATGCTCCCTGGACTCCAGCAGCCCAACCCTGGGCCCTGGCTCTGCATTTCAGCTCTGCTCTGGGTCCCGGCGAGCAGAAGCTGAACTCCCATCTGTCCAGCTGTAAAGACAAAGAGAGGGGCTGTGAACTCAGCTCCCTGCAAAGCAGGAAAAAAACAAACAAACAAAAAAAAAGAAGCAAGGAGTCCTGTGGCACTTAAAGACTAACAGATTTATTTATAGCAGATGTGGCCAAACTGCAGCTGGGGAGCTGCATGGGGCTCTTGAATTAAAAAGTGTGGCTTGCAGAAGAACATCGGCAAATCAATTTAATGGGCAAAAGTATATGGCTATATGCCTCAGCGCAGCTCTTGAAGGTTTAATAATCAACTTCTGCGGCTCTTGGGTTGCATAAGTTTGGCCACCCCTGATTTATACCATGAGCTTTCCTGGCAGAAAATCCCATTTGATCAGATGCTTTGAAGAGCAAAGCAGGGATTTCCCAAACTTCCCAACACCCCCTAGTTGTCACTAGTAACAGTGATTATACCAAATTAGTGAGCATCCCCAATACCCCCTCTGCCCCCCAAATTTCAAGTCCTGGGGAGAAGACTGCTGCAAAGTGCGACTTGACTTTAGCCCAGTTGCAAAGGGGCAGCCGTGCCAGGCTAGTTCAGCAAAACAAGCCCGCAGCCCTGGGGCGCTGAGGACTAACGCATTCATTACTTGCATGCGCTTTCTCCCACGCAAGCTCCTGCAATTAATCCACGCCTCGGTCCTTCAGTGCCCCGGGCTGCTGCCTTGTTTTCCTTCAGCCGGCCTCAGCTCTTGACCTTGCAGGCTGGGAGCCCGGGGTGTCTCCTTGCAAAGCACGTTTCCCTCTGCTGCACCGGCCCCTGCAAAGGCAGCCAAGTCTGGCCGTGCCCTCCCCTTCCCCCGGCCCTTTCTCAAGCAAGGCTGCTTGCTGCTTTCTCCCGGGAGCAGCCCCGCAGCCAATGAGGCGGGAGCGCAGCGGGGCTGGTGGCTTGCGCGATTGCAGCATTTGGGGCTCGGTGCGCCCTGGCGCAGCGCTGGTGAGTTTTGCGCTCCCGGGGCCGGCTGGATGTGGGGCGGAGGGAGGGTGCTAAGCCTGTCAAGCAGAGGCTTGCAGGGCTGGTGTGTGGTCCAGCCAAGCTGCAATGTGTGGGGTCCCCAGGGTGCTGGTGAGCCAAGGTGGGGAGATTTCCCACCTGCCTTTTGGCTCCTCTCCGGGTGCCCCAGCTGGGGTGGGCACCCCGCAGAGGGACTGGCGCCTTGGCGTTTGTGCTGGGTGCAGTTTCTCACTTGGGGTGCCTGCCATGGTGAGGTCCCTGCAGAAAGCGGGCTGTAAAATGAACTTTCGGGGTGCCTGCCTGAGCTGGGGTGGATGCAAGGGTGTCCTTTCATGGGTGAGGCAGGCCAGAGTTGGACACCACCGGCATCCAGATCTCAGCCACCGTACAATGGGCCACATCCGAATCTCAGAGGTGCACAACCTCCTTTGCCCGTGATCTGGAGCTGCAACTTTGCTTGTGTGTGTAGCTTTGCTTGGGACCCTTTGTGTAAGCGGGGTGGGGGCATGCACCTGTCCCTGCTGGAGCTGAGGGCACATGGGGCTGGGGCACCATCTGTCCTATTGCTGCTGAGGGGGTCCCCCCCCACCAAGAGTGCACCACTTATGGGGTGAACCATTGCACCAAAGTGAAGCGTCTCAGTGCCTGGCGTGCTGAGTATGCTACAGCCGGGGGTGAAGATGAGCAAGCAAAGCGTCTCTGGGCACGGCGGAAGGAGCACGACAGAATGGGGCAAGGGTAGGAGTGAGGAAAAGGTGACGGGAGGAAGTGAGTACATATGAGGGATGGTGTGAGCGTTCCAGCCCTATATGCGAGCCGGTGTGGGGCAGGGGCATGGCTGAGGCTAAAGCCAGCCCCTTAGCACAGGAGTTGCTCCTTTACCGCAAGCTGTGTTGCAGAGGGGCAGCGTTTCTCAGCCACCTGTGATTTGTGACAGGACGAGAGCAAGAGTCCAGCAGGCCTCAGTGGGCCCAAGAGTGTCCCGGGGACCATGGGGGCACCAGCGTCAATGCAGTGACTCTGGCGTCACGGTGGTGTCGCTGGGGTCAGGGGCCATCTCTCGCACCCTAGGGGATGCAGCAAATTGACAGTGTCTGCTTGACTCTGGACTGTCTCGAGCCTCTATCCCCAAGGGGGCATTAAGCTCCCTCTCCACTCCCTTCCACGCCGGTGGTGCCTGGGGACAGTTGCTAGCAGAGGCAGTCGGGAACGTCTCCTTGCTGGCTGCTGAGAGGAGGTCACTCTCCAAGCGCTCAGTCTATTACAGCAGTGGAGCACTTACAAGATGAGGTGGGAGATACCAATTCCCTGACTCTTGAGTCATTAGCGCCGTCTGTCCCCGATAAGGCTGGGTCTCCTCCTAGCGCATCCTCCCCACTCCATGCAGATGGGGCTGGCTTGCAGTCTCCCTGGGCAGAGATGAGCTGGGTTTGCAGCACGGCGACCCACTCCAGGCCTCCGTCTCAAAGAATCTGGGTAGCCAAGGCAGAGAAAAAGGGAGCTGGGGTCTTCTCTAGAGGCAGCAACTGGCCAGAGCTGGTAAGTGAATTTGATCACTGTTTACACCAGGATGGTCTAGCCAGGACTAGACTTGGCTGCAGAGAGAGAGTGTTGTCTAGTGGTCAGAGTGGGAGGCAAGCAGTTGGGGCTCCTGGTTCCAGTCCCACTTACAGTAGAGAATGGAGGCCAGGGGCGAGACCAAGGGACAAGGATTCAGGACTCCTGGGTTCTCTTCTTAACTCAGAGAGGAGTATGTTTTAGTGGAGACTATAATCAGGGCTCCTTGGTTCCTTTTCTGTCTGTCACTGGTTCACTGTGTGTTCTCCGGGCTGCAGCTTCCCTGTCTTTAAAGCAGGGATGCCAGTACTGTCACCAGTCCAGCATGCTGGGACGTTGAACTGATTTCTGCAAAGCACCATCAGGTGGTCAGTAGAGAGGTGCAGGGACTTGGATCAGTCCGTGGGGGATAGGTCCATCAGTGGCTAGTAGCTAACATGGTCAGGGATGCACCCCATGCTCTCAGTGCCCTTTAATTTCTGACTGCCAGATGCTGGGGGTAAATGAGAGGGGATGGGTTGCTCGACCATTGCCCTGCTCTGGTCATTCCCTCTGGCCTTGGCCACTGTTGGAAGAAAGGCTGCTGGGCTAGATGGACATTCGTCTGACCCAGCATGGCCATTTTTATGTGGTGCTCTTATTAAAGCAGTGGGGTTGTTGAAGGGGGGCTGGATTGAGCTGTTTCTGAGAGGGCCTTTATTTCATCTCTCATGGTGTTTATGCTGGAAGGTTTTACCCCTTGTTGCCAAGCTCCCAGTTCTGGGGTGGGCATAATTGCCCTCTATTCCCACTGCTTGATAGAGGTGCCGGGACTGCAGGGGTGTGTGTAGTTGTCCGGGCGGTGGAGGAGTGCCAGCAGTTTTCGTAGAGAGGGGTATGTGTTTGTGAAGGGGGCTCCTGAGATGGGGATGTCCCAGGCGTAGTGGGGAGTGTGTACGCCAGTCCAGTTCAATGGGCTCTGACTTATAACCCACTCAGCAACACCATAAATCGGTGACCGTGGCACCATGTCGCGCGCATATCCCAGCTGCTAAGAAGGGCCTGTCTGGCTGTGCTGTAGCTGGTGTTAGTTAGGATGAGCATCCCGCATGGTGCAGGGGTTCCTTTCATCCTTGCTCTCTGGCAGTTTTTCTGTCTCTGGGCAGAG
Organism: Podocnemis expansa; assembly: GCA_007922195.1. Lineage (NCBI taxonomy): Eukaryota > Metazoa > Chordata > Testudines > Podocnemididae > Podocnemis > Podocnemis expansa. The sequence goes on from ML682095.1 coordinate 3,352,554, forward strand.
AGAGGGATTTCATTTCCCCTGGAGTTCAGCCTACAGCCACAGACTAGCCTGGCTGGGACCTTGCTGCAGTTTATTTTAGGGGGTGCTGTCCCCCAGCAAGACACTGGGGGGCGCTTTGCTGCAAAAAGTAGGGTGCTTTTGGTGTGACATAAAGCCTAGGTTTTCCCCAATCATGGGCCCCTAGTGCTTTTCATCAGAGCAGAGGTTTTCATGCTTTTGCTCTGGTCAAATGCCACCTGTAGTGATTATATTCTACTGAACCGAATTCTCCCTGTGATTTCAATTGGGTACGATTCTCTCCTTCACTCCCGGCCCCGGCATAGTGTCATGTTCTTGTGCATGGTTGCGCAGAAGCCACATCCCTTCCCCCCCAGAGGTGGCTGCATTTAAGCTAAAGAATAAGTAAGCTCTCTCTGTCCAGTGCCTGCTTCCCAAAGGGGTTGTGAAGCTGAATGAATGCATGCCAGCGGGGTGCGTTGAGGTCACCGTGTGCTGTGGAAGGTAGTGTCATTATTCCAGATGGGATTTGAGAAATGGGGAAACTGAGGTAGAAGAACAGGAAGCTCCTAAAGCCACACACAGTGAAACACCAAATACAACCCATGAGTCAGGACTGCCAGTTCCCTCTGATTTCTAAACCAGGCTCCCGTCCTATGAGTCTGGAAAGGCCAGGTTTTGCTCCCAAGAGCCAAGGAGGGTGGAACGGTTGCATTAATCCCCTCAGTGCTGAGCCACGTCTCTGTGAAACACACTTCTTCACAGGGTGGCCAGATGCAGCGGGTTGAGGTGGATTTCTGACTGCCAAGATGCTGGGACTGAAGGATAAAGGATGGATGGATCGTTTGCTAATTGCCATGGTCTGTTCATTCCCTTTGAAGCAGCTGGCATTGGCCACTATACGGGGCAAGATGGACCATTGGTCTGAATCAGTCTGGCTGTTCTTATGACCCCCATTCTCTAGCGGTGTGTGGCCAGGGCTCACTCGTCCCCCCAGAAGCAAGGAAAGGGGTTAGGGCACCAGCGAGGTTGTGGCCCAGGGAAAGTTAAGGATCTTGCCTAAGATCCCCTCAGTGGCAGATGAAAATACCATGCTTGGTGCATAGGCCAAGGCAAATGCCCTGGCCCCATCCCCATGACCTTTGAAAGCAGGATCTCTGGGGCAGGTGGGTGTGCAGCATGGATCCCCGGCATCTCACAGCCCCAAATGCCCCAGGAACTTTCCCTTCCATTGGAGGAAGTGGTAGGGTGGGGGAAAAGAGGGGAGTGGGCTTTTCTGTGACACTGCTGCGTGTGCTGCCCCTCTGTGGCTGCAACAGTCATGTGGCAAGCCCCCACGACTCCCGTGTTTAGCCACGGTAGCTCGGCCTAAAGCAGCTGGCTGCTATAGGTCATAGCTGAGAGCTCAGCATAGATCTGGAGTGGAGGGATCTGGCCCCAAATCCAGGGTCCTACCTCCCATGAGAGAGTGAGCGTTCTGCATCCCAAGTTGCGAGGTCCCATGCCTGCCTCAATCTGCCCCCTAAGATCTTTTCTCCTTGCATCAAAGACTCCCTTCCTCCTCACCCAAGAGAAAAGGGACAGCAGGAGTTTATCCACCGACTGGCAGGCTGCACTCCTCTGACCTTCCTGCCCTGAACCTCTGATCTAGCAGCAGCCACACTTCTTCGGGTGCATTCCTTGCTGCATGGGGACGTGCCTGTCCAGTATGTGGACAAACAGCCTGCAATCAGGGGACACGACTCAGTGCCATCCACTATGACTGGGCACGACCCATTATGGATCTTGATTGCAAGTCAGGCAGCTGCGTTCGTCCCTGGGGGCGTGGGAGCTCATGTAGGAGGAACCGCTTGGGAAAGCTCCTTGCAACCCTTCAATCGTTCTGTCACCGAACAGCGGCTCCCCAGCTTGTGCGCTTGCTACTAATCAGTTTAAAACCACTTTGAACTGACTGAACCATGCAGATGCTTTCTCTGCAGTGGTGGAGTGCTGGGGCTGCCGCACAGCGCATGTAATTTAATGAGCAAAAGATCTTTCTTTTTTTGTGTGTGTGCTGAGACACTGCTGCAGGTTCCTTCCCCCCTGGCACCAGGTCCTGGACAGAAGAGCAGCGACAGGCAGGAGGAGTCGCCTGCTGTCTGCTGCGGCATTTCTCTTTAACACTCACTCATCCTTTAAAGGGCTCTGTCAGGAGCGGCTGGCTGCCCTGGTGCAATCGCAGTGGGAGTTGATATTCTCTGTTTGCTGTACAAAGTGCCTTTCATGTGAGGATCTCCAAGCACTTGACAAAAATGTCATTATCCTTGTCTGGTAAATTGGGGAAACCGAGGTACAGAGGGGTGACACGACAATCCTAAGGTAAGTTAATTGTAGAGCGAGGAATTCTGACTCCTACTGCCTTCTCGAAACAATACTACTACTCATCCAGCTGAGCAAAACCTACCAAAACATTCTCTAGGCCACCTCGTTTGCTGACTTCGAAGGGCTTTGCCAAAACAAGTCAACGTCTAGTCTCTGTTTTACAGATAGGTAAACTGAGGCGCAGAGTGGGGCTGAGGCATTATGTAGTCAGCCAGGGGGATCCTATATTAGACTCCTCATTTCCTGACCTGCTGTCACATGTGTGTGACCAGTGGGTGCATGGATCATCCACATTGTGACTAGGGATAAGGTGTCCCAAATAGCTAGTTTCTGCACTACGGGCTTGCTTTGTGTGGACGTGGGCCCCCAAGGTACCAACAGCAAGTCAGCGTTGTTGTCGTTAGGAGCAGCATTACAGTGTTTCTCAACCTTTAGTGGACTGGGGAACTCCTAAAGGTATAAATTACTTTACATGCAGCACCTGATGAAAGCTTCCTCCAAAAAGCTGATAACAGTGGCAGGGGAGAAATACCTCAGGTGCAGCAAAGCTTCCAGGTGTGCATCATTATCTGTTGCTGTGTGCCTGGAAGCTTTGCTGTGGCTGGGGCATTAAACTGCTCCTTCCCCTGGATGGGGCGGTACAGGGTGAGTCTCAGAGCACCTGCGCTATGTCTGAGGTGCACTGGTTGGGAAACACTGGTCTAGAAGACAGAGTTATGGATTAGGTCCCCTTTGTGCTATGCAATGGCGCCAAAAGAAAAAGTTGAAAACTACCCGGCACTTGATGAGTGGACTAATTAGTGTTATTTGAGGAGGCCAGTGGGAGACTAACACGTCTCCAGAGCTTGGAAGTAGACTGAGCCCGAACTGTCCCTTGCGCTTCTGGGTCACACAGCAGCCTGGTGTTTCACTTCAAGAGGTGCTGGCTGTGGGCTAGGAGGCTCCACTGTCGTTCTTAGCCACTTGGGCCCTTAAGGGCCCTTGTCTCTGTTTCAAAAGCGGATTTCAGCTGGGGAGTTGGGTGGTGGAAATGGGGGGCCTGGCAGTGCTGTCTGGAGCTGCATGGGCCATTAGCATAGCTGGCAGCATCTACTCAGTTTCCTGTGCAAGAGCCTGGGAATTCAACCCCCTGTGCCTTCTCATCCTCCCCCCATCTCTCCTCTTCCCCTCTCCCCGTCTTTCTCAGACTCCACTGATCAGTTTGGGCAAAGGACTCCTCTTTGGGAGCTATGGTGCACTCAGCAAAAAGGCCAGGACATGCTGTTAGATAAAGAGAGCCATCGTAGGAGTTTGGGATAACCACAGGTTGTGTCCATATCCAGCGACCTTAATCGAGAATCCCCTTTGTATCCACTGCAGCCTGGTCCTGGTTGGTCTCCATTGCAAGGGGCTCTCCAGGCTGATCCTGGGAGGTGCTAAGTGCCAGCCAACTTTCTCCCCTAGAGGCTGGTACCGCTGGCTGGGCGAATGTCCGTCCTGTAATGTTTCCACAGACGGCCCCAAGAGGGCTAGCATCTCTCAGAGGAAGAGCCCCTGTCTCTGGAGATAAGGGGAAAAGCACAGCCACTGCTGGTTGTGAGTGGGCATGGGCCTGCTGCTTGCTGAGCCAATGTTGTTATTTTGGGACTCTGCCCCCAGGGACTCTTAGCAGTGAGCCTGCCCTAGACACACTGAATGCAAACAAACCCACTGTCTTCTGGGGGCTGGGATTGGGCCTCCTCGATGGATCATGATGCTTGTGATTTGGGTTTTTTTCCCTATGAAGCTCCAGCTTCTGGAGTCAGGTGGTTATGGGATGGTCACCATTCAGTTCCTAGCTTTCCTGACTAAAGAAGAGCTGGCAAAGTGGCCTTAAAAGGCACCAGAAGGCAAATAAGCAGAACCCAGCATGTATTACTTCTGAGATCTTGTGATTTTTTTTTAAAAGGCAATACAGTGATTTTGGGGGGCTTGATTTGGGAGTTTTGATCGCTGGGGACTGGTGATGCTGCACATGAGAACTCACACCCTGGCCAGTTGACTCACGCAGCCGCTGGGTGTTGTGCAGCTCAGCATTGCAAATTGGGGCCATTCCAGCAATCTCAGCTGGGGGAGAAGTGAAGTTCTGCAAAGTTTTTCTTTACACTTAGTCCTGAGGCTCGCTCCACCCTCTAGGGGGAATGAATGCTTTTCCCTGCTATTGGAGGCCATGGCTGTGGCTGCCCTTGCTTCAGCTGTTCAGGACTCAGGTCCACGCCCAGTCCCAGAGGAGGCCGCCCCTCCCAAAGCACCATTTGATTATTCCTCCTAATAATGGTGTCATTACTTGGATTGAGATGTTTCAGATGCTGTGGCTAATTTTGTTCTTCATGCCTCCCTTCATCTATAATTGGATTTTGATAACATCACGCATCCTGAAGTATTGGATACAATCAGCATAATTCCCCATTTATTAATTAAACCTTAAAGGCTAATTCAGACAGTGTGCGGTTGGAATTAGGGACATCTTTGTCCTGCAGCAGTCAAGGTGCTTGTTCCTTTCGCAGTCGAGGAAGAGACAACCAGTCCTGCTCTTTGGTGAGATGGTTTCCCCCCCCATTACTGTGGGGCATGAGATTTAAATCCTTTTTGACCACCGCAAGGCAGCTTGCATCAAGGATTTGAATTGGTCCAACTTAGAGCTGGGAGCTAAGAATTCGCCTTGTGGAGGGGAGCTCTTTGCTGGCAATGTCAGTTTTGCCCCCGCTGGGAAACCCACCAAGCGTGAGGACGGAGGGACAGGAGTGGTGGAGCACCAGAAGTTGGGGTAGCCTGGCTGCTTCTCTGACTTCTGCCAAGGTCAGGCAGCCAAAAATCAGGGAAGCACAAATGAGTCCCTGCTGTGATCACTGTCCACTTGAGTCAGGGTGTCGATGTTACTGCTATTGTCACTAGTATTGTTTCTGTTATTGTTATGGCCAGGGCCTCCTCATGCTGTACAATCAGAACAAAAAGACAGTCTGTGCCACAAGCTGCTGATACTCTATCCATAGGACCAGAGACAGCTGCTGGACTCAGACGGAAGAGCACAAGGAGTTAGCATGATGAGCCGGGGTCTTGGCACACCAGTGGGCTGCTCGTTGTCAAGATTTTTATAGGCATCACAGCAAAGGAGAGTTTTGAGCAGGGTTGTGGAGGAGGAGGAGGTGGTTTTGTGGATGTAAACCCTGCCTGATGTGAAGGACAGCCTGGGGGAAATCATAAAGGTGCTTGTTTGAAAATGTAATCAGAGGGAGGCTGGCACTGTGGCCGCTCAGTAGCAACTGAGAGATCAGAAACTAGGGAAGGAGGGTGGTTGATTGTCAAGGGCCTTGAAAGTGCAAACAAGTAGCTTAGTTTTGCTGGAGGACAGTGCTGGTGAAAGAAAAGGACGCCTGCATCCACTTACAGCTTGCGGCACCCTCTTATTTACTACTGCAAGCACTGCCTTGCCATCCCTTAGACCTGCCCCCACTTCCCTGCCCCATATACACCATCTGCCACATCACCTCAGAGCCTACGCCTGGGGCTTTGCAAGGTAGGTTTCTTTGGTCCCATTTCTGCTGTCCTTGCTTGCTCACGTAGCCTCTCAGAGGCTGGGAAAACTACACCCTTGAGCAAGGCCTGTTCTGTGTGGATCTGTGAGTTGCACAAACTGGGGGAAGGATGTGGTGGTAAATCCATGGACAAGAAACTTGGGTTCCTTCGTAGGGACCCCAGAAGTATGTTGTTCTTCTTTCATCATCTCGTCTTTCTCTTCCTCTGATTCCTTCATCTCCTGTGTCGGGTTGGGGGTATGCTCTGGGGACGGTGTGTGAGTCAGTGGTGCGAGAACAGCAACTCACGCCTGCTGTCAGCACGGCCGGCGCAGCTGTCCCCAGGATTGATCTCTGGGTCTTCCACTAGGTCATCTAGTAGTCAGAGAGGGTCTGAGTTTTTGAAGGCATGTTGCTGGCTTGGCCATGTTGATATTCAGCACGGATCACACGGCTGTCTGTCAGCAGGTCACTGATGGACAGCCGCCCCCCATGACACTGAAGAGAACAGTAGCAGCCGCCGCAGAATCAGCCCTTAGCCTCGAGAGGGAGCCACTGAGACAAATAAAAATACCAAGACCCCAGGAGCAAGTTGCATCAGTGGCTCAAGACAGCAAAACCAAATCCTGTTTTAAAGCACCCATCCTGTGCTGGATATGGGGTGGAGAGTGAGCAAGACAAGCCACTCACATGTTCCTCTGAAGTACGCATCTCCCCCTGCATCCGCCTGTGCAGTTGAAAATTGACATCCCATGTGCCGGTCATGTTAGGGAGTGGAGACAAGGCCCCGCTGTTCTCCTGCCCCCTGGGCTGGGATGGAGAGTAACCCAAGGGCAGGCAGAGCATTCTCACAGATGTGCCGTCCCAGCCACAGCCTAGCCCTTATGCTCCATGGGGCATGAGTTAAGGATGGGTGTCCGAGCACGATGGAGGGAATAAGGAGTGCCAGGATTGGAGGGATGTTGGGGATCCCATGCTATTGGAGATATCAGGAGATGCTAGTGACCGCCTGCATTTGTAGCAGTTGCATTGATTCAATGGGAATTATTCATGGGAGCACCCTTTGCTTTAAGTCGAAGGAGCTTTTTGTGTGAGATGTCATCCAACATCAGTGCATCCCTTGTGGCTTGTTTGGATCATTTCACGTTTATGTGATGTTGCTGCCTTTTGACTATTACTGTTTGCCCTGTTAAAAAAGAAAACAAATAACTTAAACCACCAAAGGTGGAAAGGCAGGAATCCTTCTATCTGGGTTCTGAGGCTTGGCTAGTGTTTTATATGAACCCTTTTCTCTTTCATCCCCATACCGGTTAGATCTGTCTCCCTCGTACTGAATTTCCTGTTGGTTTGGGGAGGATACAATTGCATGCCATATTCTTTTTGTCCAGGCTCCTCATTTCAGGGCAGAAGGCAGGGTATGAAGAACAAGTAAACTGCAGGGATTGTTCACTAGTGAGCAAAAGCTTGCAGGTTGTTTGGGGCTTGTGCATCAGGGCTGGAAGCAATTTCTAATCGCTCACAGCTGATCTCTGCTCCAGCATCCCCCAGCTCCTTGCTGCAGTGAGTAGAGATTGCACCAGAATCAAGGCACCTCCTCTCCCTGCAGAACTCAGTGCAAATTCAGGATCAGTTTCTTCTCCTGCGTGGCCGGTTTCCTCCTGCAAAACCAGCTCCCAAAATGCAGAAAGTTGGAGCAGTGAGAGACTATTGCCATCGCCTGCAGTAGGTGAATGCAAATTCAGGAGGGGAGATCTGCAAAAGAGACTGGTGCAGTGCCTGTCTGCAGATCCTCTGCTGGGACAGTGTGAAAATGAGGGGCTCCAGGAAACAGCTGGCAGGCAGGCAGCAAAAGCTTCCCAGCCCAGCCTGCTGGGGCTGCTCTCGTGCCACCAATATCGCCTGGCGTCTCAGATGCCAACTTCAAGGTCAAGCCTGTGTATTCCATGCAGGCATCTGAGAGGGGCTGGGGGATTGCCCACCTCCTTCCCAGTGGTGCTGCCTACAGAAAAGGATGGAAGCTGGGCTCAGGGATGGGAGGAGAGGGTAACAGACCTCTTCAAATCCACAAGTTTGGGCACACAATGGCTTGCACTCTGTTACCTACATGCTCACTCTCTCTTTCAGGCACATCCCTCGTCTTTTGATCCCAGCTGACTGTAGTGGAGCCTGCATAGTTAGCAGCAAAATGCACAAGAAGCAGTTCCCTGCTGGTTTTCCACCAGCAAGGGATCTTGCCTACTGCCTCTCTCCCAGCTTTCAGGTTACTTGGTGAGATCTGGTTTCCTGGGGTGGACAGTCTCCTTACCATGTGGTTCTATTGTATGAGAAGGGTGATGGGATGTCTCAGAAAGTGGACCAGTAACTGATCTGCACTCTCAGGTGTTCTGGCATAGGGTACAGGGGAGATTATGGGTGCAATGAGTTGCAAGGCCTCAGCTCTTTTTTAGAATCCCTGTTGATCCAGGTAAGCTGATGCTAGGGGCTCTTCATGAGTCTTGGCCAGATCAGGTGCAAAGGCCCAGCCACCTCTTTTGGCAGTCTTGCAAGCTTCCTTGACTGTACACTGGACTCCTCCTATCTAGTTTGACCTGAAGTAGTGAGGGTGATTACCCGCCAACTTGCAAGGGTGGATTCTCCATCACTGGAAATCTTTAAATCAAGGCAGGATATGATTCTGAAAAAAGATCTGCTGTGGTTTGTATGGGAATTAATTCAGGGAGGTGGTCTGGCCTTTGTTATGTAGGAGGGCAGACTAGATGATCACAGCTGTCCTGCCTGTGTTTCAGATCCCTGCATCTAGTTGACTGGGGAAGGACTTGGTTGTAATGTCCTCTGCATCCCCTCTGAGCAGCACAAGCAGAAAGAGGCAGGAGAAATGTGGTTTAGGGATTTCACCTGGAGATTGGGTTTTCTTTTAGTCTCTGGCAGGGGAGCATGCCCAATAGTTAAAGCAGTAGCCTTGGAGTTAGGACTCTGGGTTTCCATTCCTAGCACTGTCACTAAACATCCTCTTAAGTCCCTTTGACTGACTGACTGATCATGGGCAAGTCACTTAGCTACTCACTGCCTCAGTTTCCCCATCTGGGAAATCACAATTCTTTGCAGAAGTGAGCAAAGCTTAATTCATGAAGGTGCTTTGAGGTCATTGGATGAAATGGAGTGTGGCGATGATGGCGTTAAAAATCAGCTCTGATGTTACCTAGTGCTTTGGAAAGAGTTCTGTCACAAACAGCAGGAACAGCCTTGCTCAAGGACCCTTGCACCTGGAGTTTCTTCAACAGCAGGGTTTAGATGTTGCTGCTGCTGACCCAGAGACTTTGTCAATTGTATGTACTTTTAACCCAAATTTCCCACTGTTGCATTATTACCCGGGGAGCTCTTCCGCCATCCTTCCCTCCCTGGAGCAGGTCCGCCAGCACTGGCGAGAGGATTGTACAGTGTATCCCACACATGGACTATTGCAGGATTTGAACCTGCAGCTATTCTTTCCTTCTTCAGGCTTGCCCTTTGGGAGTTTCCACGTAAAGGGGGGACCACAGATGCCTACAGATAGGGGTGGGGTTGCTTCAGGTTAGCGACCTGGGTGTCTCTGGGAGCTCAGGATCAAGGCTTTGGAGTCTGATTCTGCAAATGGTCCCAGAAGCAAGCATTATGCGTTTGTTGGACTTGCTCCCTCTGGCGTGTCCCTAGGCCCTGCAACCTGACCATAACTAAGGGCTTTTGCTATTCTACTGCCTTGCTGGGTGGGGATTTCAAGGAACCAAGTAAGTATCCCTGTCAATGCCCGTGTCTGGTGATGTCCACAGCTTTGACTGTGCTCATCTGCACTGCTCAGATCTGCACAGGGTGATTGATTTTCTTCAAGGTCACACAGTCAGTGTCAAAACTGGGGATGGGAGCCAGGAGTCCTGCCACCCACATATCTGCTCTGTCACTGAACTGAAGTAACTTGGAGCTTAAGCGATGGCATCATTTCACTACACATCCAATGAAACCATTGCTCCAGCTGTGGCTTTGCGAGCCATCTGGAAGCCTCTGTGCCAAGCCCATGGAACTTACTCAAGCCAGGGTGTCTCATTTTTTCCATACAAAGGCTGTGCAGGAGCCATTGCGTCACCCAAAACTCAGGTGCCTGGCTTTAACAAGGGCCTTTAACACACACCCAGAGCTCCTGTGGTGTAACCAGGTATGGTTTACATCTCGTAGCATCAGAAGACAGCTTCGTAGAGCAGCGTAGTGTGGCGTCATTGTTAGTAAGGACTCATTCTCTGCCTTTTTCATAGCATCACCCCTGCAGGATCTCAAAGCCCTTGACATACTGTGCTGGTTTAACCCCACACAGCCATTCCCCACCTGAGGCAGTAGATATCATTATCCTAGGAAAGGAAATTGAAACCTAGAGAAGTAAGGTTCTGTGGTTCTATACTCAGCTCTGCCCTTGGAACAGGCTGGTTCTTGACCTCTGCCTCAGTTTCCCTTCACAGCTTTTGTCTGTCTTGTTTCTTCAGACTGCAAGAGCCTGTCTCTCACTCTGTGTTTACTGCAGCTGATCGTGGATGAGCTGCGCAGGCTTTCCTATAATAAAGGTCAGTGAATTGATTCAGCCGAGGTCAGACAGGAGGCTCTTGGCAGAGTCAGCATCCTGCCCAGACATCCCCTTCCTTGCTCTAACCCCTAGTCCATCCTGCATGAACCTGGCAGCAATGTCTGCTTGTCAGACACCTGCTTGGTGGCAGCAGTAACAACAGGGCTGTGGGAACCTGGGGAGCTGGGACTTGTGCCTAGTTTGTCCACTACCTGGCTGGGTGACTTTGGGCGAGTCATGCCTCCTGTGGTTCTACTCCCAGCCTTTGTCTGTTCAGACTGCAAATTTTTGGGGCAGCAACTGTCTCTTAGTGTGGGACATAGGCAGGAGGGGAGGGACCTTGGCTTAGCTGGGGCTTCTAGGCACTGATGTAATAGCAACCAGTCATGATAAAGCACAATGCAAATGTTATCCAATTAATCCATGTGAGTTTAAAAAAAAAAAAAAAAGGAAAAAGCAAGTGGCTCTGGTTGGTAAAAGTGGCAGCACCTGGATTAGAGACCCCAGAGGCTGGTCTCCACTGAATGTCTTAGGTCCTATGTTTGCTCTGTGACAGGTCCTTTGGAAGCTCATTAGAGACCTAGGAAAGCGAGTGTGTGCCTAGCAAAGGGAAACATGCACCTGCTGCTTGGGATCTCTGGGAGCTGCAGGAGCAGGTATCTAGAAATCATCTTTCTCTCCTTCCCAGCTTATTAGAAATGAATCTTCCTTCCTCAGAGTTTTCTGAAGCTGTTTCAGCATTGCAGCAACACATAATGAAAAACTAAAGCAAGGAGGTTTAGCAGGGGAGGAGGGTGGTGAAGGGTGAGGGAAGCAGAGACGTGAGGGGGTGAAAACAGTCACTGGTCCATTTGCTGATTGCTTGGGAAATGTATTAAATGTTGCCATCGGAGGAAATGGCAATCTCTGTTCCAGTGTGTTCTGACTGCTGTTGAGGGGGCTATTATGCAAGCAGGAGTTTGGACGTTTTAGTCATCCTTCAGCCTTTTTATGTAGTTTACCACAGACTGGGATTTAGAGGACCTAATATCCATTCCCAGCTCTTTCACCAGCCTCCTGCATGCTCCTGGGCAAGTCACTTTACCAGCATGGGCCTCAGTTTCCCCATTTATAAAATGCAGTTCATTATGCTTCTCTTCTGTGTAAAGCACTTTGTGATATACTGATAGAGTGCTACCCAGAATCCCAGTATTATCACATGTATCATATTGGGACAGCTGATATCTCAGCTGCTGGCTCTTGTGTCAGTGCAGGGGACTGGACTCGATGACCTCTCATGGTCCCTTCCAGTTCTAGGATTGTATGATCTGGCAGCACTCACTGTGGAGGGTCTTAGCTAGCACCAGATCCTGCAGGCTTGATCTAGGCCCAGTGGGAAATTCTGCTCGACAACCACTAGCGCAGAATATTCCTTTGCTTTAATTGATGCTAGTTTAGTCAAAGGGCCTGCATGTTTCAGAACTGCAGCGTGGACAGCTCCCTAAATGTGCAACTGAATGTGTAAAGGCCAGTTTCCGGTGAATGGGACATGGCCCTCCAAATCCTAAATCTGGGCTGAAATAGCTCCCAGGCGGAGGAAGCAGAGCAAAGAGATGTCACCTATATCCCATTTTAGACCATAACCTGCCCCGCACGCATCCACCCTCACACCTTTTGCATTGGGGTGAATTCCCCTCTCTGTGCAGCTTGAGAGAGCCTGACGGGAAAGTCGAGAGATGGGGGCCAAAGACGATCTTTCCATCTCTTCCAAAGTTTGACGCACACGCCTATTAGTAGTTCAGATGATAAAAATATCATATGGCACAGAGGCTGCTCCAGGGACTCAGGTACAGAATGAAATTAGCTCCCCTGTAAAATCAGCCAAGGAGGCTGATCAAATGGGTTTTTACAGCAGCCACATACATCTCGGCCAAAATAAAACACCTCGAGATTACTCATCTCTCGCGGAAGGCTCTGCAATTGTGTCTGCTCTCTGGGGAGCTCACAGTGAGTGGGAGCTAGATGCAGCTCCGAAGCAGCCCGGTGAACCCAAACATATAATTATTTTTAATTAGGGCAGGTTTATGGTGTCTAGCTTTTTGATGTAAGTGATAGTGGGAGAGCGTGTCTCAGGAAGTGACCATAGAGAAGCAAGAGGTAATGCTGCAGGCTGCCTTTAGCATTACAGGGCAGAGAGGGGCCTTGGGGCTGATGGCAAATATTTGTTGACCCAGATGGCAAAAGACAGCTGTGAAACCTAAGCTGTCAGCCTTATGACACCTTAAGCAGTGAGCTAAATGCAGGAGTTGATGGGGGCCTTTTGAAGATTCAGGGTGCCCACTCAAGGGGTTCAAAAAGCAATTTGGGTAAAGTTTCACCTCCCCCTCGCAGTCATTGTAAAATCAAATGTTAGATATTTTCAGTGGAAAAAGAATAATTTGGAAACTTGTAGCCAATTCTGCTACAAATGCACCCACCAAGCTGCCAGATCATCCAGACTGCCTCGTGCCATGCCACATCCCCCAGCACTATCAGTCCATCACAGATCACTGATGTGACAGTGACTGAGATGCTGGCCTCAATGCCTATCTCACTGATGTCAAGTTTTCAATGACCCCAGGTAAATTGGTGGTGTTTCCCCTGATATTGTCCATTGAAAGCAATGGGGTGTGTCTCAATTTACACCGAGGTCCGAATCAAGCCGGGTATGGGTAGCAGAGCGATTTCAACAGCATCTTGGAGAATCAGGGATTAGCAAGTGGAGAGTCAGACTGGCATTTGTGACCTGAATTTTTCCATGCTGATTTCCAGTTATAGCTCTCACTCCTTTAGATGATCAATGACGTCCCATCCTACCCTAATATCTGTGATTTAGTGTTACAAATGTATGGTAATGGACTCATCGCACACTGCTGTGACCTGCACATATGCTAGGCAAAGAATACTAGGGTATAGAGTTGTTTGGAGGGTTTTCTTTTTTTTTTATGCATCAAGGGTGAAATTCATCTCTGTGCAGAGGGCTGGTGCAAAGGTGATGTGCTGCTTAATTCATTCTGATATCCTATTTTGAGGCCATAAGTGGTGAATGGGTGTTGTGCTGGTCCTTGGCACAGATAAGCATTTTTATTTCCATGATTGCGGGTGTGGGGGGAAAGCAACACATTTTGATCTGAATAAGAAATTTCCTGGTTCTTTTGAAATTTTTCACAAAAATGGAACTTGCTTTTCAACCAGCCCTGCAAGAGATGAAAAGCTCATTACCAAACCTTAAGCCACCTTGTTTCCCTTGTGTTTCATTTTTGACATGTGCTATTACATCTAGCTCATTGACTGTAATTATTATAGTTATTATTGTAGCTATGCCCTATGATTAATGTTGCCTGACATTTTCCATTACAGGGCCCAGTTTTCAGTTGCTTATAACTGAATGGGTAACCTTAATTCTGGCATTTCTTATCTTTTGTGTATTTCACTTTGCTATCTTAGTGCACGCATGCCTGCATGCGCATAGATGTGCCTGCAATTTGTAGTGCTTAGGAGCTCGCATCATGGGCACAGACTCTATTGCGCTAGGTGCTGTACAAACAGAATAAAGAGATGTTTCCCGTTCCAGAGAACTTAGTCTAAATATGACAAGCATCAACAGACTGATGCAGGCAGACAGGGGAATAAATAGGAAGGATGCATTGAAACAGATTCATGTGCATCTCACCAACTGCCCATTCCCAGATCTAAGCAACATTCTGGACAGCTCACTACCAGTTTGCAAATACAGACTTGTGCATCAAGGAACTATGGACTTCAACACTTGTGATGCTGGAGAAAATTAGCTGTAGCCTTGAAGGTCCACCCGTGCCTTAATGTAGCAGGTAGGAAAGGACAGAGGAGAAAATTGCTTTTGTTTTGGATTTAATTCTCAGATGATGAAAGTTTTTATCCTTTAGGAGAAGAATTAGAGAAAACCACTGCCGAAACGTCCCACCACTAGGATAATAATTAGAATTTACTGACAGTTTTTTCCCCTGTTAGAAAAAGTTACAATGAAAATATAAAAAGTTTTGGTTTTATTAAAACTTTTCCATAAAAAACTGGATTTTGAACAGCAACAACAAAAACAATCAAGACAGCCCCCCACCCCCCACCCCCGCAAATTTTTCAGTTTTCAGTGATTGAGACTTTTTGGTTTAAAAGTGAAGAACTGGGAAAAGTTAGATTGCCAATGAACAAAAGGTTGTCACTTGAGACTCTCGAGTGATGTTCTAACCCCCAGATTCCACCCCAAAGCTAGCTGCATTTCAGTGGTGGTGCAAATATACAATTTGTGTTTCCTTGGAAGATCCTGCAGGATGAATGATACTATAGAAAAGTAGAATAGTATTCTTGCTACATTGTGGTCAAAAATATGACATCTACAATGACTTTTCTAAAATCTTTTCAGTGAAAAACAAATGATAATTCTTCAGTTTAAAAGCAAAGTGAGTTCATTTAAAAAGTTTCAGCTAGCTCTATTGATAATCCTAATTGCTATTTCCATAGCATCTGTCATCCTGAAGTGCAAACACAAATTATACACATGCTGTAAGATTGGAATGCAGCCAGCTCTGAGTTGGAGTGCAGCAGCCAACCATTATACAGAACAGATTGCTGGGAAATGGAAAGTCTTGGTTACATACAATGGGGCAGACCCCAAGGCTTACCAAAACTATCAGGGGATTCTGAATACCCTTGCAGAATAGAAAAGACTTCATTCTCATACACCCCAATCCAGTATATTTGCTACATGCAAAGGGCCGGATGGATGGAAGAAAAAGTGGACTTTAGCTTTGAGATGAGTAGTAGCGTGATTTGAGTTTCACAAAATAATGAACCTTATAGAGAAGGTGAATCAGGAGCTTCTATTTACCCACTCTTGTAATATGAGGAAAAAGGGGAAGATTCATTGAAACTGATACCTTGAATTTAGAAGTGGTATATACAGTAAGACTTGTTTATACAATGCAGAATTAACCTGTGGAACTCTCTGCTGCAAGATCTTGCCATGGCCAAGAGTGTGGGAGGGTTCCAAAAAAGGCTGGGTCTTTCTTTGGCTAACAGGAATCTCTTCAGTTATATCAGACAGGAGAGAAGATCATGTCTAGAAGGTATGCAAACTTTCATGCGCCAAGACATGAGCCAAACACTGGCTGGAGAGGACTGGGAAGTGGGCAGGTTGGTTCAGTTGTCTGTTAGGGGTTTGTTGCAGCTTTTGCTGAAGTCTCTAGCATTGTTTAGGGTAGGAGGCACAATACTGATCTAGATTGGCTCCCAGTTGCTCTGATATCAAATTGCTATGGGGCAGCTTGTGGACAAGTTACTCATGGGTTCACCCTACCAATTTTTGTGGAGCTGTTTGTGTGGGTAACTGTTCACCAAGATGAGAAAACCAGTGCACAAGCTGGGCCTGTGTTCCTGAGCCAGTATGGCTGCACAGGGCCATAGTGCGGTGCTGTCCCGTAGGGGGAAAAAGCCCTTTCCTGGCCATGAAGCGGCAGATCAGTTCTCCTGTCACCCTGCACAGCTCCCTTATTTGTTACTGGCCATGCAATTATCCAGTCCTGTTAGAACTGCAGCTGCAGAGGTTGACTCTGCTGCCTGTGACTGTCACGGGGTGCGGGCGGACTGCATGATGTGGAGCTTGCTATAATTTGTTCTAAATTTATCTGCTGCTAATTCAAGTGAGTGACCCCTTGCTCCCACACTGCGGGGCGGAGATAAAGCAAGGAGCTGATCAGAGAGGGACTGATCCTGTGGTCTCTCCCACCCTCACCAAAACGCTCCCCTAGGATGCCAAATAACCTTGACTTTTGGGTCACTTCTCTTCAGCCTCTGCAATTTGTACCATGCCCAAGCTGTAGTGATGGAAGTGGGGGGCTTGTTTGAGATACCAGCGTCAGTATGAGACATTCCACTGAGGTCCAAATCCACTAATTCCTGGGTCTGTGGAAAAGTGGATTAAAAAAGGCAGTGAATGTGGTCAAATAAAATCTGACAGTGCATTTTTGTGCATGATTTCCCGCACCCCCTTCCCCAAAGGCCTCGGCTTTTCCTGAACAGAGGTCTGCGGTCTCTGAGCCACAGAAATTCAGTCAGGGTGGGGGGGTGACGGTGTCAAAATGTTCTGTCCGACTCTTTGGTGAGAAAGAGCTTTACTCAGACAGCCATGCCCTGAGGTACCCAGCATATCCTCAGTGTCACTATTGAGATGCTGGAGCATGTTAAAAGGGCTCTGGGAGGGTCCATCTCATGCAGTGTCCTGTCTGAGGGGACGTCCATGCTATAGTTGAGGTGTGACTGCCAAGTAGTTGGGCAGCCCCTGGCGTTGATCTAGCTAATGCGGGTAGCAAGAGAAGCGCATCTGTGACAGCACATGTTAGCTGCTCAAGTACATACTTAGGTTTTCAGGCAGCTTTGTGCATTCAGCGTTGCTGTGGCTTTATTGCTCCTTGGTCACAAGAAACTGGCTTTTACTGCTAGCTTGCTCACAAGTAACTTGGTTGCGTCTACACGTGCCACAGCCAAACCCTGATTCCTTGAGACTCTGATCTGGATCCAGTGCTTCAGAAGACTGTGTAAAATGCCCAGAGATAATTAAGGCTGTGGGAGACAGATTTTCCTAATCCCCGGCAGTTAGAAGTTGGTTTATACCATCAAGCACACTTCAGTGGGGAGCAGCCACGTGTCGTGAGCAAAGAGTCAGAATACCTGGGTTTTAATCCTTACCATAACTGATTGTAGCTGCCTCACCACTAACTAGCTATGTGACCTTGGGGAAATTTCTGTTCCTTAGCTACCACCCTCTCCATTTTTAGGTAAGGCAGCCAGAACTGAACAGAGTACTGCAGGGCAGGGGGTGACTTTGGGGAATATTTTGGCATTATAACAGCTTGAAGATTGATTTCTTCTCCTTGTTTAATGCAGCTTCCTGTCTCGGTTGCCTCTTGATATCCTGTGCACCATGCTCAGGTGTTCCTGTGGAGCTGACCACAAGGACAGGCAGATCTTTCCCCTGAGTGATTACAGTTAATTTGTATCCTAGCATGGTGCATAAGCTCATCACCTAATTCCTTCCAGCATGTGCTTGCTTTCCTTTCTCAACACCCAAGTCCACCCAATTTGCCATTTCCTTACTCTGCTTAGATCTCTTTAAAGTTCCTTGCAAACCTCTCCACTCTATCATTTTGTTGTGCTTTGCCAGCTCCCTCCGTGTTGACCGGCTCATTGAGTAATGCATTAAAACCTGATCCTAGGAATCTTTGGGGAACTCGCCGTAAAACTTCGGCTAAGCTAACAGGCAAGATCACTGATCCCTATTTTGGGGCTTCCTGACTCTTTTCTAGGTTTTGATCCATGACAGACATCTCTCCCACCTTCACTTAGTTTTCTTAAGCCTTTTGCAAGGGCTCTCACAAAGGTAGTTCCTTTGTGGAGAGCTGAGAGGTGATGCTTTGGCACAGTCTAGAACGGTTGAATGGATGGGCATAATTAGCAAGTGCGTGCATTTAAGAATAAGCAGCACAGCAAGGTGATGGCTGCTCATCTGCAGCCTCTGTTGATTGATGATCCATGTTTGTTTCCCATGTAATTTCTATTAACCACCCCACTGCCTCAGCACTGCTGACTAGTAATGGGCCTCTGCGCTCAGGGGCCTGGCTGGGAAATACCAGCAGTTGGTTGGAATTCAGTCAGTCCCGGAAAGCCATCAGTTTAGCCTCTCCAGGGCTCTGATGGGATAAAAAGGAACGAATTTCTATGCTGGGTGGCTTAAAATGAAGCGGGATCCTTTTCTCTAGGGTAATAAATGATCCAGCTAGTGCAAACTGTTGACTTGTTATTGTGATAGGTGCACCACTCAAACTCAGGGTTTCTATAGTGCTGGGTGCTGCACAGAGTGAGAGATGGACCCTGCTCTGAAAAGCTTTCCAACTGAGAAAACCAAGGTGGCCCAGCAGAGCTGGGAATACAGTCCAGGAATCTTGAATCCCAGTGCCGTGACTTATCCAGTAGATCACATTGCCTCTCAACTTCACTATGTTGATTTATGCTGGCCAAGGATGTCATCCACTGACTGCTCCCTGGCATTGTGGGTCCTGCCTTTCTGAGCATGAAACACGCTATCATGAGGGAGGAAACCCCACAGCTCTCAAGATGTCGGGGAAGCTGTTGGGTCACGGTGAGAGATGCAGTCCCGGCAGGCTGCCACAGCAGCCGGGGTGGGTGTTGGTCTGAACATTGTGATTTTTCTGTATTAACACTGTTTATACACTATAAATGTGGGAGCAAGCGTGCCTGTGGTGATCCTGCTCTGCCCTGGCTGGTAAATAGCACTTGATTGCAGGCTGGCAGATAATTGCTACACTGAGCCAAGGCACAGACAGACATCCCAGTGACTTTAAAGGACTTTCTGTCTCAAGGCTGCATGTGCCTGAGTGAAGAGGGATGAACAAAGTGGCTGACATATGTCATTGGCATAGTGATCCAAGTGGGCTGGGAGCCCTTCTTCATTTCATTCCTCTCTGTTGCAGCCTGATCCCTTCCTTGACTTGATTGTTGCAGTTTTTGCCTGGGTGTATTTTAATATTTGCTACCAGTGATGTGTTTGTACATTTCTGTGGGTGAAATTTGCTCCTGTGCAGAGGGCTGGCATAAGGCCTATATGGAACAAGATGATCTAGTGGGTAGAGTGCTGTACTTGGGACGTGTGGCATCATTTCCTGAAGACCGTGTGTGTGATCTGTGACCAATAACTGAATTTTTTTTTTTTTTTGGTGTGGTAGAGGAAGAGAGGCTCCATCTACAAAGGTAATTAGATGCCTCTGATGTTCTCAAACCCACTGCTCAGCAGGTGCCTAAATTTCTGCTGGTGGGCATTGTGGAAAGCTGCCCCACCACTAACAAGCTTTTCAGAACCTTAACTTGTGGTGAAGTCCCAGCCGGACTCTCACATTAGACTTTTCCCTGCCTCTCTGCCCAGTGGGACCTTATCCTGAGGGTGTTCTTGGAGCTCACCAACCCAACTGGGCTTCACACAAGAGACAGCCATGGGTGAACAAGTTGAGCATGTGTGCCTGTGTCCAGAATACCCAGTAGGCTTGTGGGGATGTCTGTCTCCCTGAATACCCTTTGGATCTAGCCTTTTGTGCCTAACTTCCCCATCTGTAACATGGCAATGATATTTCTCTACCTCACAATGACACAAGGATCAAACCAAAGAGGGGCTGTGAGTTGCTCAGATACTGCAGCAACAAGGGCGAGGTGGATGCACCCTGCAGTTTCATTGCACTCCACTCCATTGCACAGTGGGGCCTTGCCAGTTTTCCAGCAGCTGTGCCCTGGGTCCAGGGACATTTCAAGTTAGGATGCATCAGTGAGTGTAATGTTTTTTGCCTGCAGGCCAGCCCTAGTTACGTCAGGTCTGGAGGTGTCCCTCTGCCCGGTAACATGCCTTGCTATCACAGACCACCGCCAAGGTTCAGTCACCAAGTCCAGATCTCTCCTGGGCGCCTCTGTTGAGACCACAGAGGAGTGACAATTAGAGAGTACTGTGAGCTAAGTCAGCAGTTCCCAGCCTTTGCCTTTATGTGGACCGCTACATCATCCTCAAAAGCTTTTGCGGACCACCACGCAAGCAAGCTGTTTTAAACACTTCTAACATAGCCTATGCCTGACAGGAGTCAAACTTGTATATCAAGGGGTATTAAAATCACAGCTATTTCTAATTATTTATTATGCTCACTCACAAACATATTGCACTTGTCACAGTACATTACTTGCATTAATTATCTCCCTGCCCCCATGGGCCGCCTGCAGTACCCTCGCAGACCACCAGTGGTCCACAGAGCACAGGTTGAGAGCCATTGATCTAAGTGACATGGATCCTTGTCATGGGATTCAGACCTGCCAAACTCATCTCACATAAGCCACCCAATAGATCTCAGGTTGTAGCAACTTTCAGCAGCTGCAAAAATGAAGGCAGACTGGGGTACAAGGGGATGCTATGCTATAAACCAGGACAGATATCTCATGCCACTACTGTTTCTAATTACACTGGCAAATCCAGCCTGAGGCCTGCCTCGCTGCATAACATATGTTTTGAGACACAGAGGGGCTGTAAAACACCCCAGCTCTGGCTTGAATGGAGCCCTGCTGAGTTACAACAGCTGGGGACATGGCTTGTGATGTCACATTGAGCGAAACCTACTGACAGGGCTTTGGGAGGCTGGGGAAATCTGGGGCAATACCTTTAATTGTTGGCCTACTCTGCTTACAGGAAAGTGGAGTGGAATGTAAAACTTAGTAGCCGGGCCAGGAGGACAACCTAATGGTTAGTGCCCTTGACAAGCACTTGAAGAAACTGAGGCTCAGTTCCTGGCTCTGCGATGTTTTCTGTGCAACCTGCAAACTTAACCACAGCTCCTCAGTTATTTAGGTTCCAATTAAAACCAATAGGAATTTGGTGCCCTAATATGTTTGAGGGTCTGTGCCTTGATTCCCAATACACAAAAAAGGGATAGCAGCCCTGCCGTCCTACACAGGTATGAGTGAGGGTAAATACAGTAAAGATGGTGAGATGCACAGATTTTTTACAGCAGAGAGGATGAGATGAGCATCTTAGCCAGGACACCATGCAGGTACACCCAGGGGGTCTGGGTCCAAGCTGCGGGAACAGCTGGTGCTTTTTTCTCTGCCAGTGGAGGTTGCCGTATGCGTAGGCCTGAAAGAGGAACGTAAAGATCTTTTTTTTCCAGATGAGTTTCTGAATATGAAAGATCTTTGCAGCTCATATCTCTTGACACCCACTGCTAACGCCCTGGATCCAGCTTGCTTCATTACGCCCTCGCTTCTGTTTTCCAAGCATAACGTAATGATCCTTCCTGAAAAGCATATCAAGAGGCAGTGACACCGGAGACATGGAAAAAGGTGGAGGTGACATCTTTGGGCTGCATACTGAGCTCAGTGGCAGGGTGTAAATCAGCCAAAAGGATACTGTAATTGGCAGGGCTGTCCTGTGTAAAACCAGGGGGTATAAGATGAAAAGTGGGGCCTAAGAAAGCTCATCTATACTGAGATATGACCTGCAATACCTGGGTCAGATGATTCACTGTGTGGAGCTGTAAAATTGCAATGCAGATGTCTGGACCAGGCTCTCAGTCCCAGCTGGCAGACAGGGAGATCCAAGATAATGGGCTCCAGCCCAAGTCCAGATAGCTGCCTGGGGATTTTTAGCCCCCTCAGCTAACCCTGGCTCTGAGACTCAGTGCCATGAGCTTTGGTTCACAGTGTAGACAAACCCATCACACCTGGGTAAGAGGCCAGATCCTCAACTAGTATCAATTAGACAAACCCCCTTAATGCCAGTGGTGTTACTCCACATAACATCAGCTGAAACTCTGGTTCAGTATCAGTAATGAAGTTGCTCCTGATTTACACCAGGGTGAGTTAGAGGTGAATGAGAGCCAGTATTTGCATTTCAGATCCAGTTGGGTTGGAGGCACCTCGTCCTCCTGAAACCTGAGGTTTTATTCTCCTGCTGCAACATCCCAGCAGCGAGACAGGGTGACAGGGACTGGTCTTGCAGGGGCTCCATGCCCAGCTTGCTGCTCCACAGCGAATCCTCATAGCTGGTCAGCTCTCGGGATGGTGTCTGGCTTTGTGAGCCGCTGTGACACGCCTGCTTGTCTCAAACTGACCCTCCTGCTTCACAGCCATTGGCACCCTATAAAAGGCTCAGGCCTACGTCCCAGACAGAAGGACGTTGAGCTGCCAGTGAGAAAATTACATCCTCTTGGAGATGACCCCAACATGAAACATTCATGTCTTTGATGGAGATTGTTCTGTAACCTGCTCAGCGTGGGGCTCTGTTCCCTGCGAGGATTGGCTGGCCTACATAGATAGGGTCGAGGAGGTATGACTAGTAATGTGGGCTCTCCTCGTCCATGCAGGAGAGGGCATGTTTGGCTCCAGAGGGCCAGGTTTGATCCTGGGTGCTGTGTGGTACAGCACTTCATTGTAATTTCTCACAGGCCATCTGTCATTCGTTCCAGATGTGTCCTGTGCCTAGGGGTGGGCAGGGAGCATCTGCAGTCAAACAACCCATCCCATTGACACTAGGAAGAGAGTGAATCGTGCCTCTGCTGACCTGGACAGGGATGGGGCTGTCTAAGTTGGAGGTTGGGGTGAACAGCTTGTCTCTTGCATAGAGCAACACAGGATCTCTAAGCACCATAAGAAATGGGAGTCAAGACTCTCAGCTGGATTTAGGGGAAGGCAATTGCCTGGGGTGCCAGACGTGGTCGGGTACCAGGATCAGGGTGCTATTTCTCTTACTAGGTACAAAAGGGAAAACAGATGTTTGAAGTAAAAAGTTTCTGGTGTTCAGGCTCAGTGCTGCTATTCCACTGGCATGTGTTGTCTCATTGCTTGCTTGGATCCACCTGCTCCTGTCTTATGCCTACACTGGAAGCTTTTTGGGCAGGGAGCCTTTCTTTGTTTTTATTTGTACACCACCTAGCGCAGAGGGCTTCTGGTCTATGGCGGTTGCACACTGCACATAATAAAGCATTGGTACCTCTAGCTGCTCGCTGCCCCTTGTTGGGCTGTTTTGCTGGGGGATGGGAATCCAAGCGCTCTCTCCTGCTTGGGGAATTTCCAGGCATGTTTGTTATCCAAGAGTGCTCCACAAATGCAGCGGGGAATATTCAGACAACTCCCTGCATGCATTTGAGCTGTGCTGATTGGTTATGCGAGGTTGCAGCACTTTGGTCCCATGCACTGATTAGAGGAGTGTGTGCAGATCCTCGTGCTTTGGAAGTGGCTCCCTGGATGCTGCTGTTCGTGAAAGTGCATGGCTGGGATGGATGTTGGTGGGAGCAGAGAGAGCATGGGGAACTGTGCAAAGGGGACATGCGTGTGTGTGTGTGTGTGGGGGGGGGGGCTTGTGCTAGCTGCTAAAATCAAGTTAATCTTTTGGGCCTCAGCCATGGGGTGCCAGATTTCCCGGGCAGCCAGGCAGGATGAGGGTTCTGGTCTGCAGAGCCACATGGGGAAGCATAGTTCTCCTGGGAGTACTCCCTGATGAAAATGCAAATGATGGCCAGAGGGGTTCCCCATCGCGGAACGGCCCCCGGTCCCCAGCCCTGTGCCAGAGCAGGTGGGAAGCTGCGGGGAGAGGCTGACTGCGGTGTAGTGCGCAGGGCTCTGCAGTGCTGCCCTGACAGCTCTGATGAACAAGGTTTTCACTCTGTATTACATGCTGCAGAGCCTCCCCCGCCTGCCGGTTCCAGGAGGGAGCAAAGCTCCCTCTGCCTGGCTTTGGAGGAGCCTGCAGCATGTGTGTGTGTGTGTGTGTGTGTGTGTGTGGACCCTCCACATCCACCCCCGCACATACACACCCCTCTGGCTGCAGGCACCCCCTGGCTTCACCGGCGATGTCTTGAGTTGGCACTGTTCAGTTTGCACCCAAATCCTGGCCTCTGTCTGCACCTGTTTCACCACTCAGTTGGGCTGACTTAAGCCTGTATGCTCCCCCTTAAGACCCAGGGCTAATTCTGCAACTCAGAGTGGAGCTAGCTGAGAATGGGCTCCACCAGGTGTTGCACCTAGGGCAATGAGCACAGCTGGATCTCAGGAGCAATGTGGGGCTGTGCTTCAGAGCAAGGTGATTAAATGTTCATTGGCTTAAATGGATTTGGTCATTCTTCTGCACCTTGCCACAGGCTGCATTTGCCCCTGTGGTACAAGAACAATTAGTCGGTATTAAGGGCTCTCTGGGATTGTTTCCATTAGAAGGAGAAATTTATGATAGGATTGCACCAAAGAATTTGCCTGTTTGTTTACACACAGTCCTGGTCCCCTGAATGTAGTAGGAGCAAATAACTGCATCTTCTCCCACAAAAGCTCATGCAAAAAATAAATCTGTTAGTCTTAAAGTGCCACACAACTCCTTGTTGTGTTTTTAGTTTCCAAGCTCACAATTTCCAAGCATGCCTCCTTGGCCGGTCCTGTGCCCTCAGGAGCCCCACAGCCATGCTCACTAGTGCTTCTCTCTCTGTCTCTGATGGAGTGGGATTTTCTCCCACAAAAGCTCGTGCGATAAATAAATTTGTTCATCTTTTTAAGTGCTTCCAGACCTCTTGTTTGTCTTTGTGTCTGTTAACTTTCGGCCCCTCAGATACACACCGCTCACCACACCACCCCCTTTCTCTTCTATTTGCAAGAGGGACCCCAGGACTGGATTTAGGGGCAGGCAATCCCGGTGTCCAGCTGGGGTGCTGGGTTTGGGCGTTTTGGGGCTCAGTTTTTGTTCTTTGGGAAAAGGGAAAGTAAAATGTTTGAAGTAAATGGTTGCAGATGGCCCATGTGTGGATTCATTTGGCGCTACCCTCTTAGAATGTTCCGGGCCTTTCTAGAATCTTGTGGAAGCTTCTGGATTTTCTGGGAGTTACATTTCCCTTGAACCTCCTCAAATGTTGTCAGCCAGGCCTTGTGAGTGTATAGCGATTTTTTTAATTTGTTTATACAGATTTATAGATTCTAGCAAGCAGATTTATCATCTGATAGGACAAATCATGCAAAAATGGTGCCTCAAAGTCATGAGGTAGACTGTAATAAAACCCAAGATATTCCTAAATTTACTAAATGGGGAGTGGGCTGCCTTTTGGTCTCAGGCCAGCCCAGAGGCAGCTCTTCATCCCACACAGCTTAGCTCCTGATCAGGCCTCGCTACAGCCTGTTGCGCTGGGCGGTAGCTTCTGTTGTTTCCAGCTATCACAGCAAAAAAGGGATTTGTTGCTCATTTTGTTCATCCTTGAAGAAAGACGCTTACCATGTTGGGGACTGTCTTCAGAGCAAAGTCTGGCTTCATGGGTGCCATTAATAGTTTCCAGCCTGTCAATGCGGAGGACCCAGGGGCTTGCAATAGCAAGTTGCATTTTAGGATTGAGGGGTATCAGCAGAGCTCTGTGTAGGGTGGGCTGACCAGGGCTGGAAAAGCCGTGGCTTTTGTGGAGCTGTCTATAGAGGATGCTTTTCTTACAGATAAGTGAGTGTGTATGTGTTCATCTAGGGACATAACTACGCACCTGTGTTTCTATGTGCATAGTGTGTTTGCCTGTGTTGGTGTGTGTGTGCATGTGCACCCCTATGTGTTGTGTGTATTGGCACATGGGTGGTGTGGAGCTCTGCCTCCCTTTGCAGGCGTGTGTGCTGTCTTTGTGTGTCTGAGGCCAGGCAGAGCCACGGCGGATGGGGCAGAGGACAAATTACACAGCCTGTGCCAGGCTCCCAACCTACCAGCATGTCTGTAGCAGCCGACGGCAGGGCAGCCCCTTCAAAGTACTGATGCTGCAGTTCTGGCAGATGGTGCTGGAGCAGCAGGGAAATGCCAGCTAACTTGCCAGGACTGCAGTGTGTGTATGAGGTGTCTTTCCTGCCAAACCTGTACCAGATGGGGGCAGAATGAGCTGCTAGAAAGGGGACCCGCATAAGGTAGAAAATACCACAGCTAAGGTGGATACATGCACATCCCCAGACACGCATGCACGTGGATACAGATGTGCACACATGGAGTTGGCACAGAGCTCAAATAGAGCATAGCTGGGGTATAATGGCTGGATATATGACACGGGCACTGACATTGCACATTTTCCCACAGTGGGACCCTGTGCTCTAGATGTACTCTGTCTCATTGCCAGGTAGTAGGATCCTGCCCAAAGGGAATGCCTCATTCCTGTCCACATGGTTGGCTGCCTTCCTGAGTGAAAAGTGCCCACTCTGGCAGACTCAGCCCCTCAAGCAGCCTGTACCAGGAGAAGCAGCTGATTGCAATCAGAGGATGAGGTGCTGGGGGCGACATTAGCACCTGGGTGCCTGGGATGGTACCAGGTCAGCCAGGACACTCCTGCCAAATTTTTGTGTTCTTTCTTCTGAGAGGGAGCAAGAAGGGATGGGCCCGAATGAGTCAAATCTTTCAGTTCCCCCATCTGCCCAAGGGGGACAATAGCATTGCCCTGCCTCACTTAGGAGCAATGCAATACAGGTTGCAAGATGCTCAGGGACTATGGTGATTGGGTCAGAGATGTGTGAAAAATAGCATCTGTTGTGGCAACGGGTACTCTGCCTTCACATTGCCAGCAGCATTGATGAGGGTATTCAGGACCAATTCACGCATTAATAAGTGGCTTGAGCCCTGTTTAATATAATATGTAATGATAGAACATGAAGCCATGTACTTAAATTATGGCAAGGGAGGTTTAAGTTGGAAATTAGGAAAAAATGCCTGGCTGTGAGGGTGATTAACCACTGGAATAAGTTGCTTACACAGATTGTGGAATCTCCATCACTGGATGTGTTTAAGAGCAGGTTAGACAAGCACTTGCCAGGGATGGTTTAAGAGGGTACTTGGTCCTGCCGTGGGTGCAGGGGACTGGACTCGGTGATCTCTCATGGTTCCTTCCAGTTTCTATGATTCTTTGTGGACTGAAATGAAGGCTCTGAGTCTGTCTTGGGGCTTTGGTGCCTGGAGTATCTGATAGCTGTAGCAGGAGTAGTCAATAGGTGTACCCTGGGCCAAACCCACATCACCTCACACTTTTGAACAGACTCTTTTTCCATAAAGTTTATTTTGCTCACTGCATCGAAGTAGGCTATACCGGTAAAGCATGATTTGTCCAGCATAAGCTACAACTCTGCTGATGTGGCTGTGCTACCAAAACTTTTCTAGGGTTCACCTGGCCTAAAGCAGATTTCCTGCACCTCAAACCATTCATGAGGCTCTCATCAGAACCCTCTCCAATTTGTCATACCCTTTCTGAAGTGTGGGTGCTAGCACCTCACATGGTATCCAGGAAATGTCTCACCAACACCCCATAGACAGAGACAATAACACCCTACTAAATTAAACATTCCTACTTAATCTTCTACCACTTATGGGCCCGAAGGGACAATGGAAAACATGCAGTGTATTCTAGGGGGACCTCTTCAGCAGTGAGAAGGTGGCTCGATGTAAATGGCAGCAGCTAAATCACTGCCTTGGAAAACTTGGGTGAGACTCTGAGAACTCAGGCCCATCACCAGCCCCTATCATAGGGCCGCTGAGGAAAGAATGTGTACTATGTCTGTGCGAGAGCCTCATGATTCAGGAGTGAGATGGAGAGAGCAAAAGGAGTATGAGATCTAGTAACAACATGCTGGATTGTGACTGGAGTAATGTGTCTACACAGGAACAATGGAGAGCAGAAAGTCTCTTTTGGGACCCGGTCCTCAGCTATGGATGTGCACAGTCTTCCACTGGTGTCGTGAGTTGGACCAAAGGACCCGTTTGGATGTTGTGTTTTCTCCTCTAAGTTTTGGCAAGAAGGCAGGGACATCTTTTAGCAGATCACCACCTGGTATCGGTGGAGAGATGAGGGGGATGGTAGCATTACCCAGAAGCTTTTTTGTAGGGAGCAGAACCATCTTCAGAATAAGAAAGGAGATGAATTAGAGAAACATTTAGTGAGAAGGTCAATGGGAGCTGATGTCATGTTCATAGCATCCATGAAAAATATGCTAGAAGGTTACTTTTTCCCTTAGAATTCAGGACAATGTGTAAGAACGCCAAATCAGAAAGAAAGCTGGCTTCTTCCTAAGACAGCAAGGCTCAGTTTACCCTGGGCCTTGACAAATAATACATTTCCAGTCACCATGGTGACCAGTTTTAGCAACCTGTCGCCTTCCACCACTGCAGAATTGTAATGAAGGAGCGCTCTCTGACAGCAAAAGGTACAATTGCAGGTGCCTAGCTGTGAGCCAATGTTGTCCACCCCCTGGTTTACCCCTGCTTGCTTTAAGCTGGCTCCTTTGAAGTTGAGACCAGCCACACAGTTTGCTGCAGATACACCTAACCTGTAAACAAAAAACTCTCCTTCTCTACAAAAACACTTCAAACTTTAGGCTGTACTGGTTCCAGGATATTAATAAAGTAAGCTGGATGAAGGAATATCTTTTTGTAGACTAACTACTGTTGGTGAAAGCGACAAACTTTCAAGATATAAATTGCTATTCCTCAGGTCTGGGTCTAAACCTTGTCTCTGTCACTGACAGAAGTTGGGTCAATATGAGGTATTATTTCACCCATCTTGTCTGCTCTCAAAAAAGTTTGCAATTCCAGTGCAGTCCTAAATACACCCCAGTTGGAGCTTTGGAAAATCCCATTCATTCATGGCCAGAGCAGATCAGGTCCCCAAATTTAGGTAACCCATTTCCCAAACTTTCACTGAAAGTTTTCATTATTATTAACTCAAAGATAGCAGAGCTGACCCTCTGTCTGGGTGCTGTCAACTTAAACATGACAGCCTGGGGTATGGGCTCGAGAACTGGCAATAGACACTGATCAGGGAGGTGAGGAGTGGCCAAGGAGCTCAGCAGACTTGAGGGATGGAGACCCGGCCTTACTGTCAACTGTTGACCGGCTGGACTTGTGGTCACAGCAGTTCATAGGAACTGTGGAGATCTGAGGTTGAGTCTCATCTGCAACACAGACTGTGTGATCATGGGTGGCTCGTATGGTGATCTCTGTGCATGTCAGTTCCTTAGTTAGGTGCACGCTAGTCTTTGGCCAGGTCTGTGAAGCACTATCAAGCCTGTGCTGCAGTCATAGGCAGAAACTTTGAAAGGTTAACAGGAGGTCAGAAAGCTTCTGTTCATTAAATGGCCATTAGAAGCAAAGTCATGTTTTCCCTTAATTAGACTCTGTTCCCAATGAGAAGCAAAGTTGGACAAATGGCTCCAGAAAACACAGTATATTTGTGTAGGTGCTATAGCCTGGATAATTGAAGTCTATTGATCCCCAAGTGCCTAATGGAATTTCTCCCTGTGGAAGAAATGCACATTGCTCTGGGTTAAGTCAGGGTAATGGGGGCTTCCTGGGGTCAGATTGCGTGTTGGACGGGATGCCTTTAACAAAATGTTGAGGCATGTGCACAGAGGTAGCTCTCAGTTGGCAGGCAAAGCAACCGAAGACAGGGCTTAGAATCCTTTGCAGGACTTGTTCAGATGGGGAGAAGGGAGTAAATCTTCGCTGGACAAAAATGAAATAGGATCAGACATCAGACGTTCCTGAGAGGCATAGAACTGTACAACTGGAAGGGGCAGTGCCCTTCACTGAGGCAGAACTCAATATTAGAGACCATCCCTGATGGGTGTTTGTCTAACCCAGGGCTTGATAAAATTGGCTCCTAGCTAGGCACTAGCAGTTTTATTGTTGATCACCAGAGGGCATTCCTCCACAGTATTTCCACAGCAGCACTTGGAGCCAGGCTCTACAACCTTTTCGCCATGGTGACCTGGCTCCTGGGTTTTGTCGGGCCTTGGTTAACCTATTCTTAAAGACCTCCAAGGATGGAAATTACCCAAGCTTCTTAGGTCATTTGTTCCCATGTTTAGCTACTCAAAGAGTCTAGGAAACTTTTTCTCATATCTAACTTAAATCTCCCTTCTTGTCCTGTTCTCAGAGGGTAAGGAGAACAATTTATCACCATCCACCTTACAACAACCTTCTATGTACTTGAAGATTGTTTCCGTGTCCCCTCTGTCGTCTCTCTTCCAGATGCAACAAACCCAATTTTTTTTCAGTCTTTCCTCAGTCATAGTTCATGTCTTCTAGCCTTTTCATCATTTTAGTCAGGTAAATGTGAGGTGTGGGAATAGACAATATCTTTTAAACAGCATTTTGAGCTATCTATTATCCATGGTAGACTGGCACCTTACTGTGCTATGTGCTGGACACACAATCACTGAGGCAGTCCCTGCTCCCACAAAAAAGACAAAATTGACAAATGGCTTTTCTATGTGGAGAATTAGTGCAAGATAAGCTCTGGTGAAATCCACAGCACACTGATTGACTGTGTGGACCCTGCTACCACACACTGAAAAGTCCAGAGTGGACATTAAACTGCTGCCCATTCATGAAGACACATGAGGAACAGGGCTGGAGCCCACCAACTCATAGGGCTCTCAGTCTTCCAGGATTGATCTGGAGTTTCCAGGAATGAAAGATTAATTCAAAGATTATGTCCTGAGAGAAAACCTCCAGGGATTCACCCAACCAAAACCAGCAACCCACCCACGCCCCTTCAAAAAAGCAATCCCAATGTATTCTGCCCATCTTGGGATCAAAGTGGCTTCATCCCTTCTTCTGCCTGGAACAATGGGCAAATGTGTCCAGTGGCCTGGGAAGTGGGAGTCATGCTGAGGGCGACAAGCAAACTCCTGGCTGCCAATGGATAAATCTTATGCAGGCAGCAAGCGTGCAGAGAGTTAAATAACGAAGAGCAATGGCCAGCTGTAAAATGTTGTTGAATAATAAAGGTGCTGCCAGTCACTGTAACTTGGAAATAATGATGCCCGTTGGCAAAGTAGGTAATAAAGAGTGGCTGTGGATTACAGGAGAGTTGCACGTTAGTGGCAAGGCCAACTTGGGAGCACTCAATCTTGGCCTGCTGCGGGGCTCATGGAAGTCTTCCCAGGAGCCCAAGGCGGCACCTGCTTAGGATCAAACAGTGTTGGAGAAAGGGCCTGTGATATGTACAGCTCTCAGCCTGCAATGGGGCCCAGTGCTTAGTCCGTGTCTGAGCATCACCCATTATGACCCTGAAGGAGAAGCCTGGAGATTGTTTCAGGGGCCCATGGCCTCATTTGTCCATTCCTGCTTTTGGATATACTTGGTTACATAACCGTATTTAGGAATGTTTTTTCCCCTAGCCTTCTCCACGTACCCATGATGAGAATAATTCTCCCACAAAAACATGTTACAAGATTAGAATTATGGTGAGAAACATAGGGCTTGTCTACACTGAATCCGCTGCTTTGGACTCCATGGATCAATACAGTGGGATCGAGGAGCCAGTGGAGACCCACTCAATCGGTCCTGGAAGTGCTCTCCATTTGACACAGTAACTCTACCCCCCAGAAAAGAGTAATGCTGCATTGAATTGAGGACATTTCCCATTGGCACAGCCCCGTGAAGACGCCATAATAAGGGAAAGTAATTAAGTTGGTGGGAGATATGCAAACTGTATACTGCAGAAGCAGTGTGGACCAAGCCATAAGCTTCTTAACCAAGAAGAATCTCATTTTGATGTAACTCAACCCTCAAATGTCTAAGAATGAAGAAAATTTGGAGATCTAGATCCACAAACTCCCTTAACTTTGACTCCAACTCTGTGCCCACCCTCCACCAATAGACCATAAACCACCTTTGCCCTAACTACCTGATCCTATTTATAAGGACTTCAGAGCACCACATAGGCCAGAGACCAATATTTCACAGTGAATCAATCACCATGAGTAATTTATTCATTGACTTTTCTTTTATTGTTGTCCCGTCCACAAACCAACTGCAAATTCTGGAATTTATTTGTGGTTCAGAACAACTCATGAGTTTTTTCAGGAGCTCCTGCAAGCCATGAATACAATGAACCACAAGTGCAGTGCTCACAGCTGGGTCTATATGTAACTCGCAATCTGCACTATGCTGGTGAGCTACACAAGCACATTCGATTGCTTCCATTCGCTAATTGGATGAAGTTGTGTCACTAAGCAATATAACCTTAGCTGAAAGATAATTTGTAAGAAATGTTGGCAAGAGCTTAGAGCTATGGAATTTTGTATTGAACATGCAGCATTTCTTGGGTTGATTTGGGTGCCTCTTTGTGATATTCAGTTGGGTGTACCGGCCTTCACCCACCTGATTTAACTTCAGGCAGAGCATTGACCAGAGGTGGTAGTAAGTGACTGGATGTATGGGAGCTGCATGAGCACTGTTCTTCTGGAAGTATCTCCACATTCACCCCAAAATGCAGAGGAGAAGCAGATGAGGATTTCTAAAAAAAAATTTCTCATTTAGAAGGGATAAGTGCTATGCTTAATTTGTAATGAAAGATGCCAGGGCTCAAGCAATTTTTTACTTTCAGTACTGATGCAACAAGCTTACAGATACTGGGACTCAACCCTGTCATAAATGAAGCACCTAGCAAATGGCAACTTCATCTTAGTGTCCTAGTGGCAAGATCCTAAGAACCTGCTAGTTTTCCAAGAAGCAGTGAGCTAATGTCCTGCTTAGACCTTGAATATGTATAGAGGATGGAATAATTATGTAGCTTAATAAAGAGAAGGTTAAGGGGTGATTTATTGTCCCTTGAGTTGGTAAGTACCTAAATGGGGAACAAATATTTGATAACAGGCTCTTCAGCCTAACAGAGGAAGGTCTAACACAATCCAATTGCTGGAGGTTGAAGCTAGGCAAATTCAGACTGGAAATGAGTCATACTTTTCTTTTTTTTAAATCAGTGAGGGTAATTAACCATTGGAACAATTTATCAAAGATTGTGATGGATTCTCCGCCACTGGCAGTTTTTAAATCAGGACTGGATGTTTTTTTGAAAGATCAGATCTCATTCCGACAGGAATTAATTCATGGCCAGCGCCATGCGGGAGGTCAGACTGAATGATCACAGTGGTCCGTTCTAGCTTTGGAGTCTATTAATCAGTAATGAAAGAAGGTTGGGCCCAATCTGTCATTGAACAGATGTCCCAAAATCTCTCTCTCCAAAACCATCTTCCTAGTAGAAACAGCTGATCTTTTTGGTTCATTCCCTCCTGCCCAACTCCCACCCCAACTCCTGGGAAGGGATAGGATGAAAAATGGCTTTTTCTCAAATGAGCAAAACTTTCAGCAAACTTTTTTTAAATTTTTTTCCCATTTTTGTTGATATATGAAAAATGTTGACATCATGAAACTTAAAAAATTAGGTTTTCCCCCCATCTTTTCCTCAGTTTCTTTCTCCATTTCCCCCATTGAATGCATAGAATGTCTTTTGATTTTGGTGTGGGGAAGGGCCAAATGTGTGTTTGATTTTTTTTTTCAAATTTTCACCTCCCTGCTCTGCGCTTTTTGCACTCTGTAGCTTTTCAAAAATTCCTCAGCTTTGGTGACTTTCCTGAGCAGAATGGGAAACATGATTCTGCTCAGGAAAGCAGATTCCTGATTCATGATTCTGTTCCTGTGGCCAAATCGAGGCAAATCTGAGAAGTTACGGTGTAGGAAAAGGGAGAGAGGGAAAACCTAAGACAAATTAAAAATAGGGAAAGAAACTGTCCCAGAACTGAACATCAGTTGTTCAGTCACATTCAATAGTTACATTCAATAGAAAATAAGGGAGAAAAAGGAACAAAAATAAAAACCACAACACTTTGAGATTAAAGAAGAAAGTTAAATGACCAGTTTTTTTAAAAAATGTTTTTTGAATGAAAATTGCATCAACATTTAGAATGAAACCACATTTTGGATCAACTCCTTTCCTGCTGATTTGCAGAGGGGTTCAAAAGTCAGAACTCTGAGGCCAGATATGGGAGTATAATTTTTTTTTTTTTTTAGTAAAATCAATTTTGTTTTGCTTGTTGTCAGCCTAGTGCCTTGCAAAATCTAAGTGAAAAAGGGAGCATAAACAAGTGCTGAGTCTTTTGTCCTAGATGATCCACTCCAATCCAGTGACCTAACTCTGCCACAGCTGCAGTTCCTGGTGTCTACTCTTCTATCGCTGCCTAGCTTCTCAGTGTTGGTTTTAGTTCTGCATGTGGTGGTTCCTCTCAGTGTTGTGCCAGAATTCACGTGACTCTGATTTCAGTGATTGCACGAGAATAACACAACTGGGAACAGAATTCAAACAAAGATCCAGGTTTCTCCTAGGGCTTAGCTTCAGTCCATCTCTAGCTCCTTGAGTGGCAAATGAGAGACCTTACAAGGCTAATGAAGGAGCAGGGCAAATCTCTCTCAGTTCTTCACCAGCTTCCCACATTCCCTGGGCTTTGTTAGGGTAAATCAGCAGAGCCCCTCTGCAGTCAGTGAATCTGTGCCCCTTTATGCAAGTGAGGGTCTGACCACAGGGGTGCCCTCTGATGTCTCTTCTGCTCCATTTGGGAAGGGAGGATTTATGGTACTTGAATCTCCGTGCTGTCCAAAACATGACATGAACATTATTAATAGTGATGCGCATGCAACTCTAACTAGCTACCAAAGAGTGCAGTAATTAATTAGTGTTCGAACTTCATTAATCTTGATTTATTATACAGAATCTGTTTCCTGCACTTTCTCCTTTCACAGCTGTAGGGGAGGCGGGACTACTCCAGTGCAAGGTGTGTAAGGCCCAGTTATGGCCGGACGCATACTCCTTCCAGAGGCCCAATTCTAGGGAGAAGGAATAATTTCCCAGAAGTGTAACTGGTTCCTACCCTGTGCTGTGGGTGCACAGGCAGCTGGCTCACTAGCTGCCACAGCCATAAGTTGTATACAAATTAGGTCATTCTCTTAAAAGCAAAATTTCTACTTCGTAGCCACAGCAGGCACCCATCAGATTCTTTAGTGATCTGAATAAACAAAATACATCACAGGCTGTCAGTGGGCTAAACATAAAGTGTAACCAATGCCCTGGGCTTTTAATTATAGCGCATGCAGTATCTGGAAGAGAATCAATTTCAATCGAAGTAAAGAATGAAGTTCATCCCCTTGCAGTTGGAACAAAACAGACTTGGCCAGATCCTCAAACGGTATCAGTCAGGGTGGCTCCATGCAAGTCAGTGAAACTAAGCCAGTATTGTACTTAGAAGCTGTTTGATGGTATAAATTCATCTTTAGCCCTACACTGGTAACCTTACAAATAATAGGGCTCAGTGTCAGACTACTTGGTGCAACATCACTGAATCTGAGTTATTACACTGTGGGTGGACCTTTCAGTTATGTCGGACCCTTCTGCAGAGGCTGTATGGGAAAGCACTGCCTTCCAGCTCCTGATGGGCACTTGTGAAAAATACCTCTGTCTATGCTGGCAAGGAACGTATCCATTGCTCCCAGCTGCTAATTGAGGGGGAAGGTGCAAACCTGACTGAGAATCCTAGGCACCGTGGAGAGCAGCAGACGTGAAGCTCACTGCTTGAGCCATTTATCCCTGCAGCTTTCTTCGTTTCATGTCTGCAGAGATTCATCTCTGGAGCAGAAGGGCCTGTCAGGGGCTTGGGCAACGGTTCCAGGATATTATAACAAGAAAGCACAGCAGGAGTGGCAGACAGAAAGGCTCAGATATGCTGCGCTAGTATTTACCAGGTGTTGCACTCTGAGATGTTAAGGCACCTTCCTTCCATGGAAGGAGGCTCTGTTTCAGTCTGGCCCATCTCAGGGTTGGTATGGGAGGTCTGAAAGAACTGAAAAGTCCACCCATGGTGTAATAAATAAATGAATTCCTGTGGGAGAGTGACAACCATTACTGTACGCTGCGCTTTGTTCTGAGACTCAGAATGACACTCCTCCCATGGATGTATGAAGAAGGCACCAAACTCCTTGGCAGGCTGGTAAAGAAGCCAGGAGACTGAGGGATTGTCTGTAGCTGTGCCATGGTGTAGAAGACATTTCTATCATCTACAAAAGAAGGGTTTCCAGTGATGTAGGCAGTCCATCTCTCCAAGAAGCAGTAGCTAGGTTGATGGAAGAACTCCTCCATCAACCTATCTGCATCTCTAGTGAGCGGGTTAGATTGCCCTAACTACATCATACAGCTCATGAACTTTTTCACAGCCCTGAGTGACATAGCTAGGTCAACCTAAAGTTTGTATGGAGACCAGGCCTGAATGCAGTGGGTGAGAAATGTGTCACATTAGAGCCAGTAAAGGCTGGGGTTTTATGATGACTGGTGTGTCCTGCCTTCCTGCTTTCCGCTCCCTGTTCCTCTTAGGTTTCCTGGTTCTTGCTCCATGATCTCCATGTGCATGCATAGCTACTCATGGCCTTCTGCTACATAGCTTCTCTTCAGGCTGTTTGTATTTTGTTCAGACTGTTGCTGGTCCATTCATGGGTCTTACCTGTTTTGATTGACAACCTACCTGCTAATTGTTTAACTTATTTTGTGGTTTGGAACTGCTGCCACTTCCAGTTCACCCAGCTGCTAAACGGGAACCTGATCTCTTGAGTCAGGGCTACCAAAGATGGTTGGAGATGATGCTGGCCACCTTACTCCCTTGTGTACCACGGGCTATAAAACTAACTTGCCTTAACTGTGTCAACCCAATGCACCATTGGCTCAGGGAGGTGCATCAGAGCATAATATGAGAGCGCTGAATGTTTTTATTCTGCGACCTGCACTGTTTTTGGCTGTCAACTGGTGATAGTTGATCTGGAATTTCATGCAGATCAGGCAAATCTCTGCTGCTGCTTGGTTACCCTTGCTGCAGAACTGGAGATGTTAAGAGGGTCAAGCTCCAGAGAGATTTTTCAGATGGACATAGTCATTGAGTGTCGGGGCGAACAGACTCTGGCTACAGACACTAGACACTAGTTAATCAGCAGTTGCTCCTTCTACTTCCATTGAACAGAGTCATATAGTGCTGCCTGCTCCTACTCTATGGCTTTGCATGTCCTCATTGTTTCTGCTGGTGGTACTAGAGGTCACTTGACCAATTTTCCTGTCCACTCAGCTAGAATGGCTGTACTTCAGGTTGGTGGGAAGGAAGACCACTATTTTAGTGTGCCACAGTACACTGGTGCATGGTGAAGGGGCCTGAACTGCCCACAGTGAAGGTGGAGCTTCATTAGACCACCCTTACCCCAGATGTTTCCTTTTTTATGATGTTGTGGAGCCGGGCACTGGGTCTGCTCTACAAGGTGTGGTGTGGACTGCAAAATTTCACATTGGTAAAGGCTCAGCTGTGACTATCGTTCCATTATTGTCCTATCATCTGAGCTTACAGCTTATTCCTGGGTCCACTTAAAATAACTTGCGTATCTCCCTTCAACTTCCTCGCATCCGCTTGTCTCAGCGACTCCACTGTGCTGAGTCAAAGAGAAACATGCTCCATTCAACTTGGTGCTACTTGTCTTGAGGGGACAGTCTTCAGTGATCCACTTCTGATTGATTGAGCGAGTCTTCACAGACCCCTTGATCGGACCGGGAATGTTGATTTGACGGTGGCAAGTTTGCTGCTGTCAGGATAGACATGCCCTTAATATCAGGCATGAGCCCGGGTATGGCTGTGTTGGTTAAACCAGAAAGGGAGACCCAAAGTATTGTTCAGAGACACCAGGATTTATTTAGTGGTGATGGTGTTCTGTGCATGGGATTTACACATTCTCCACAGTTGGATTCAAATGCTGAACCCTTTGTAACACAAACATGTCACGTGTCTCCTGTGCTTGTGGACAATTACAATATCCTTTGGGAGGCGGAAGGGCTAAAAGACTGGAGTTCATCCACAGTGAAGGGTGATATTTGACTGTGCACAGGTTTAAGGACACAGTACATGTGGGAAAAGTGAACAGTTTGTTGCAAGCTTTCAAAGAGGTGACTTGTTGGTGAGGTGGATCTCAGATTTTCTCTGTCAGGTTACCGATCCAGTTAATATCTGTGATTGAAATTTCGCAGGCATTATTGATTTTCAGCATTTCCTTTGGGTGGTGGTACTGTTCATGATTCTCCTTTGCCTTAGTCACTGCTCCTATTTCAGAGGATTCTCTCTCAACCCTCTGCAAATATGCAGGGTTCATGTTGCTATTTTGATTATATTCTCATTCTTGCTAAGACCTTTCCTAACATCATAATGGTCTGGACGAGGTGTTAACCTGACTTCAGCAATCTGGCAGATCCTCAGTCAATGGGAGTTATGCACTAAATCCTATAGAGGAATTCTCTGTGGTTAGCTATGGGTTTGATTGTTTTATTATAATAGCTCAATAGATCTATATGAGAATATTTTTGGCTATAAATCAAAGAATCGACAGGCCATGTTCTGTATGTTGAGCTAGGTAAGGCAAGTTAGCATCAGATCTTCCCCCTTTTGCCTTCGGGGAGTGGGCGCAGTTATAAAGGGCTTCCTGGTGTCAGCTTTTTGGCTGTGATTTTTGGAGGTGCTGAATTCCCAGCCTTTTGGCCTGCTCCTGACCTTACTCCTGATTTACCCCCACATGCTGCTTACTGGTATCGGTGGGGACTGCGAGTCCAATATCTACAGTCAGGAACTCTGCCCAACATTGCCGTACAGCTTCCATGCCATGAAACACCAACACCTTGGGCTTTGCAGTGCCCTTTGGGAATGAATGAGTTGAAACTGCAGTATAAATTTCACTCTTTTGTACACGAATATGTATGATATCAGCCCCATAGACTAATAATCCCTCCAGGGGATGTTAGCAAATACATACTTAATTCATCATTTATAATGCATCATGGGTGTCTGACGTTCCCCTGCTATTTATACGCCTGCTTTTGTTGTGTTGCCTGGGTCTCTACAGCGGATTATGGGGCAATAAAGGCTCTAAGTGAGGTGGTAATTCAAGCAGCCCCTGTGAGCTGCATTAAGCACATGGCAGTGAAGACCAAAGTTAATTCACTGCTGCTCTGGGAACTGTTCATTTTCTCAGTGGCAGCTGGAAAGCACAGAGAAGTTTGATTAACCAAAATCCATGTGCTGTGATGCAGCCATTTAGCATATCAGAAGAGGGGGTCCTGGAGAGGAAGGGTGGAAAGGTTTGGGCTTAATCTGTGCCCTCCAATGATGTTTTCGTATAGTTGGCCAGATTGCGGTCTCGCCATGTCCAAAGGTCTCTGGCTTTGAATCACCTATACTTTGGGGTTTGGCCCATTTTTCCGCAATCTCCCCTCCCTGGTGAAATAACAAAGCCATGCAAGCAGGTGACTCTAGTCCTGGCCCCTCTTTTTCATCCAGACTTCTGGACTAATCTAGTTAACCTCCTCTGGTTTTCTGCCTTCACATCTGGGTGGGCAGTGCATAGTTTCCTATAATCTCCAGACTAATGGACCTGCCTGTGTAATTCCAGGAGGAAGGACTTTTAGATCCACAGGTCCTAGGTTCAGTCCTGGCAGAGGATCATCATCTTCAGATGGCCTTGCTGATGAGCAGAAGCCTGATTAGGAGAAATGGTGTGTGCCTGAGCAAAGGGAAACCTGAAGTTGGATCTCAGGAAGTGTTTCCTAACAGTGAGAGATCTTAGTGTGGGGGTAATCACCTCTCCAAGGGACAGGGTAGGATCCCAATTGTGTGTGCACTCCCCAGCATTGGCCTTAAGAGCTCTGCATTCTTGAATCCTTCTGCACTGGCGAAGGTTGGTGACTAGAGGGGACCCACCTGGCTTCTCTCTAGTCTCATTTCTGTGATCTGTTACCATGTCTGTCTCGCTCTGGTTTGGTCTTATTATCTGGTGAATGCATTCTCTGCTTGACAACCTGAACAGTACAGTGCATCCCTAGTGTTGACTGGCTTCCTGTTACTTACCGATAACCAGATTTGGCAGCTGAGACTTGTTCTGTACATTCATACGGCTAGCCTGTTTACTTGCTTTTATATAATTTCTTATGGGTTTTGTTGTTTGATTTTATTACAGTAGGTTTATATATTTGTATTAAACTATTTTTAATTGTAATGCAAGGAATCTATAGGCCACATCCTGTATGTTGAGCTAAGTAAAGCAAGCTAGCATACACATGTTTTAGCCTAGATAAGTGATGTTTAGACGCAACAGAGAAAATGCGGTTTCTGTCCCCAGGGCTGACTCCATTGCAGCCTCTCTTCTGGAGAAACAGCTGCCAGTGTGTACCCACATTGGACAGCTCAGGGCATTGCTTTTAGCTGCCTCTCTTGGTACAACAAACAAGGAGTCCTGTGGCGCTTTTAAAGACTAACACATTTATTTATTGCATGAGCTTTCATGGGAGAAAGTCTCACTTCGTCAGATGCGTGAAGATGGGGAACTTGCAGAATGAGAGGAAAATAAATGCAGGGAAGTGTAAGTCATGGGATCAGGTCAGACTGTTACAGCAAAGCAAAGCAGCTGTTAATTCAAACAGTGGAGTAGAGCAATTACCAGGGAGGTAGGTGGGAGACAGGCTTACAGGGCTAATGCAGAGGGGATGCTTTCTGGGCACCCAGCCAGATGTGTATTGGAGGGAGGACAAATAAGGTGGGGCGGCATGGCAGAAACCCTACCCTCTCAATGCCAGGTCTTGTTCAGAGTTTAGCTGAAGCCGACAAGCTCAGGTTGTCATCAGTTGCTTGGCCTGGTGCTGCCAGGAGACCTAGCAGAATAGATTGATGAAGGCCCATTGGTGTCATAGGGGCTCACTAGCTCATTCCTTTCAGTTCAGACATCCCTCTCACACTTGGTTAGTGGCCCTCTGATAACCAGTGCCTGAGCCAGCAGAATTGTTGGGGCGGTGGGAGGGGAACATCCTATTAACACTTGCCAATCAAACACAATTCCGTTATTTCAACCCAGAAACATTCCTTCCCATTTCTCACATTTTTCTGCTCATTGCCATGCCAGCCCATACCAGCAACTCTGCATACCCCAGTGCTCAGAAGTTTTAATCTCAACAAGTCTATGAGTCCCCAGCTTTTGTTTACCCTTGCAAATGTAGGGACATGTAGGGCTGGACTCTGTTATCTGGGGACACATTGCAGTGGACTTTGTTACATGGGCCAACACTAGTCTTCTGCTCTACACAATGGTCCCCTTTGCATCGGGGTCATCTGCCCGTATAAAGACCAGGGAGGCTAGATACAGCCAGCCCTGTGCTTGGAGCTTCTTCTGTAGTTGAATCAGTGTTTCCCAGCTGGACCAGTTAGGTGGGTGAGAGGCAGCTGGGGCTCATTAAGGGAGAAGGAAATGTGTGGAGAAGAGGAGGGTGAAGGGGGTAGCAGAAGGGTTTGTTTGCTGACCTGTGCAGACCAGTGGGGAAGAGTGGGAGTCTCTCCTGGGGAACAAAGGTGTCAAGGTAAGAAGGCTGGGGAGTCCAGCTCAGGAGATCAGGGAAGCTATACAGCTTAGAAGGAGGTTGGCAAAAAGCAGGTTAGCACTAAGGAAAGCCAGGGACGGGCAGCAGGTGTGGGAACTGACTCTGGTGTTGTGTGGCTAGGTTGTGTTTTGGAACTGCTTGCATTGTCTGTTTTAGTAAGTCAGCTCCAAGCAGGGGTACTGGGCACAAGAAACCCCTCATGGTGTTCTTGAGAGCCAGCCCCGAGGACAGAAAACTGAGAAAGCAGCTGCAAATATGGTGCCTGCCAGGATGTGCCCATGGCCTGCATGGGGAGCCATGTGGCTGGCTCTGCCTGAAGAGCAGCACCAAGATACAGCTGAGTTTGGAAGGGGGTAGGTAAGAGACCCTGCCATAGGGGTAGTTCTGCTCCCCACCACCGTTTGCCTAGGCAGCCCTAACCTACAGGATTTGTTACTCTAGTGGTGGATTCTGATTTGCCCAACAAGAGGGGATCTGGCTTGCGGGAGGCAGGTATGCATGGCTGAGAAGGATGAACCAGGTAGGAAGTTGATAGTGAATCCCAGTGGCACAGCAGGCAGCGATCCAAGCCTGTAGAAGGGAAGCAACTGGAGTTTGGGCCTCATGCATAACAAAGGAAAGAGGTTTGTTTCTAGGGCTGGTCAAGCACTTTCTATCAAAACTGGTTATTGTCAGAAATCTGGAGATTTGAATAAATGAAACTTTTCATGGAGTGTCTGCTTTTTGCAGAAAATGCTGGTATTTCCATTTTAAAAAAAGGGCAGGGCAATGCCTCATGGGAGCTGCAGTTTGGGTTTTATGCTCCTGTTCTCCCACCTGAGCCAGACTACATCTCCCATGATGCAGCCTGCTGTCATCTCTAGATGCTGGGAGGGAATGCATAGAGTAGCTGTCTCAGTTCGAGGTGCATCATGGGTTAAGTGGCCAAGCCTGGGACCCCGGTCAGAAAGAATGGGAGCATAAGGTTGCCAGACTACAACTCCCATGAGGCACCGTAAAAATGCTGTGGTACCTGGATGGAATATTTTGTCAGAAAGCACCTCCCGCACTCTGCCCCCACCATCCACACAAAATTTTGCCTATTTTCCAGCCAGTTGTAGTGATTTGTTATGTGGGGAGCAGGCTGGGAAAGGTGCTGTAATTGGATGGGCTCTCAAGGTTACCATTATGGGCTCTTCGGCTGGGGCGATGCGAGAGCCTGGTTAGAACAGCGCAGAACCTACGGTCAAGTTTCATGGGTTCTGGTCCCACCGCAGACTCCCTGTGGGCTTTGTGCACCTGTTTCCACTGCTGCAGAGTGCGGATAACTATCATACCTTGCCCTGCGGCCCTGGTGAGAACCATAATTTCTCACCGTTTTTGAGGGCTATATATAAGTGTGAACTCATGCTAATGTTTTACAGCTGTCTCTTGCTGCAGACAACCCAATCCCTGCAGTTAAGTGACTGTTTTGTTGATTACTGGTCATTCACTGTCACCCACATAAGAGGCTGGGCAGCATAAAACTGTTATCACTGAATGGGACCACAGGGAGGAGAAATCAAGATAAGTTACAGATCATCAGCCTCTTCTTTGGAGCCTTGGGAAAAGACTGCACTAAATCACAGTTTCATATTTAAGATATAGTTACAAATAATAGTCACTGAGATTAGCAGCTAGTGATGGCCCACTGCCACAACCATTTGCTGCGACCTTGCCTGATAGCATAAGCAGGCTGAAGTCTGATTTGCATTTGATTGGGAGAGGTCCAGGAAAAACACAGGCTCATGCACACAGTGGTGACTGCAAAATAAACAAGGAGCTCTGTGGAACTTTTAAAGACTAATAAATTTATTTATCGCATGAGCTTTTGGGAGGAAAAAAGCATCTGACAAAGCAGGATTTTTCTCCCACAAAAGCTCAGGGGATAAATAAATTTGTTAGTCTTTAAAAGTGTCACCAGACTTCATTTGTTTTGCTAAACTAGACTAACACAGCTCCCTCTTTGGAACTGGAATTCAGTAGACGATGTCCTTCTTGTGGGGTAAACCAAGAGTCCACTGCGCTACAGATGCAATGCTGCAGCTAGAGATGTTGGGGGTTAGTAGGTGGCTTTGATCACTCAGAGCTGATGCCCCAGCATGATGGGGTGCTCTACTACCAGAGGGTGGTCTTGTTTGATGAGTTGGAAAAAGGAGATGCTGCATATTTGTGTTCTCTTGCTGTTCTCTGGGGTATCCTTGTCAAACTTCCTATTATAGGTATCTGCCTTCTTCCACGTTTTCAGCGGGACACTGTATCCATCACTTCTGCATTTACTTAGGCCGTTTTCCAGCACGGTGAGTGGGGTTCTGCTGCACTCTACCCCAGAGGTGACCACATTTCAGTGATGGTGAAGCTTTCCCTACATATGCATAGGCTGAAGTCCTGGCCCATAGAAGCCAGTAGGAGTTTCACCAAAGTAGCTCAGATTTGCTAGGTCCTGTGTGTGCATCATTATTGTACTGTAAGATGCACTATTCATGATTAAACAAAGTACCCTGTAGCTGTGGATCCCACAATCGCGTTGTCTTGGGTGTTAACACAGGCATGGACTTAACCGCCTTTTTTTTTTCTTGGCATGATTATTTCAGTGTACTCCAAGCCACCCATTCCCGCTCTTTCTGAAACCACAGGTGCATTCCTCTCCTGCAGTGCTGCTTCAGAGTGAGTGTAGCAACTGTTAGGACAGGACAAATATTTGAAAATTAATAACTTGTAATGAAATTCCATCAGGAAGAGAGTGCGGCCGTGTTAAAAATGATTCTAATGATGAATGCCCATTAGACTGGAGAACCCCATGACTGTATTAATAATGCATGAAGTTTAAAATTGAAGTATTGGAATATACCTTATCTGATTGAGTGTTACAATTATTGAATAGTAAA
This sequence comes from Podocnemis expansa, assembly GCA_007922195.1. Lineage (NCBI taxonomy): Eukaryota > Metazoa > Chordata > Testudines > Podocnemididae > Podocnemis > Podocnemis expansa. The sequence goes on from ML682095.1 coordinate 3,396,781, forward strand.
GGCATACCAGCATAGATTGTACTATTTATTTATTTATCTATTTATTTAAGCCATTAGATTCCTGGCAGAGAGCGAGAAGGGAAACACCAAGGTTTCATAGCTGGTGAAATGCCACATAACTCAATTTATTACTGGAGATTAAGAGCAAAAATATTTTTCTTTTCTCCCTGCTGCTGTCTGTGATGGCCAGAAGACTCCAAAGAGAACAGAACTCCCAGCTGGGAGCTGCTGGGTTTTAAGCACCTCTGCAAACGAGACCTCTCCTAGAGGGCTCTGAAGCAAAGGCAAGATATCCAAGGTGTCAACACCAAAGGGAGCAGAAGCATGGCCTGGGGGCTGAGGCATAGTAGAGGGTAGCCTGGAGCCGATCTAACATGGCCTGTGCTGCTGTAGCTGCATTTGGGGGATTGATGAAAGCGCATTTCCCTTTTCCACGCCCCAACTCCTCTGGGCCAGAATTCGTCAGGACTTCAGCAGAAGTAGCTTGGGGCCTGGAGGGTGCCATCTGGCCCCTTAGCCCTGTATAGTAGAAGCAAAGCAAAGCAACCATAACTAGGGTCATGGGAATGGCCTTGGGCTCTCTCTCAGCATCCAGCTTGTGTCTGATCCTTGTGACTCTTTGAAGAAAGGGCCTTGACCTGACCCTACTTTCATGAACCTGGCAGTGAACCGCCATTAACCTCAGTGATTTAGAACAGTAAAGCTGCGAGATCCCAGATATTGCAGTGCTAAGCAAAGCTATGGCGTCCACAGCAAAATAGTTCTGCTTCCAGCCACCATGGTGCAACTCCCATCAGTCCCCACTTTCCTCACTAGGAAGACATCATCTTAGAGTGGGTTGGGAATGGTTGATTTGAATTTTTACTTGCTTCTATAAGGATTTTATTCTTGTAGAATAGAATTGAATCATAGGGTTGGAAGAGACTTCATGAGATCATCCAGTCCAAGCCCCTGGGGGTTGAACCCAGGACCCTCTGCATATTAAGTAGAGGTGCTAGCCACTACACTGTGGTGCCTTAAAGTTGGGCTAATCTGAATCTGGGCCAGGCTGAGCAGTAAACAGCCAAGAGTTGTTCCCATGTGATAGCTATTGGGTAACCCGTCTGCGACGGGCAGAGGCTCTCGTTGTGTTTCCTAAGGCAGCAGTTCTTAACTCTTGCGTACTAGCAACCATCTGCAGAAAACTCCTTCCAGCTAGCCATGAAACCCTCCCCTTAGCAGGCTGGGAAAGAAGGCAAGCGATAAACTTTGGCATCAGCTTGCTGCCCCCGTGTTCACAACCCATGTTGGAGTGGACACATGGGTCCCAGGCACAAGCAGGTCTATTTAGGAACCTCTTGGCAGGTCCAGCGGAAAGTAAGCACTGAATTCCAGTCTGGTTCATAAGGTGCTTAGCCACTGTCATCCCTGTGGTTCCTCAGCACCTTCCAGTCATGGATGAAGCAAGATGATTAAAGCCTATCACTTGTGGATCATTCTTTCTCGTCTTGTGTCAGGGTGTAGCTTGTTGCGAAAAGCCCTTGTTGCTCTGTGGGGTCTGACAAGACAGGAGACAGAAATGTGCCATGTCCCTGGAGTGGGAGGGTGAGAGGTTTGTGATGGCCTTTTGATTCAGGGGGAGTTCACTCCACAGCTCCCCGGGGCTGCTCTGTGTCTGGGACAGACAAGCTTGTGCCTCGCAATGAGCGGTTCTGTAAGCCCAGAAGAGGAGAGCTGTTTACCATGGTTTTAACCCTAGAGCTTTAGTTTGTCTTCTGAAACTTTGAACTTGACTTGCTGGTCTATGGGAAAGGCCTACTGAGACAGAAGTACCCAAGACCTTTTTTTTTCAGGGCGGGAACACCCAGTGGGCCAGTGCAACACCCATGTGCTGTCCCTGTATTTCCATCCCTCTCATGGGCCAAGCAGAGGGCACTACTCTCCAGGACTGTCAGGCCGGCATAAGAATTTCTTTAAAATATATATATTGGTCCCATTTGAGAGTAATATTTCTCTTTTATAAAGAGTCTATAAAGGGTTAATAAATGACAAAGAGATGTTTCAACAAATGGTTTATCCATTGATAAAGTCCACCAGCTCAAGACTGTCACCATGTCTTTTATGTAGGTTGGTTTAGAATTTTTCATCGAGTGTAGGCAGAAAAATTGGTTTTGGGGTGAAATGAAAATGCCCATTTTGGGTTTAAAAAAAAGTTGAGGTTTTGTTAAAAATTGTGTGTGGGGGGGAATCCTTTTTCTTTTCATTTGAGCTCTGCACCTTTTGATGAAAAAGTTAAAGAGAAATGAAGAAAAAAATTCATAGATCTTTTTTGGGCAAAGGAGAGACGCTTCTCAGATCATTCTCTGTATAATAAGCTACACTACCTCCTAAGTTTGTAACCATGCCCAGCACCTGCTCCTGTGTCTGCTCCATGCTTCTGTCATCCTTTAATCCTGTAGAAACCCTTTGTAAGTGGAGCACTGACACAAAGTGTGCTTATCCTTCTGGATTGCTCAGTTTTGGCATATGGGGAAGCAAGTCCCACCTCACCCATTGGCTCCATTTTTAGTGGCCAAAGGAGCAGGTGGTGTGTTCAGCTCCCTTCGCTTGGAGCTGCCAATTATAGGCAGACCCTGTGGCTTTCCACGTCCGCTCTGCTTTCCTTGCTGCCCGCTTAGTTACTTATCAGCTACTGTGACCTCGCAGCAGATTGGATTGCTCCTGGCTCTGGGGCACCCAACAGCAAATCTTCCCCGTTCAGATGATCTGGGCATGGAGTTCTGGGAGCTGCCGGAGGATGGGAAAGCAGCAGGGCCATCTGCTGAAGCAGGGAGTGAGGAGAAGGAAGCCCGTTGCGCTCGGCAGGGGCAATGGCTTATGACTGAATGGCTCTTCCCCCCCAGGTTCCCTGTCGGCAGGGATCTTATGAAGCGGGTCGGGAGCATGGTGGTGATTTGGTTACCGGCACAGCTGAGGCAGCTGCAATGAGAACTCTGTAATGGAGCGAAGCAAGCACATTTCTGAACTATGCTTTTCTACAAAGCAAACGTTGCAGCAGAGAGCGCCTCAGACTTGGTTCCCTGGTCATCAGTCCCTTTCAGTTCTCGCTCACTGTGCCTTTGTCTCACCTTATGTTTTGCTGACATAGCTGTGTGGGATAGGGAAAGAGTCACCCCATTCCCTGATCCCTGGTTATTTCGATTTAAATAGGATTAGGGCCTCATTCTGCCAGGCCCTGGAAATACATACAGGCATAATGAGAGATTGTCCCAGCTCCAAAGAACTTATGAGCCAGTCTCCCCATCCACTAGAGCAGTGGTTATCAAGCTTTTTCTCTTGGGACCCATTTAAAACAAATCACTTATTTCCGTGACCCAAAAATTACATCTTTCAGCAACACATTCTAGTCTTTTGGTGGCAGCAGGGGATGCGGCAGCCCAGCATCTGAGGGTCTGTGACCCAGTACTGGGTCTTGATCTGTCATTTGAAAACCACCACACTAGACCACGCTGTCTCTGCCTTACTAAACCTTTGCTCACTAGCTCACTCTGCGAGCACAGATCCAGCTCTCTTGGAGACCATCCAGTTCCCATTACAGTAGATGGAGAGAGTCCCATGGACTGGAACACAATTTGGGTCAGGCACCTAGGAAAGCTTATGATGTGTATTTTATAGCACCTTAGGGCCTTGGCCCTGGACTAGGGCTTATTGGGTTAGGCACTGTACAAATTCCAAGCAAAAAGAGGGTCCCTCCACCAGAGAGCTCACAATCTAAGGAGGGTCATTCGCCATTGAACAGCCTGGCAAAAAATGTGGTGTATTTGCCACTACTTGATGTCCTTAAATCATCTTTCTAAAAGATAAGTCCCAGTTCAGTTGCATGCAATGCAGGAATCCGTGGATAAAATTTTTCTGGTTTGTCCCACACAGGAGATCAAACTAGATGGTCAGAACATCTGGCCATCTATGACTTGCCAGCTTCATTAATGTCACAGGTGCCACTGGCCTCATTACCCTGGCAGTGTCCATCTGCAGTGACATTCCTCAAACATCCACTCTCCACAGGCAGCAAATAATGGTGTCATGGAAAATCATCTCCTGGGCAAGTGCCAGCTGTGCCGTGCAGCCACACAGGCCTGAGGGGTGCTGCTGTGGTCAGTCATGGTCTTCTGCAATGTCAGGTGCCCAGGAAGCTGTTCAGAGGAAAGTTAGGAGTGGGAGAGAGATGGGGCTGGAACGACAAAACTGAGATTTTTTTGCTTTGGTTCAATGATGGGTTTTAGTTATTCTTCAAAATAGAAGACAGGTAAGGAAAACGGACAAGTGGTCAGGTTCTTGTTCCCACATATCTGGAGTAATGATGTGGATCCTTGACATGGTCTGCATGCTTCTCTCTGCTGAGAGCACTAAGCTAAAATCCTCTGCTCGTACATGGCCAGCAAAAGGTGCAAGTGTAAACCACCAGGGTGTGGGGGTGTTACAAGTCTCCCCTCTGCTTATACATTGAAGCTATGAGTCTGTTACAGATCACAGCTCTGGGCATGTGACTCTTTGGCTCAAGCTGTATGAGAAGTCCCTGGTTTGATTCCCTGGTGGTGCTGGCTAAGGATGCAGTCATCATGTGAGCTTGGTGCTTCTGCATCTGGAGTAATTGGGTTACATTGATTTATGCCCACAAGTACATGTGTGCTGTTGAGCCAGAAGGAACAAGGACCAGTTGCAGCATCTCTTGCAGTGTTAATCCTTTGTATTTCGTGCAGTGGGGGAACCCCTTTCCACCTAGCTGAGTTGATGGGGAGGACATTGACAGCGTATGGAGCGAGGTGGGTTTGGGTCTGCCAGGAACAGGCTTTCAGAGCTCTGTCCTGGGACAAAGCTTCTAGGCACGTCCTTCCCTGTCCACCCCACTGTAGTAGGGAACTGTCTCCCATCCACTGTGGAGCTTATTTCTGAGGCCTCCCTTGGGTGGGCGGAGTAGAGTGGGGGTCCGAGCCCACAGTTGGAAATAGCTCTCTTCTTTCAGAAGCCCAAGGGATTCCCAAAGGTCCCCAGCCCCTCTTTCTGCAGCCTTCTTGCTAGAGAGCCTTGAGAGAGAAACTCTTCAAGAAGATTAGGGGGATCCATCCTCTGTTTTTAGCTCCCCTTTGATTTAATCCCTGGAATATCCTAGAAGAAGCAGTGGGCCGGGGGCGGGGGTGTCACTCTCCAATTGAGTTATGGCCATGCAAGAGTCAGAGGTGTGTTCTCTGGAGAAAAGGACAGAGAGATGAGCAATTGGTGAAGATGGAAGCAGCTGTGTTAATGGGGGTAAGGGGGGATAGCCTGAGATCGCATCTTCCTGCAGCCTGACATGCCTGTGACTTTGTAGCTCAGTGTGGCACCGTTATGTACACTGGGATTGGGCTGTCAAGGGAGGTGTGTCAGGACTGATAAGGTCCGTCCAGGCATGTGCAGCACAGCTTTCCCAGCCCTGTTCAGAGTGCTTGGCTTGCAACTTTCAAAGGTGGGGAGGAGGGGGAAAGACTTAACAAAAAAAAAAAAAATTACCACTGCATTGCAGTACCTTTGAGATCGTCTGGTGCTGACGGGACTGCTCATGCTGTTTAATGCTCCGCACAACTCGGCTGGCTTCCTGCTAGGGAGTAGTGCAGATCGCTCGCCAACTAGAAGGGTCATTTCAGGTACCCACAGAGCCATGCAAGCTGGTTGTCAGTGTTTATGGGTGTGTATAACACAGCATATGTATGTAAGGAGACAGAGAACTCATCTCAGGAATATAATGTCAACCTGTCGTCACTACACATAGCAAATACCGTTTCCACAGTGCTTTTCATCCTCGGGTTCTGCAAGTTCGGCACTAGGAGCGATGCTGTTTGTCTTTTTATCAGGGAGCTGGTAGTAAATGTGAAATCACTGCTGATAATTTGCAGATGAGACAAAGAGTGCGGAGGTAAATAATGAGGACAGGGCTATCAGGGAAGGCAGGCTGGGTGGCTTGATAAGCTGGGCCCATTCAAACAAAATGGGTCTTAATACAGCCAAATGCAAAGTTAGACACCTAGGAACAAGACGTGCAGCCCAGACCTACAGAGGGGGTCTGTATGTAGCTTGGAGAGCAAGGACTGAAAAGGATGTGGGGGACAAGTAATTGAACGCGAGCTCCCACAGTGATACGGTGAGCAGAAACACTAATGCTTCTCCTCTGGTTATACCACCAAGTACTGCAAGGGCAAGTAGGGAGGTGACAGCTACTGTTGTGTGTGACATTGATATAGGATTAGCATGTCCTGGTTTGGTGTCGGTGTTTTTAAAAAGGTTTCCAAGGGATAGCCATGTTAGTCTAGTCCAGCAAAAAAGAAACAAGGAGTCGTGTGGCACTTTAAGACTAACAGATTTACTTTTCACATGAGCTTTCATGGGAGGAAAATCCCACTTCTTTGAAGCATCTGACGAAGTGGGATTTTCTCCCACAAAAGCTCATGAGAAAAATAAATCTGTTAGTCTTAAAGTGCCACAGGACCCCTTGTTTCTTTTTTAAAAAGGTTGTTGAAAAGCTGGAGAGGGTGCAGAAAACACCCACAAAAAACCCCACGGTCTGGACTAGTTAATGTGCCTGAACGTAGGCCGTTGGGTCTGTTCAGCAGATAGGGAAACTGAGGCACCAAAGAAGGGTCTTGGCCAAGCTTACGTGGTAGGTCTGTGTGGGGAAGAGAGCTTAGGTATCCTGTCTGCCACTTTATTACCCTGTTTGAGAATGGCTTTATTGCCCTGGGAAAGGAGTATGGTCTAGTGCCTTGAGCAAACACACTGTAGTCATGACTCCTGAGCGTCGAGCCTGGCTCTGAAAGGGGAGCACGGCCTGATGCTTAGAACAGGGCAAGGCATGCACAGTCCTGCTTGTTAAGGCTTTCTAGTTACAAGAGCTCAGCTCAAGTAAAGCACCTTGAGAGCCTCTGATGGCAGGTACTAGACAAGGGAAAGAAGGGCTTGCTAGGAGCAACTTTCGGGGTGGAGAGTGGTGGAAAGTAGTCAGACTGATTCTGTGACAATTGAGGGGGAAAAGGGCTGAAGTTCCCAGGGTTTTGGTGTCTCACCTGATTCTGCAGCATGGGGGCAACTCCTCAGGTAAACTTAATGCTTGAGGAGAAGGATGGCCACAGGGTTAGAACCTCAGGTTGTGATTCAGGAGATGTAGGTATTTAAGCACCAAACTCTGACTGATTTCAATGGGAACTGGGTACATGAATACCTTTAAGGATGCGGGCTTAGTCTCTGTACCTCAGTTTCCCATCTGCTGAGAGCCAGTTTCATCATGGTCTACAAAAACTGAGGTGGAAGTGATTTTCGATAGACAGTTTTGAGATCTACCAGACAAAGCAGTAAATGACACCATGGCAGGAGGCTGAAATGAGACAAATTCAGATTATTAAAAATAAGGGGCACTTTACCAGTTCCGAGGAGAACTAACCATTGGAACAATTTATTAAAGGAGATAGTAGATTCTCTATTGTAGAATCTTTAAATCGAGGCTGGGTGTCCCACTGTAGCTCAACCAAAAGTCATGGGCATGACACGGGAATTGCTTGGTGAAGTATTTCAGCCTACATTATACAGAAGATCAGACTATATGCTCCTAATGTCCCATCTGGCCTCAGTGTATGGGGGCAATCCTGGTGGCTTGGAAGAAGTGGGAATTTTATTATTGATTTCAATGGAATTTACTCTATGAATCTGTTAAACTGAAGCTCAGAGAGCAGAAGGGACTTGTCCAAGGTCGTGCAGTGAGGCAGTGTCAGAGCAGGGAACAGAACTTGGGAGTCCTGATGGTGATGATTTTAATGTGGTGCTTTACGAGGGCTTTGGAAATGTAGAAGCATTAATGGATGATTAACCACTAATAAGCTCATTCATTATCCATGCCAGACAGGGACAATCAAATACTGTGCTCCGGGGCACAAGTTGACCAATGTAGAGGTCAGGAAGGAAATAGAGAGAGCTGGCCTGGCGATGACTGTCTTTTTAATTTTGTGATGCCCTTCATGGGTCTGAAATTTTATTCTAATGCAGAGCAAAACTTTTAAGACCCCCCCCCCAGGAAACTCTGTTGAAACATCTGATCAAAGAGGGCAGCTTTTTAGTTCAGTTCCAAATGGGCAGCCGGTTAGTCTAGTTCAGCAAAACAAACAAGGAGTCCTGTGGCACTTAAAGACTAATAAATTTATTTATGGCATGAGTTTTTGGGGGAGAAAATTCCACTTTGTCAGTTTCTTTCCCCCATCTTCAAAGCATTTGATGAAGTGAGATTTTTCTCCCATGAAGGCTCATGTGATAAATTTGTTAGTCTTTAAGTGCCACAGGATTCCTTGTTTGTTTTTTTTCTTGATTCAGGTCTCTCTTCTCCTGCATCGCTGGAATGGAGCAGAGTCCATGCTGGACCTTAGAAACCTTTGTCAAAATCTTTGTCTCCATGAAATGTTCTGGGCTCTTTGGAACAGTGTGTTTTTCTGGAAAATATTCTGTTGCAAGTGATCTGTCCAGTTCTAGACATAAGCACAACTGCTGGGGTATTAAATTGATCCCCAACTTGGCTTCATTGGTCTGCTCCAGTTTGGCAAATCCTACTCTCTGATTTCTCCCTGCTCTGTATCTTCAGTTCCGAATTCCCTAAGTTCCTCCATCTTCAAAGCATCTGACAAAATGGGATTTGCTCCCACAAAAGCTCATGTGATAAATAAATTTGTTAGTCGTTAAGTGCCACAGGACTCCTTGCTTCTTCATCTTCCCAGCAACTTGTCCACATGAGCCTTTTTGCACTTGGAAACTTAGACACTGGAGCTTGATGCATTTCTTTAGTCATAGAGGTGGAAATGGGCTGCCAAAGGCCAGGAGCTACGCAAGGTTTGAAATAGCAGCAGCAGAGTGTGCTTGGGATGACAAGCAGTGTGTAAAAACAGGTGATAAAATGGATGGATGCTTGTTTGTCAGCACACTGGATCGAGATCCATGTTGTGTAAGATACACCTCATCCTATCCTCTTTTGCATCCTTTTCATTAGATAAGTGATACACCCAGCTGACAGGTTTCAGAGGAGCAGCTGTGTTAGTGTTCAGCAAAACAAACAAGGAGTCTGGTGGCGCTTGAGCATCTGCATTCTGATTGCTCCTCTTGCAAACCTAATAATGTGGCTTTGCTGCCTGCCTTTTCTCTGTGTTCAGTCTGGATTCTCACTCGTGTCCACACATTGCTGTACTCCAATGACTGTTTTGATGAATCTCTTCCTTGTTATATCCAGTCTGATATAAAAGCTCACTCAGAGAGACTCCTCTTTCTGCATTGTCCGCAGAGCTTTGCCCTTCCACCGCACAGCCCAGGGCATTATAGCAGTCCCTTTGCAAAATGATGTCATGGCAAACATGACACCTCCCTGTTTTTATGTTGCAGCTGCCTCCACAGTTATTGGCTTCCTCTGAACCTGGTTTTTATTGCTTGGTTACCTTTGTGCTCTGACTCTGCCTTTTTAACTGGATGCTTTTATTATGTGTATTGCTGTTGTGACTGAGAGCACCAAATATTCCCTGCCCCAAAGAGCTTACATTGTAAGGCCAGGTCTGCATGAGCGGTGAAATTCAGCAGCAGTAGATGGGAGTTACACAAGCTATGCAGAGTAGCTTGCACAATGCCCGTTGACTTTGCAACTTCCCTTCTACGCACTGTCTTTACTGTAGTGCACCGATGGGAAGCGAGTTCTCATCAACGCAGCTCTACGCCACCTGAGAGGGTGGTTTCATTGGAGCAACTTCTGGATTGATTGAGTGCGTCTTTACTGACTGCTCAGTCAATCCAGATAAATCAAGCTGGTGGAGATAGAGTACCAGAAAACAAGGAGTGCTTTCATCCTTGCTAAGAATTTTCTTTGGGCAACTCTTCTTGTTAGTTCGGTAACTGTTTGCTGTTCTCTGGAAAGTGAAGTCTGAGAGCAGCTTATCTGTTATGCCTCAAGTTCATTTGAGATCTGTTTAGCTCAGTGTTTCCAAAATGATGGGTTGCAACTTTACTGTGGGTGGCTGTCAGGCTGTAGGTGGTCTCAGGTCTGGTGTGGAAGAGATGCCTCATGAGGGGGTTGGAGAGGAAGCTTGCCTGATAGGCACCTCACATTGGGGGCTCCTGTCTTTGCTGGGCCCAGCTTCCAACTTTGAGTGTTGTGACCTGGGACAAACCCAAGCGGTGCTGCTACCCCATAAATCAAGTTGCAATGTCACTCACTTGATTTGGCCTGGTCACACCCGGTCATGGTAGGCAATGGCCAGATGCTGAAATGCCCATGCACCAACTTGCAAAGCCCAGAGCAGTGGCCCAGGCCCAGTCTGTGAGACAGGAGTCATTGCTGTGGGGTAAGCGCACAACAGACTTGTTCGCTCTCAAACATAACCCCATGCAGGCCAGGCGCTTCTCCAGCTACTGTCAAGCTAAGCCATCTGGCTATGGTCCAACCACCCCTTTGTGAGAAAAAGACCAAACTGAGTGCCATCACCCCACCCACGCACCAAGCGGGAACACCTCCGATTCAAACCTGCTGTCTTAAGTCTACAGGGGGTGATGGGCAGCATGGAGATGTTTTGCTTTGGAGGGCAGATTGTCTTGAGGAGTCTGTGCCGCTGGGGTCTCCCTGTTGTACCGGCTAGGTTAGGTTTGAGCTGCCAAGGTGCAGGATGCTGCTGTGGGAGGTCAATGCACCTTGGCAAGGTGAGGAAGAGAGCGATGGTGGCCTATGATTTTTGAAGCTCTCCTGTGACTTTGGGCTCTGGTGGCCTGCAAAAAAAAAGACCAAATATGGACCGTGGGTTGTTTGAGGTTACATCAGCACTTCCCAGACTTCATACTAGCTCTTCAGGATCCCAGGATTTAGTTTTAATTCACAGACCTGTAGGATTGTGGTTTGGTTGCTTTCACCATGTGCTGTGAAGGGCCCCCAGGATATCGCTGCCTTTGGATGCAGGAGGAGGAAGGGCTGGTCTGGAGACTGGAGGGCAGGACAGAGAGTCAGGACTCTCACCTAGTGTGACTCACCAGCATCCTTGGACTTGTGCTTCCCTTGCAGTCTGCCTCCCAGACGGCGGTTCCCAATCACTAGTTGAGGAGCAGGGGAAGTGTGTCTGCTTGGGAAGGCTATTGAGGGTCAGTGAGGAAGGATGCTCGGGGTATGAGGCTGGGGTGCAAGAGATCTGGGTTCAAGTCCCTCCTGCACCATGTACTTCACGTGTGAGCGTGGGCCAGTTTCTTAGCCTCCATTTCAGTTCCCATGTGCATGGTGGGGTTAAGGCTTGGTAAATTCATCTAAAGATTGTGAGCTGCTTAGATGCTGTAGTAATGTAGTGGTTTGTGGGGCAGATAAATACCTGGAGAGGATGCTTCGAAATACAGTTTGAGGGCTTGCTTTTGATCTAGGTGCTCATGACCCAAATACTTCACCCCTTCCTTATGGACTGCTCTCTCTGCAGCTAGGTCCTGGAGACCAGGGCTGGGTGCGCAGGCTGCAGCCCTTTACTCTGTCTCCTTTCTCCACCTCTGCAGAGCCAGAGCTGGGATCTGCAGGCAGAGAGGCTGCATTGCAAGGGCTGACAGAGTCCTCAGGCTGTCCAAGGAGGGATAGGACAGGAGGAGCTTTCATTGATGCAGGTCAGTTTGGACTGTGTGTATTTTTAAAGAAGGGACATTGATTTATCCCTGTGCCCAGAGCCCTGGCTGGGCAAGTGCTTTAATGTTTGTTTCTCTCTAAGATGCCCAGGTGATGGATGGAAGTGTGGAGAATGGATGGAGTTTTATACATTGGAATAAATAATAAATAACACGCCAAGCTGGGCAAGCGGCCAAACTGGCTGGGAGCATCTCCACCCACTCCTTGTGCTGTGTGCTCATTCATCAGAGGCAGGGCTGCGGCAGGAACTGTTTTGCCGAATAAGCACATTGGTAAAATCCAGGCAGCTGCAGGCACTGGCTGCAGCCCCCTGTGATGGGATTCCCAGGGGATTTCCAGGGGGAGGGGGACAGAGTGGCAGAGTGGTTTAGTGCAGTGGTTGTCAAACTTTTTTTCCTCAGGATCCAGCTGAAACAAAATCATTTATGCCTGCGACACAACAGTTACATCTTGGAGCATTGCACTGCAGTCTTTTGGCAGTGGCAGGAAGGGGTGCTGCGACCGAGTGCCTGAGGGTCAGCAACCCAGTATTGGGTCTCGACCCTAAGTTTGAAAACCATTGGGCTAGTGGATACAGCAGTGGACTAGACCTGGGTTCTGTGCATGGCTCTGCTGTGACCTTGGGGGTGTCATTTCTGCTTTCTGTGCCTCAGTTCCCCTCCCACCTCAGGTCTAGGTTGTGAGCAATTTGAGATGGGAGCTGTTTCTTGTTTTCTATAACATCTATCTTGGTCAAGGCTTTGCAATAATAGTAATCTGTAGCTCTTAGATCTGAAAGTGCTCCACAAAAACAGCCCTGCTTTTGGCTCCTAGCCCCATTACACAGATGGGACCTGAGGCTTCAAGACTTAATGATTTGCTGTAGGTCGTACTGGAAGTCTCTAGCAGGTCAGGGAATTGAAATGAGGTCACTTAATTCCTAGGTCAGCCTCCTAACCAGTGGGACGTCTGTCCATTAGTGGGCAGCTGGCCTAAAAATGGGTAGAGATTCAGGCTGAAAGACTGAGGGAGAGTGGAGAATTAGGAGATGTATGTGCTGTTTGGAAAACTAACATAGTTACTACTACCATTAACGGGTGAAACATGGACAAACTTGAGACCACAAAGCTATCACACCATCCCTGACAAGTGAGAATCTGCTCAGAAATAGCCTGTGCTGCAGGTTAGGGCTGAGCGACACTGGGAAGCTCAGGGCTTGAGTAACGGGGAGGTGTTTAAAACTAGTAGCAAAATGAGCTGGGGGCTGGCCGGGAAGAGTTCTGGTGGGACATGAGAAGAGTAATGCTACGTACTTCAGCGAAGCAGGGGCCACTGGAGAATGTTAAGTGTGCAAATACTTTGAAGAGGAACTTTTTGAAAATTTCCCACCAAAATGCTGTTGCTTTAGGGGTTTGGTTTGGTTTTCTTAACAGAAAACTTTTGGTTTTTCCAGCTAAACAGAAACATTGTGGGAAAATGTTTGAAAAGTTTCTGCTTTTTTACCAAAAATATTTCCAGCCCCCAAACCAGGTCAGCCTGGAGGCTTGGGCTTTTTGACAAAAGGCGTTTCTGGAAGTGGCAGGGAGGGTGTTAGTTGAAAAATATCTCACAGGAAGGGGTGGGGAATCTTTTTTTTTTTTTTTGGGAAACTGCTGTTTCTGTGAGGTTCAGTCAGCTGAGAAGAGGACAGGCTCTCTAGTGTGAGTGTAACAGGGTGAGGGGATAAATCCCTCAGATGCTCTGGGAACCTTGGCTCAGAGGCCTGGCACAGATGTGGGTGATTAGGGCTAAGTCACAGCCTTGCCTTAACAAGGTGAGAGGGAACAGCTGGGGACCTGGTACAGTGGGGCATACTGGCCTGGACAGGAAAGCAGAAGGGGAGGCATGGTTTAGGCAGAGAAAGTCAATTAGCAGCAGTTAAGGGAAAGGTGAACATCTCCAGTGGTCCTAAGCAAGGCCAGGGAACAGTGGACTAGAGTCAGGTTGTGTAGGAACTGCTGGGAAGGTGGGTTTGATAGACACATGCAAATAAAGAGCATGGGTGACAGCAACTACAGCATTGGTGAGTCGCGTTTGGAGCCCGGGATGCCAGGGGAGTGGGATTTGCGGTGCCAGAGAAGGGTGGGCAGGGCCAACTGCTTGCAGTGATAAGAAGGGATAAATGAAGAGGGATGAGATGAAATCAAAGGGTCTCAGGAAATGCTTCCTGGTGGATTGACTGGGCAAGGGGATGGTCCCCCAAGGAAGAGCAAGAGGCCCATTGCTTGGGACATCCAAGTCTTGTCCAAACAAGTCCTGCTCAATGTGTTGTAGGGAACACTGTACAACTGCACCTGGATATCATGTTGATGGATGCAGCAGGCACCAGACTCTCGGCTGATGTAAATCAGTGAGGTCCAGCTGATTTTAACTAAATGCCTGGCATTTGCACCAGTGGAGGGTTTTTGCCTCAAAACTGAGGGCCCTGTATGCTGGGTTTCCTGCTGTCTCATCTTCCCCCTTTGGCTTGAATGATCTGCAGGGATGTAGTTTGCTGGGCTGCTGGGTGCAGACTGGTGCATCCCTGTTGAGGGACCTTGCCAGGTTGGCACCATGTTTCCAGGACTCTCTGTTCCACTTCCCAGGCTAAAGCTACGGCTCTGGAATAGTGAATAGCCTGTCTGCTCAGGAAAGAGGCACATGCTGCTGGCAGGACACCTGCAACCAGCCCCCATCCCTGCTTTCCATCCCCTGTGCCATTTTGCCTCCTTCTGCCCCCACACTCTGTAGTCCTGACTCTCTGCCAGGCTCCTTTAGGCACAGCCACTCCCTGCGTTTTCACTCCTGGGCCCAAAAGCAGCTGAGCAGAGGCATCTGACAGAGCTATGAGGGGGTCATTGCTGTGCCAGGGCCAGTGGTGGGAGAGAGGTGGTCACTAGAGCGAACCTGGCTTTCAGAAATTGCTGCCTAGAAAGGAAGTCAAAGTATGCTGGGTGGTTGCTTTGTGATCCAAAGACCATTTGCCTTCTGCAAAAAAATGCTTAGTCTGTCAAATTCTAACAGTTCTAAAGGAGCAGCCATGTTAGTCTAGTCCAACAAAAGAAGCAAGGAGTCCCATGGCACTTAAAGACTAACACATTTATTTGTCACCTGAGCTTTCGAGGGAGAAAATCCCACTTTGTCAGATGTTTTGAAGATGCTTTGCGATGCCTGCCACAGCAGTGTGTCTGAGCGATGGCCTGAGCTAAAGCTATTGGTAATCAGTGGAAGTCAAACGCACTACTCAAAACATGGAAACCTAGAGCATCCTGCAATACTGCATTTCTATTGGACTGGGTCACGCAAACTTTGCTAATAGTGGGGTCCACAGGACATAAATGAGCAATGGCTCATCAAGGGGAGCAAGGCTTGCAAAAGGTCCAGATCATGAGAAGTGTTTAGGTGCTTAACTCCCAGGAAAGCTAGTTATCAAACCTTTAACATCTGACTTCCAGCCCTTGACATCTGCTCTTTCTGCAAATGCTTCTGCTTTATACTCATGTGCTAGGCAGTGGTTCTCAGTCCCTGGTTTGGACACATTATTGTGTCACCGCACAGAGGCAAGTGTGTTATGGAGAGTCACGGGGGTGGGTGGGAAGGCAGAGTGGGCTGATGTGTCCTGTAGGGTCACGAATGCCATATGGTAACCCACAAAAGGTTGAGCACCCCTGTTCTGGAATGCTTCTGAACGCAAATCTCATGTAGGTGTGAAAGCTGCCAGCCCCAGAGAAGTACCTAACAGTGCTCTCCGTACACACACAGGAGTGTGCCCTGATCACTACCAGTTGTGGTAAATCCAGCTTAGGGTGCACACTGTGCTTTTATAACAGCGCTACTTGATCTATTTTGACCTGCCGTCCTTGGAGCTAAAACAGAAATTCTGAATCTAATTTTTAAAAATTCTTCTTTAGGGTTGCCAGCATTCCTGGAATTAGAAGGGAGATCTCTTTCTTCTTTGTACAACAAGATTGTGAGGTGCTGAGTGCTACGAAAAGCAGCAAGAAATACTGTTCATGAATGTAGGTGAGTTCAGTTTGTTGTTATTGATGCTGGTAATACCTAGAGGAGGGTTGGGGCAGGGATGCTAAGAAAAGTCCCTTATTTTTAAATATGCTGTTTGCGGAAATAGCTCATGAGTCCATTCACCTTTATTATCCTTCTGTCTGGTTCTAAGTGTTGGCCCTTTCATTGCTCTGACTGTTTCTAGAAAGCATGCAGGGGGAAAATTCTGCCATTTCTGAGCTTTGTACCCTCCAAGAGATCTTCCCCACCTCCCAGAATCCCCTTCCAGCCCCATGTCCTCATTAAAACACCATTCATAATTGAAAGCACGTTTCTCTAAAGCCTCTAGGGAGTGCTGTTGCTTTTTCAATTTTTTTCCTGGATTTAATTCAAATATAAATTCTGCTTCCTTTGAAGCCTACAGGGCTCAATTGTGACAAGGCAGATCTGACTGATGGATCAGTTGGAATCCAGTGAGCCCATTTCTTGATAAATGGAGCAAGGGTAACACAAAGCGAAGATCCAAAGTGGCAGCTGTATTAGTTTAGTCCAGCAAAAGAAGCAGGGAGTCCTCTGGCACTTAAAAGACTAACAAATTCATTTATCACACAAGGTTTTGTGGGAGATTCTCCCACGAAAGCTCATGCAATAAATAAATTTGATAGTCTTTAAATGCCACAGCACTCCTTGCTTCTTGTAAAGCTAAGAGGATATACCACAATACACCATCAGCCCACTAGACGTTCCTTGGCATTCAGGGCAAAAAGCAAGCTATTTGTTAGATCCCCAGAGAAAAATTCAGCATGGTTCCAGTTTCTGGATCTGCCAGTGTCATGGTGTGTGACCTAGGGCTTTCGCCTTTCATTCTTTTTCCCCTCCTGCGCTTGTCTGTTTAGATTGTGAATGCACCAGGACAGGGCCTGTGATTGTGTGGCAGCCAGCAAAATAATGTCTGATCTGACAAAGCCACCCTTCCCCTATTTGTGGCATGTCAGCAAGGAGCAGGGGAGAATTCCCCAGAATGGATTTGTTGCTCAAACTGATCCAAGGGAAAATGTAGACGAATTTCATTTACTCTCTGGCTTGCTACTTACTGCTCACTCCTATGGTGTTTGGTGCTGATTGGCCACTTAAGTCACTGTGTACTGTGGCTCTTTCCTCACTGGGAACATTTGAACTGGGACACATTTGTTTTACATTTGCTTTCCACAAGTACTTTAAGTATGAAATCTATATTCTGAGTGAAATTCACCCCACTGTGCAGGGACAGCTCAAGGCCCTCGTAGCTGGTGGAAGCATTTTAATTTACTTAACACATGTTGGTGGCATTGGTTGGTCTCTGCTGCACAAGTGTCTACCTAACAAGTGCTCATACTCCAAGATAAGCTTCTCTAGTTCCATGCAGCAGGGATCGGTCTTGGGATCAATTTTATTTAACCTTTTTATTAATGACCTTGGCCCAAAAGATGGGAATGTGTTAATAAAATTTGCAGATGACATAAAGTTGGAAGGTTTTGCCAATATGGAAGAGGACCGGAGTATCGAACAAGAAGATCTGGAAGAGCTTGTAAACTGGAGTAATGGAAATAGGGTGAAATTTAATAGCACAAGGTCAGCCATTATGGGCTAACTAAGAATTCTTGCTGTAAGATGGAGACGTATTAGTTGGAAATGACAAAGGAGGGGAAAGACCTGGGTTTATTGGTTGATCACAGGATAACTGAGCTACCAGTGTGATGTGGCCATCAAAAAGGCTAATGCACTCTAGATCTCAGATCAGATATTTCAATAGCAGAGACAAGGAAGTGTTCGTACCATTATACCAGGCGCTGGTGAGAATTCTGGTGTACTGTGCTCAGTTCTGGTCTCCCATGTTTTAGGAAGATGAATTCAAACAGGACCAGTTGCAGAGAAGGGCTACTAGGATGATCCAAGGAATAGAAAACCAACCTTGTGCAAGGAGAGCTTGGCTTGCCTTTTTTTAGCCTAACCAAAGGAAGGCAGAAGGAAGATATGTTTGCTCTCCATAAATACCACAGAAGGATAAATACCAAGGAGGGAGAGAGAATTATTTAAGTTAAGTGCCACTGTGTGTGGGGGAAATGGGTATAAATTGGCCATCAATAAGTTTAAACTTAAAATAATGGAAAAGTTTCCAGCCATCTGAGGAATGAAGTTCTGGGGCAGCCTTCCACGGGAAGCAACATGGACAAAATATCAAATTCACTTCAAGACTGAGCTTATTACGTTTATAGGTGGAATGGTGTGATTGCCTCCCACAGCACATAGGTGACTTTGATTGGCTAATAGCAAATATCTCTAGCAGCCGGTGATGGGACAGTAAATGGAGTGGACTCTGAGTTACTATAGAGAATTTTTCCCAGGTCTCTGGCTGGTGAGCCTTGCCCATGTGCTTAAAGTCTAATTCAGGGGTCTCAAACATGCGGGCCACGTGCGGCCCTAAAGCTATTTCCAGGGGCCCGCAACAACACTATTATTACCAATATTTGCAATATCATTGTATGAAAAGGTTTCAGTGGTGCGGCCCTCAGGCTAACATTCTAGTCCTCGTGCGGCCCTGTACTAGTCCTCATTTGGCCCTCATGGTGATTTGAGTTTGCGTCCCCCTGGTCTAACTGTCATATTTGAGCAGGAAAGGGATTTGCCTCGAATCAGCAGAGACGCTGCAGAGTTTTTCACCTTCCTCTGCAGTACAGGTCATTTGTGGGTTTAAATTGGTGCAAAGGATGGATTTTCTGTAACTTGAAGTCTTTAAATCATGATTTGAGGACTTCAGTAATTTAGCCAAAGGTTAAGGGTCTGTTACAGGAGTGGGTAGGTGAGATTCTGTGGCCTGCGATGCGTGGAAGGTCAGGCTAGATGATTGTGTTGGTGCTTTCTGACTTGAGTCTCTGAATAATAAAGATGCAGGTGATGAAAAAGAGAACAAGCTTATGGGGTATGTGACAGCAAAATATCAGTCCTTGGGACCAGCAATCAGTTAAGTTAATTAGCTCATACATTTAAGAAATAGCTAACGCAGTGAGGCCTGAAGACTCTCAGGAAAGGCACTCAATTACTTTCAGCAATGTCGCTCTAATTTCCTTGCTAAACTCCATCCCAGCACTGTGGGGGAGCAGCACAGGACTAATATTATGCTCCTCTGCTTGGTGCACAGTGAGGCAGATGTAGGCTGGTGGGCAGCTCACCCAGGGCGTGACATGCTCTTAAAGCAGCGGTGCCACGTGGATTTTGAAACAAAGGCACCAGGAGACACATTTGACCAGAGGACAGCCAGTCCAACCTGTATTCAAGCCAGTATTATTAAAAACCTTGCTCTAAAAGACCCCCATTGTGCCAGGTGCTGTACGTATACATAGTGAGAGACTGTCCCTGCTCCAAAGAGCTGACAGATTCACTAGTTCTGGCAGATTTACCCCCTCAAACAAGCTTTGTTCTCATTGAGCTGAATGGCAGCAGGTATGAGTCTCAAGGCTAGGACTATCTCTAGTAATGAGGCCATAACAAACTCTCTGGGAAAGCATAGTTCAGTGGATAGGCTATAGGCTTGGGGTTCTATTCCTAATTCTGCCATAGACTCCCTGTGGGACCCTGCATAGGCCTCTGTGCCTCAGTTTCCCCAGGTCTAAAATGGGGAAGTTTTATTTCCCTTTTAAAAAGCTATGGGGTCTACAAACCAGAGTTTCTCCTTGTTTCATTCTGAAGCATGGGTGGATCAGTGTGCAGGCATGCATACAAAAAAAGAAAAAGTGAATTGGACTCAGTTACCCACCACCAAAATGCAGCCACCTCAGAGCACAAACCTGCCTGTGGTAGGTGTTTACACATGGATCTGGCTTCATTTTTTAACAGACCCATCATTGGCATATGTGGAATTCAGAGTGATACCTCAGTAGCCACCTCTGCTTTCTTACTCACAGCTGTCGTCTTATGGTTGACCCGCAAAGGCCATGGTTTTCAAACCCCAGATTGGGACCCAGTATTGGGTCTCAGACCCTCAGGTACTGGGTCACAGTGCCCCTGCTGTCACTGCCAAAAGACTGGAATGCATTGCTCAAAGATGGAAGTGTCAGGAAACTGGCATAAATGATTTTTTTCAACTGGGTCCTGAGAAAAAGAGTTCAAAAACCATTGCTTTAGTTTGACTCTGGAATGTGTAGAGAGAAACTATACAGCTTAAGAAAAGCAAAGGGAGAGTTTTCCCCTTGAGTTCTGTTAATGATAATAAACTTTTACTGCCTTTACTCAAAGGAGTAAGGATGTCCAGCCTTTAACATACATCTCCGCTCATATATGTGTTTTTGGGGATATGTGGGTTAAATAGGTACATGCAAACAAACAAAAACAGCTCAAAGCATTGAACAGTGGGACTAAAAATCTCTTCTCTCAATTAGTCAGACCCCACATAATTGGTACCCCTTTGGCATAACTCATGCTAGGTCTCCATCTGCCTATAGTCCTCCAGGGAGAAAACAGCTGAGGAGACCTGATTTTGTAAAGATTAAATTCAATGGAAACAAAAAAACCTTCCAGGCTTCTTCTTAAAGATGCTGAACTGGTTAGTTTTGTTCCCCTACTACGCCCTTCCCTTTATAGATTACCTTTCATTCAGCTAGGTGTGGCTGGCTGCTAGAAAAGCATTGTCTGGTCTGGATGTGGTTAATTGAAGTATCTGCATGAAAGGGAAAGGCAAGTGAGTGTTCTGCAGGCTATTTTTTTTTTTTTTGGTTTTTTTTAATCCTCTCCTGAAGCATTTACAAATGCTAGTCAGCCTCCCCTTGTGACTTGTATTAACTCAAAAGGCCTCTGTCTCCCACGGGTGGTTAGACCACATATAGACCTTTAATGAGACTTCTCCTGTCTCTGAACTAACAGACCGGACTCCCAGACTTGTAGCAGTGTTTCAAATACTGTCCCCCAAGTTTAAACCGCACAGCCAGTGTGTCTAGACCAGTGGTTAGCAACCTTTTGTGGGTCACGACGCACTTGGCAGTGTGTCATAGCCCTGCAGGACACACCAATCCACCCCTTCCAAGTTGAATCCAGTCATCTCCCCAACTGTCTGTGACACACTTACTGCTGTGCGGTGACACAGTAGTTGAGAATCACTGGTCTGGATGGACCACTGATTTTGCCAGCATCAGGCACATCCTACTGACTGTAGCAGATGACTGTAGTCCCACGCATTTACAGATGGTATTAATTAGGACTATAAAAGCTTCCTTAGCTAGGATGGAGCTTGTGAAACTTAGTTCGTTAACGTGCACAAAGCCGTTTGAGAGCTCCTTGGGAGAAATGTGTTAGAGGAGTGGAAAGATTATTAGAGACCCAAATTTTGTTTAGCTGTTTGAGGGGTCTCATGTTTCTCTCCAGATGTGGTTTCTAAATGTTTTTCCATGCCTGAGGCAGCACTGTCTCTAGGCAAATCACCCCTTCGTGACTGACCCTGTCACCTCTCAGTTGGCTGCTACCATTCAAGAAAGAGATTTTGGGGTCATTGTGGAGCATTCTCTGGCAGCATCTGCTCAACATGCAGCAGCAGTCAAAAACCCTAACAGCATGGTGGGAACCATTAGGAATAAGAGGGGAAGAATGAAGCAGAAAATAGCAGGAGGTCACCATAAATCCCTGGTACATCCACACCTCACGTAGCATATGCAGTTGTGGTTGCCCCATCTCAAAAACACTGTATTGGAACTAGAAAAGATTTAGAGACGATCAGCAAAAATAATTATAGGTTATGAAACAGTGCCCTAGGAGAAATGTTGAGAAAGATTGGGCCTTGTCAGCTCAGAAGAGAGACAACTTCAGAGGGGTATGATAGAGATCTGTTACCATACACATGGGCTTGCATCAGGCTCCTGGGACTTGGCTGCCATTTGATGGGGCTCTGAGGTCTCTCGGGGATTGCCTTGTGGGGCTTGGAGACCACCTGGGCTCCATGACTGCCTGTGCTGTGGGGCCTGGAGCTAGCTGGCCAGGGAAAGTTGGAGTGGGGGGCCAGGGACAAGACCAGTGCAGCTGGGAAGTCACCAGCCTCTTCTTGTGGGGCAGCTGGTTCACACTGCCCAGGGAAATTAAAACTGGTACAAGGAGCATCAGGGGTATGAGAACTTCTCCCCACAAAGCAGAGGGGTTGCTGGCGGCATGCTCTGGCAGCTGGTGCAGAGGGAAGCTTGCCTCTAAGCAGGGCCAGCGTCCGAGCACTTCCCAATCCATGCCACCCGAACAGGCTCAGATTGAAGGTCAACGTGCTAGCATGTTCCACATATGTGTGTTTGATGCTTTTGTGTCCCAACGTGGGTATAGCAGGGGCTGCATGTATGCAAACGTGTGCCCAAGGGATGGATGGTCGAGCTTGGGTTTGAGTCCAGTCAGCTCAAACTGTGACGCTGTCCTGGGTTTCAGTCACCCTGCCCCATTAGGCTTCCTGCACAGTCTCTGCTTATTGGGCCAGGATGAGAAGCTAGTGTCATTTGGATCTCAAGCCTGTAACCCCCGTCTTGACTGAGTGAAGGATCTTCTACTATGGTTGCACCTCTGTCCCCAGCACAAGCTCAGCCCCAAATCCAAAAGCTCCTGGAATTATTTAATCAGCAGCAGAAGCAAGGGAAGGGAGCCATGCCTGAGTGACTCATGTCAAGAGCTGGAGCAGAGAAACTGCCAGTGCAGCCCCTTTATTATCAGAGTCAAAAATAGGCTTCACAATCAATTTCCTTCCCCTGCTCAGTGGGAAAAATAAGACACACTTTGGGTCTTTTCTAATTAGGAAGTTAACCACTTCCTGAGCCCCTCATAGCTGGGCTAGAGCTACCCTGCACATCCTTGTCTCCAGGCAATCAGCTGTGCGATGAATCAGGAGGCTGCCCCTGCAAGGACCCTGTCTTGCAGCTCGGCTCTCGTCTTCCCGTCTCACCACCTTGCTGCAACCTCTTGCCACGTTGGCGTTCATCAGCACTTGGCTTGGAAAATCAATTCTCATGCAGCAGCTGGATTCCAGTGGGTGCTGGGATGTGCATGGCGTATCAGAGCTCAGATAGGAAGTGTGATCAGAGCAGGGGTTAGAGATTGTGGATCCTATTTCTGGCTGTTGGAAGAAGGTATGATCTGCTGGTTTAGAGCACTGCATCTCGACCTTCCCAGTCTACTGGACCCCATTCAGCAGGCTGATTTGTCTTGCATGCCCCCAAGTTGCACCTCACTTAAAAAGGACTTCCTTACAAAATCAAACATAAAACCACACAGTCACCGTGCACTAGTCCTGAAAAATCAATTTCCTTATTTTTACCATAGGATTGTAAAATGAATGGATTGAAATATAAATACTGTACTTGGATTTAAGTGCATAGTATCTATAGCAGTAAAAATAAGTCATTGGCTGCATCAAATTTTAGTTTGGCCTTGACTTTGCTAGTGCTTTTTAGAGAGCCTGCTGCAAAACTAGGCAAATACCTTGATGAGTGGGCATACGTCCTGGAAGATCTCCTCATACACACATCCCTCTGTGACAACGGCTGGGGACTGGGTGGCCAGACTCTGGGAATGACATGTAGGCTGATGGTTTAATTGGAGCACTGGGACTCAAGGTGATTGACGCTAGAAGGACGCTGGGGTAGTGCTGTGCAGAATTTTTGGAACAAGCTTCATGGCACTAAAAACTAAGCTGCAGCTGGTGCGAACTCTGATTCCAGCCCCCAGCTCTCAGCGGCATGCAAAGCAACAGGGATAACATGCTTTCTGTACCAGGTTTCCTCCAAAGCAAGGGACACTCTTTTTGAAAAGGAAAGCTTAAGACTGCTCCAAAGGAATAAACTGCCAGGGCACCAGCGGGGGAGTATTTATTTTCTGGACCATAGAGCTGGTGCTTCCGATGTGCCGGGGTTAGAACTTCAGAGCACATTGCCGGGAGGTACAAATGACAGTTTCTCATGGACAAGTCCGACAGATAAAGGGCTTATCTCTTCCCCGTAGCTTCAGAACCGTATCCAAAACTGCAGTGCCCTTGACAGCTCCCCCAGAGGCAAGTGAGGTGAGCAGTGTGCAGAGAACAAATGCCTGCTAGAAGAATGAATCCAAAATATGCTCAGTAAAAAAAGGCTTTGAGGCAGCCGGGAAAGAATTGCAAAGTCCAGGACTGCACTGGGTCAGGATCCACCTAAGCTCCCCTCTGCAGTCTAATGAAACTTCTCCTTAATCTCTGTCAGGCAGTAACCTGAAGTTAGCATTTAATCTCTTGTATTAGTTATTTTTTCTTTCACGTTAGTGAGTTCTTGGCTTCACTGATGCCACGTGATGCTAAGTTCTGTCTGTTGGTTCCTGCTTGAGCTGATCTCCCCTGGTGTTTGCTCAGGGTCGGTAGTGGATCACTAAACTACTTTGCATAGTCCTGCCACTAGAGCGGGCTAAGAAAGAGTCAGCTGGGATCAGACGAAGACCTTGGAATCCTTCCCTAAAGTCCACTAGTTAAATTCCCAAAAAGAGCTATATGGGCGGTTTGCTACAGCCAGCTTTCCTGATGATGTTTGCCCCCATCTGGCTTTGTGAAGCAGCAGCAGTTTTGCGTGGCTGTGGAAACTGATGAAAATCTGAAGTGGTCACACAACCCCCAGCCCCTTGGGGTTCAGAATACTATGTGGGTACCGATATTTCTCCCCAGAAAAGCAGGGAGTGGGTTAATTCCTGAAAGCTGGCCAGTATAATAAAGTAAGCAAGGGGGTAGCAGGGGCAATTTGCAAATCCTTAGGCCTGTTGTAGAAGAGGTGTGCTAGCTTGTGTTTTGCAGGCACTTTGCAGATGTTACTGAGCTACCTCTAGGGCTCACCATAGTCTAAATCATAAGGCAGGGCCACTATCATTCTCCCATTTCACAGATGGGAACACCGAGGCAACAAGCAGTTAAGTGACCCTCTGAGTCCAAAGGAAATGACCTCCAATGACTGAGGACTTGGATTCCTCTAGTTGCTTGCCACCAGGTTTCTTGCCTGGGCTCTGGGGATCAAAAGGCAAAGGTGTGATGGAGGAATCCCTGATTCTCCCCGTGCTACCGTGAAGGGCCCTGGATAGAATCAACGAGTTTGATGCAGGATCAAAATCAATGGCAATTTGCAGCTGCCCAGGCCTTTGCAGCCGTCTAGCTCCACCAAGGCAGCTTTATGGCCTCCTTCAGCTTCCTTATCACATTAGCTGTGGGGTTTCTTCCTTATTACATTATAAATTATTTCCAGAAATCAATCTAACACGGCTGCCTTGACAGGGAGGAGGATGGGAACAGACTGTCCCGTCTTCTAAAGGCTGCTCATGCCTCCCAGCACTGAGCACACCCGGCCCAAGCATTTGCCTGAAAAACACGCACCCTGCCACTCAGATATGGGCAGGAACCATAAAGTGAAGCATGAAAACAGGCACCCTATCTGTGCCCCTGCTTAGCAGGTAAACTGAAGGATTGAGAAATGCTTCTTTTAAACTATTCTCCCTTTCTGGCCCTTCTGCCTCTCATTACATCTCTGACTCTCCCCTTTCATTTTGAATAGATGGAAGAGGCAAGAAGGGTTTATTCCTCTTTCTTTCCTGTGTTTCTCTGCTAATCCATCCTCCAGTGCTGACACTTGTCCCTGCTCAGAGATATTTCTGAGGAGCTATTTGTTCTCTTTGCCATTATAATGCGGCAGATTGCTACACAGGCTGGTTGGGTGTAGACAAAAAAGTCTCTAGGTAAAAGCAAGACCCAGGGCTGGAAGCTGCAGCTCGATATGCTGAGACTAGAAATAAGGTGCAAATGTTTAACAAGGAGTGCAGTTAAACAGGAACTCTGTACCCACGGCTGGCAGGCACTTTCCAGGTCCTGCCAATCAAGATCTGGTGTCTTTAAAAAAAATTTGTAGTTCAGGGACAAGTGATGAGTCTGATGGAGGGCAGTGCTTTCGGTGGGGGAAGGCGCTGCAAACCCAGCCAAATAATCAATCCAGGACGCATTTTAAGCACAGTTTTACCAAAGCTGCTGCTCCCGAGTTATGATAGCCCTCTCCTCCCCCCTCTTCAGACCACTGTCAGCATTGAATGCAGGCATCCCTGGTGCAGTTTTCCAGCCTGAGTTACATAAGACAGGAGTGATTTACTCAACAGCAGGATTCCTTTGGGTTTTGCACTCTAGGACTCAGTGAATCCCCTCTAACCTCATTCTTCTCTAAAGGGCTTTGTTTCCTCCCTTCCCTCTGAATAATCCAGCCCTACTCTTGCCC
This sequence comes from Podocnemis expansa, assembly GCA_007922195.1. Lineage (NCBI taxonomy): Eukaryota > Metazoa > Chordata > Testudines > Podocnemididae > Podocnemis > Podocnemis expansa. The sequence continues at coordinate 3,422,713 of ML682095.1, forward strand.
TCTCTGAGAGCAAAACCAGGGCAAAAGACTCACGGGAAGAGACCCTGCTTCCTTCCTAACACAACAGAAGGAGAAACCAGCTTGGTTCAGCACTCTAGAGCCGGGGAACCGCTGGGGGCTTGCCCCGATGGGGCAAGGAGCAAGGGCCCGGGTTTTGCAAATACAGGAGACGGCAGCTTAGCAGCGCACGGGGGGGATCAGGGGGCGAGTCCAAGCCCTGGCAGGCCGGTGCAGAAGGATGTGAGAGGCATCGCAATGGAGCGAGCAGGGCGAGTGGCCATCTGCGGTACCGCAGAGCAGGGCTGGGGCGGCAAGCAGGGGTCCACCTTCTGCAGCGCTCCAGGAGACGGCTCTGCCTGGTAAGTGGGTGGGGGAGTCGGGCAGGGGCTGGGGGTGCAGGGTGCCTGGGCTGCGGACAGGGGGAGTTTGCAGAGCAGCGCTGCAGGGCTCCTGGGACTGGATGGGGCAGGCAGGTGCAGGTTCAGGTCCCAGGCGCTGGCCACAGAAGTTGGTGGACTTAGTCCAGGTTCCCACCAGCGCGGCTGGGCTCCCAGGACTTGAAATTGGGGGGGGGGGGCTGGTGGGATGCTCACTAAATTGGTGTAACACTGGTACTAGCTGACAACTGGGGAGGTGTTAGGGAAATCCCTGGTTCCCTGCCTGTTCCCCACCAATCCAGGGGAGGTGGGAGCTGTATCTGGCCCAGCCCCTGGGCAAGTCGCCTCCACCCAGCCCCAGCCCCTGCACCCTTCATGCCTGGCATAGGGCAGGGTGGGATCAGGGCCTTTCTGCCACCCCCGTCTGAAGCTTTGCTCCTTACCAGCACTTTGTCCTGGCTGCTGCAGACAGAGACAAGCTCCACCCGGGCACCGTCTCCTGCCAGAGCATCACTTGGCCGGGGAAGGAAAGGTGGATGTTCCCTGGGTGGGTGACCCTGTACGGTGGCAGTGGAGAAGCCCTAGGACAGCAGTTTTTAGGCTCTGGGTGAGTCGTCTTTGCACTGAAATAAAATATGTGTCCCCTGGCATCTTTCCAGCTGTCAATGGCACTTGTCCATCCCCATTGTTGTAGCACCCGGCTCCTCATGTTTTCTTGGTGACCACAGACAGTGCCACTGGTCCCAGGAGGGGAGGGCTGATGTCCAAGAGATAGAGGACACGTGCGCTGCAAGAGCTCTGCACTACAGACTCGGGTTCACAGGCTCATGCTGTCACGTCGAAAAGAGCAGCGTGTGTATTCCTGCCCTGGCAGGGCCTTGGGGGCCTGATACCTGGCAGGATGGGTGTGGATCAGGGCCCGGGCACGAGTCCCAGTGGGAATGTCCACACTGCCATTTTTAGGCCACAGCATAAGTCCAGGTCTGCAGACCTGTCCTGACTCTCTGCCGTGTGGGGTGGAGGGGTTGTTTTTTGGCAGTACAGATATACTTAAGGGACTTGCCCAAGGTCAGGCATGCAGTCTGTTTCAGGGAAGAGGACTGAGACCCTCTGGACCAGCCATTCATTGCAAGTGTTAATGACTCCAGCCTTGCGGCTCCCTGGGGATTCTCACCCTGCTCCATGTTACAGACTGGGGAAACTGAGGCACAGAAAGGACTTGCTTAACGTTGCACAGAGCACTTCAGGATCAGTGACTGGAATAATGCTGTCCCCTGCCTTAACCACCAGGCTACGCTCCCTTGGTGACATTTGCCTTCAGTGTATCCCATTTTTGGGCTCCTCTCCACCCATTTTCCCATTAGCCTCCAGTCCTCCTTTGTAAACCATGGACTCCCACATCACGATACCCTCACTCACCTACCACACTCAGTCTGTGATGGCCTTGGCCCCCTGCACAGCACCTGTTGCACAGCCCCTTGTTATTCCTGTTGCAGCCTCACCACCCTCAGCCAGGCAGTAGGAATCGCTAAGGGGGAGCACACCCCCTTCCTTCCTTGCTGGGGGCCTGGCTGAGTCCAGTCCACCTGGGAGCTCTCCTACTGGGCTCTAGTGTGTCTGCCAGCAAAGTATGAGTGTTCCCAGGCATGGAGAATCCCAGTTCAGAGGGACCCAGTAGCCTCCTGGTTAAAACAGGCTGGGGGGAATAATGGAAAGCAGATGGGGCCAGACAGAGGGAGGACTAGTGGCCTGCATTATACTAGGATTGTAACATGGGGAAGGGTGCAGGGGGGTCTGCATGCACTCAGGGCCATTTGGTCATTGCTTCATGCTCCTGCTGCATGTTTGATATTAGCTCCTCACACGTGCCTGCCCATCCCTTCTTTGAGCCAGGTTCTGATTGTGTTCATCCTCATGTAAATCCACAGAAACTGCCCTGGCTTCAGTGCAGTAACTTACCTCTGGATTCATGCCAGGGTCAGCGAGGTCCAGCTTCACACCCAGCTGTTATGTAACATGATGCCCTTTGTTGGAGCATTAGCGCAGAATTGAATCTGGGACCTTTGACTATAAACTGATGAGCCTCTACCATCTGAGCTAAAGGAGTCTTCTGGTGTGAAACTGGTAGCAGACTCCTCAGCTTCCATGTGGCCCAGCCACCACTAGGGACGGAGACATAATGCTACACTAGAGAAGTCCTGGTTATATTTATGGCCTAGTGGCTAGAAGGCTGCACAGGTGCTCAAGGATCATTTCTCTTCCCAGCTGTGCCACCAGCCTGCTGGGTGCCCTTGGTCAAGTCGCGTCCCTGCCCAGTGCCTCAGTTTCTCCATCTGCAAAATGGGGAGAATGACATTGCCCTCCTTTGTAAAGCACTTTGAAAACTACTGATGAATAGTGTTATATGAGAGTTAAAGGTTAGTTATATGATTATTTGCAATAATAATTTAAACCTACATTGCTTTGGCACCTTCCCCTTGGAAGATCCCGGTGTACTTCACCAGGCATTTTGTGTCTGATTCTTCCAGTCAGTTTGCATCCTACACCAACATGCAGCAGAAAGATGTGCTTCAAATGGGGTAGGCAGTGCCGTCTTCACATGCTTTGAGCATCCTACCGACAAATGAATCACATTGCCTACCCCTGACATGCAGCCATCTCTGAGGTGCGACATGGCTCCTCTTCAACATCACACTAGAAACTGGGACAGGAACAGGGGAGAGTCCTTTCTGACCATCAGCAGTGGGACACAGAGGGAGAATGGATGAACAGGGTGCAGCCCGAGAGCTGAATGTCAAGGTCTGCAAGGTTGTGTGTCAGGCCTAGACCCAGCCAACCTTGGTTATTAGGCAGGGCCATCGCTGGTGCTGGGCTTACGGGGCTTGAGCCCCAAATGTCAGTGCCAGAGCCCTGGGTCTGCCGTGGCAGCGCGCTTAAAATGTATGAGCCCCAAACGTCCACACCCAAGCCCCGGATCTTTTTCGGATCAGGGGCGCTCCTGTTGTTAGGTAGCAATGTGGGCTAAGATTTGTTTAAAATTGAATGAAGTCCTACAGAGGGGACTCTGGCTCTGCCCTAGTTTATGCCTGGGTGCTTTTTGGCAGCAGTCAATTGCCAGTTACGCAAGGAATGTAAAATTGCGTAACTGGTGATGACTTTCTTAGCCACTGGTACACAGGGAAAAGCCGACCACAAATCACTTGCGGGCAGCTTTCCCCTACGCCTCCTGGCCCCCAGGACTTCTGGGGCCAACTTCCAGGAGCAGCGCAGCAAGTTCAGACTTACTGTGAAGCACTCCTTGAACACTAAGCTGACAGCGATGATTTTGCCTCTGTCAGTGAAGACATATCCTATGTCTGCACTACAGGGCTCAGTTAAGTCGACTTAGTAAGGTTTACTTAAAACTGACTTTAAGTAGACTTTATTAAGTCGACTGAGTGAGGCCACATTGCATTCAGTCAACTTTATAAAGTCAACTTAAGTCAGGGGGATCCATTTAAAGTCAGCTTAATAAAACCAATGTTAAATGGGTCTGCTGGCTAAAGTCAACTTTATAAAGTTGACTTAAATGGCCCCACTGCACTGAGTCAACTTTATTAAGTCAACTTTAATGGCCACATTATGTTAAGTCAACTTAATAAAATCGACTTAACCCTTAAAGTTGACTTTAAGGGCAGGAGTTATTAAGTAAACTTAAGGAAGCCCTTATATTGACTTAAAGTCAAAATGTGGCCAGGGCTTTGCTTAAATCAACTTAAGCCTCCTTAAGTCAACTTAAATCCATGGTGTAGACATACCTACTGGGAGGTAAAACTGCAATAGGATGGTGACCCAGGAACAGATTTGTATCTGTTACATGTGTTCCAGCTGCAGTCTTAACCAGAGGCATAGCAAGAACTGATTTTTTGGCAGGGCCTGTGGTTGATGCGGGTGAAGTGGGCACAAGCCTTGTGTCACAAACAGAAGAGAGGCTGATAAAAATGAGTGGGCATGCTTTCAAAGTGGGTGGGCTGTGGCCCACTGAGGCCCACCCACAGTGCTCCATTGGCTCAAACCTCAAACTACGCTCAAGCAATCTGGAGTTTTGTGGGTTAATATCTCCCTATTTCCCAGCTGGTTATTTCTCATTTTTGTGGCATGTCTTCATGTTTCTATGTTGTTGGGTGAAAGTATGCAGCCTGGCCCACAATGAGAGAGAAGCTCAGAAAGAGAATATTTCACAACTCTCAGGAGACTTTAGCTGAATCTTCTGAGATTTCCAAGTCAGTTTTGCGAGACAAGGAGTTTTGGTGAGTTGTGAGTTTAGGCAGGGCTGTCAAATCATGAATGGGAAGACCTGACTGGCATTTATCATTCTGGTCTGTGGGCTAGTGCGTGCATGCTTGTCTGAATTCAGAACAACTTTCACTGGCATTAGTGGGACGTGTGCCTGGAGAGCCAAGTAGGAATCTAGCCTCTATGTAGTAACTAAATGTTTAGGGTTTCACCCCATTCCTGTTGCAGTCAGTGGCAAAATTCTTACTGATTCAATGGGGTGGCATCTGGTCCGTCAGTCTCACAGCTATCTCTTATTAATCTGCATCATCACTCAGTGGAGAATAGTCTCGCCATTAGATCCACTACTGTTCTTGCTCTGTGTTTCCCTTCTTTTCCTAGCATCCCTTTTATCTCCAGCTTTGTTTTTTTCTGAATTCCCTTCCCTGTTGCATCTCCTGTTCACTTGAGCCATGGCCATCTACCCTTTTGACCAAATGTCCAGAAACTTAATAGGTAATGATGACATTTAAAATATTAGAACATTTAGAAGACTCTTTAGGGGTTGGGGTTAAAATAAGTTTTCTATGAGAAAAAGTGTTTTGGCAGAAAAAAATCATTTTGGTTGAAAATTGTCTATTTTTTCATGGAAAACTAGAAACTGAGAAATTTTTCTTTTAAGTAATTTTCAGTAAGGTGCTAAGCACCAACAACTGCAGTTAACTACCTGGCGGGATTGTGGGGGGGGGGCGGAGGCCTCAGCAGCTGATAACTAGTTGCCACATGGCCAGATTTTCAAAAGTGCCGAGCCCCTGCAGTTGCATCCATACCATAGTCCGATGTGAGCAGTGGGCTCTGCTGCTTGGAGAAGTAAGATGGGAGGCCTAGGAAAGGGAAGGCAGCAGGTTCGGATGGAAAGGTATCTGCAGAGTCGTGGTGGGGAGCCCATGACTGGTGTAGCAGGGTTCAGTGGAGAGTTGGTCCTCTGCATGGGGATTCACAAAACCCTCCTTAGCTCCTTTTTGGCACCTAGCTTTGCTCAGCATCTATGTTTTGCAGTGTGGGTTTGCTTGGTATCTGCATTCCTGCCTCTACCCGCGTGCACTGCTGCCTCCCTCTTGGCACTGGGTACCTAGTCTCCAGATGGGCCCTCCTCTGCTTTCCTCACCCTTAGGGCCTGATCTGATAAATGGGCTCAGAATTCACCCACTAGACTAGATTCCTTCATGGGAGCTTGCTCGTGCTTTGTGAAGGTCAATGATATTTGAAAAGTTAAGAGGCACAGATGCTCAGCAGCCCTACATCTAAGCTCCTCTCTAGTCCTAGGTGTCTCGCTTAAATCTTCCGCGATCTGCAGAAATAAGCTACACCCCCAAGTGCGGCAGCATTTACTCCAGCCGAGGATCTGGCCTGTTGCATTTCAAGCCTCTGTGAGGTGCTGTTAGCCCTGGTGAAGCAAAACTAATGCTGGTATAAAATTAAATTAAATCAGAATTGAGTGCTCTTGTACTTGGGCAGCCTGGGATGTTTTATAATGGACTCTTAGTCCTTTGCATTAAATACCCCTTAGTGACTCAGAGGAGCAACCAACCTGATTTATGCATCAGACAATTTGCTGCCTGTTCCCAAACATATTTGAAGTATTTCTCCCAGTAACACGTCTCCACCTTCTGCTTTTTCCAAGATTCTTAACTCTTCAATCCATTTCAAAGCCCTGAGTACAGTGAATCTGCTCAGTGGGGTGTGGGGGAGCTCCCAGAACAATAGCTGGGGGGACATCCAGAGAGGAAAGAGAATTTGTTAGGCAGATAGTCTTTCGTCCTTCCTGTGTAAGTGATGGCAGAAGGAAGAAGTGGAGAAATGGCTTTTTAGAATGGAGAGAATTCAGTCCTCAATTGCCTGTGCTTCGATGAGAGCATCTTCCAAGCAGCCTTTATGAGCCTTCTCATTCTGTCTTACAGGGCCCCTACAGAGTTTAATGGCTTTGCTTTGCACCTATATGCATGAAGTGCTGCTGTCCCCTTGATGCAGCGTTAAATCAGAGCAGGGCAGGGAGGTGGGAGACCGTCTGCTTTGCATGCAAGAGCCATTTTGAAGAGCGGAGCACCCAGCAAGATGCATGGGTGTCGTGAACAGCAGATTCCAATTGGGAGAGCCTGAACAGACGTGGGTTTGTTAACTATCTAACCTCTGCCAGTTAGAAGTAAGATGGCAACAGCACCCTTTCAATCTAGGAACAGAGTCCCCACCGCTCCTTCTCTTGTTTTGCACTCTTGACCTCATGCCACACTCCAGTGCTGGGCAGGATCATGCCCATCCAGACAGGATCCAGGTGAGATGTGGGGAAGGGAGGGGAGGATAAGAGACGGTAGCCGGTCTTTTCTCAGAGGGACATCTGCCAAGGAGCCAGTGTGCCGTTTGCTCTGAGCGTCTTGATGGAAGGCACTTCAGACGGGCTTTTACAATGAATCATGGTAATCGTGTCTGGAAATCAGTGATCCTAAACCCAAAGGACTTAAAATAGCTACTCTAGCTTTCATGGAGGCATCTGCAGAGTTATTTATGTGAGGCTAATGGTAACCTTTGGGGAAAGGGTTAACTGGTTTGGATTTGGGCCAAACCGCCACAGAAAACTGATTCATATAAAGGTTTCCCTATGATCGTTACCCCCTACAGCCATCCCTCCCTGGTGCTGTAATAGTTGGGGGGTCATGAAATATAAGTCCTAATCTTACCTTTGCCATTGATCTTGTGCAAATCATTTCACCTTTCTGTGCCTCAGTTTCCCCTCCCACTCTGTGTGTGTTGCTATTTGTAAGCATTTTGGAGCTGTCCGTTATCTCACTCTTTTTTCACAGCAGTGGTGCCTGCTCTCAGTGGGAACCTCCTGGAGTCACTGTAATATAAAATAGCTGTGGCAAACTCCATGGTGCATGGCCTAAATAGCTCTTTTAACATCTGACCCAAAGTCCACAGAGCCCAAGGATGTCATGCTTTTGATTTATCTGGACTTGGATCAAGGTGGAATTTCAGAACCGGCAGTCGGTGCCTCCTAGAGCTGCTGTCCGTGACTGAGGAGTTAGAAGAAGGGGTGTGACTCAAAGAGCTCATATTTGTCTTAATATGGGGCAGAGAAAAAGCTGACTTTCTGGAATCAGGTTTGCCATGGCATGAACATTTTGAGTTTCCTTGCATGAGCTGGGTTAGGACCAGCTCAAGTGTGGAAGGCCATTAGTGCAAAGTGGGATGTTAATGAATAAATGAGAGGATATTGACATGACCCATGCTATGATGAGGGTAACCTAAGAAGTGCTAAAGAAACTAATTCTTTGACTGTGGGGGGGGGGGGGGGGAACTTAGAATAGCATGAAGCCGTTCAAAATGTTAAGTTTCACGGAAGCATTAAGTACATTTCTATTCTGCTAGGTTCTGTCGTGGAACAGTTTTTCAGAAATTTCTGGGAAAAAGCATTGATTTTTCTTGATTTGCCTTTGAAAATGGGAACTGCTAAAAGTGTAAATTTCAGGGTTTGTAATCAAAAACATTTGCTTTTGTAAACTTTGTTTTGAAGTCCCCTGCGGTTCAGACAATTGATCAAAATTGTCACCAGAAGAAAACAAACAAACAAAAAAGAAAACTCAGAAAAGGCAACATTAAACAAAACTGGAAGTTGGTAAACCAACTGAAAATATTTATTGAATTTGTCAAAAAAAAAAACAACCCCAAGAACAACAACCTCTCAGGAAGATCAAAATGTTTACATTAAAACTTGTTCTAAAGAGGTTGTTTTTAATAAGAAGGAACATATTTATCTAGCCCCCATTACTGTAGTGTACACTTCATAATTTCTAACACATTAATGTGCATTACACCCAGGAAGTAGGACCGTATTGTTGTTCCCATTTTACAGATGTGGAATTAAGGCCTGGGTCGGGTATATCTACACTGCACCTGGGAGTGAGCCTCCCAGCTTAAGTAGTGTTAACAGATCTCAAGCTGGTGTGCTAAAAGGTTCAGCATGGATGTTGCAGCTCCTGTAGAGACTTGAACTAGCTACTTGAGATAGATGCTGGGGCCGGTGCACTTGATGCCAACCCCCCTCTCCCTTAGCCACTGTGATCTAGAGCAGTGGTTTCCCAACCATGGGTTGGGACACAGTGCTGTGTTGCAGACCCTCGGGCACTGGGATCACGGTGACACCTGCTGCCACCACCGAAAGACTAGAAAACATTGCTGAAAGATGTAATTTTTGGGTCATGAGCATAAATGATTTTTTTCAACTGGGTCCTGAGAAAAGGTTTGAAAACCACTGCACTGATGCACTAAAAATAGCATCTGTCTACCCAGACTGGAAGACTCTTTTCCAGCCGTACCCATACGCTGAGAGACAAAGCAGCAGATTTTCTGAAGGTATCTAAGGCACCTGACTTGCTTAGCTCCTTTTGTCAATGCCAGAAGGCACCAGTCTGCATCTTTCAATATTTCCACTTGGAAAAATCTGGCCTCTTGTGACTTGACCCATGTCTCTGATCTCAGGCTGGTGCCCTGACCACTAGGTCATTCTTGCCTGATCTGGATGCTGTATTGATTCCTCCACCAAAAAACCTTTTGGGCCCATGCTAGCAGAGGGGCAGCAGTCTGCAGCCATGCACGATGTTGCTTCATGTAGCCTGAGAGAGGCTAAAGATGGGTTTCTGGCAGATGCAGATGCCCGTGTAGTCAGTGTTTTGCCTAACCAGATAGAGTTGCTGAAGTGTCTGTGGGGCTGTAGTTAGACAGGGAATAATGTGCACCTCCCGAGCACAGCCAGGGCATATCTGCCCTAAGGGGGTGAAGGTGTAATTGCAGTACAAGTCAGGAAACCTATGGTGGCGTTAATCTGGAGTGCAGGTAAGGACAATAGCCAGAATGTGGTGGCAACACGGTTTATTCAGAACCAGCCCATGAGGGGCCACAGGTACGTAGCCCTGTGCTGCTCTGTTTTCACTACTGTCTTTATGTGCCCTGGCTAGATTAAAGCTAGGGTCAGTATGCTACCATGACATCTTAATTTGCCACAGAGATGTCTCCTGAAGCCATGTGCCATGTAGGCTGAGCTGAAAGCTGCAGGGCGGTCCTCACGAGCACTAAGATGGGCATAGTGGCACAGCTGCCTCCCACATCAGCTCTGATTCTTCCTGTGTCCGACTCCACCCCTAATTTGTTGGAAGCAAAGGGAGGCCTATCCAGGGCACAGCCAGGGACCAGGATGCCTGGTTCTAGGCTGGCATCATGAAAGCATGGCTACATGGGTGGGAGAGCAGGGTCCCAGCATCATGACAACAGGGAGAGATCCCAGACACGGCCATGCTCAACCCCCAGTTCAGTTTGGCACAAGCAGCCCAAATAATGAGTTTGGCCACATGTCTCTGGCACAGGACTAGAAGCCGCTGAATATGAGATCTTGTGTATGCAGATGGCATCTTGATGGCTCTTAGTGACCTGCCAGGGTGCTCTCTAGCCATGTGAAATAGACTGGCCAATGGTTTCTGCACCGTCGAGATGTACCCCCTTAATCCATCCATTCCCCTCCCACCTCCAGAGCTGTGCTTGGGCATTAACCAAACCAATCACGTACCCGTGTACAACCTGTCCTGACCTTGAATAACTCCCTTCCATCAACATCAGCTCAGCCTGACAATGGGCTGTGTTGACAGTGAGCGATGGCACTGGGGAACGGAGCCAGTCTGACGGCCCTGGAGTCTGGAGCCATCTAATTTATCAACCCAACAGGCATGGAGCAAATGGTGGCAGCATGAACATCCCTGTCCCACTTGAAATGCAGCCCTGAGCTGGGAAGGGGCCTACCTTGAGACAGGGTGAGCTCTGTATCCATTCCACATGCTGGCTGTGATTCATGGATTTCAGCACGTCCTCAAGATATAAGAGCCCAAATTTAAAGTTAAGCACATGCTCAAATGCAGTCTGGGATTGAGGCTTCAGTCCATGAGCTCAGAGGCAGCAAGTGGGAGAGACCCTGTTCGTGCCAGCGGAGCTATAAAGGTTGCAAAGATGTTGATGACATGGACTACTGACCTGAGTGGTTTGGGGACCTGGAGGACTGAAATCTCTGTTTGCCATGGCTCTGAGCCAGCACCTTCATGTGCACAGGCAGAGCATGGTGAAGCCCGTGGATGGGTGTCAGATTAGCACTTCTGATGGGATACATCAGCTCTATTAGAAGACGGTGGAGAGAGAGGGTGAAATTGCCTTAGATCAAGATCGCTTCCCCAGGGAGGTGTTGGAGGCTGCATGTTGGACAGTACCCAGGGAAGCATCTAGAGTAACAGGGATCTACCCAATCCAGCTCTGCCTCAGTTTTCCTTCATCTCATGTTGGTACTGGTGATCTTCAGCGTTGAGGTGACTTTTTGCCCTTCAGCCAAGCCACAGATGTCCACTCCTTTGAGGGTATCACCAAGAGTCTTTTGCCCCAGTCCAAAAGCTGGGCACAATCCATCCTTCCTGAGAGGTTATCTTCTCTTCCAACACGTCGCCCTGTCCTCTGGGCTCAGCTATCAGCCCTTCCCAGGTTGTTTCTGCCTCCTGTTCTCAGGGGTCACTACCTCAACTCACTAGCTGGCAATATATGGGGAACCCATGGGCGTTAGGACCCTACATATCTTTCGGGATTTCAAAGGTGCCAAAAATGAAATGCAAGAGATTGCAGAGTGACTTTTGGAAAAAGGCTGGGAAGGGGATGGCCATTCTGCCCTAAACAGGCAAACAGGGACACCTGTGTATGCCCTAAGTAAAATGCAGACAGCTGGGGAAGTAAAACATTTATGGGTTCCTGGCACTTCTAAAAAATTGGGGTGGGGGAAAAGGGAACTGAATTCTTCTGTCTGAAAATAATTTATTTCAGTTTTTATTGGCTTTTTTTTTTTTTTTTTTTTTTTAGAAAATAAAGTAAAATTAAAGGAAATGTTGAGGTGAAAAGTCATTTTGAACCAGCTTTCAATCAAAACTGACATGAATTAGCAAAACTTCTTGGTGTTGTCGAATCTGCATTTTTCCCCAATTTGAAAAATTTAGGGCTGCAAAAAAAAAATTTGCTCAGGACTAGGTATGGGCCCCAGAAGCCCCACTGCATATTTCACAGCTGTGCCTATCTTATGTTTTGTTGCTTTGCTTTGTTTAGGTCTCCTGGCTCTCACCCCTCACGAGATTCCCACCGTACTGAACAACTGCTCGACACAAGTGGCTGTGGTAAGTTCTGTCAGCCTTATTCTTGTCTCTCAGAGCATCTTGAGCTAAATCTAGCTCTCGGTGGCACTTGTGTGATGTCAGTGGCATTACAAACGGATTTTGTAGAAAGGAATTTGGCCCCTTAGTGTCAGCCAAGAAATTGCCAGGTTCTTTGAGTATTACCTTGATCCTGAGCTAGTAATGTGGTGTAGGATGGTAATGTTTTATCTTAACTTTGCCAGTACAAAAAGTTTTTTAAAATAGTTTGCAACAAACCATCCCCAGTCTGAGCCCTACACATCCTGAAATTTTCCCAGGGTGGAGAGGGAGGACCAGCAATTGCCCCGGGCCCCCTAGTGGAAAACTAGGTTGACTGAGGTTATCTCAGGGTGATGCACTACCAATATTTCAATGAAGATCTCCCTTTGCCCCATGTACAGCAGTTACCAGACTTCAGCAAATAATGTGTGATGGGTGAATAATGTGGTAAATTCAGCCCTTTGTCCTTGCTGAGCAGAGTGCAGTTTCCTCTGTTTGCAGTCATTGGTTTATGAGTCTTCCATGGTGGGTTTTAAATCTAAGGACCAGTTGCCTGCATTTGAAATTTTAGCTGGGTTGATTAGGTGCAATCTGCGGGTCAGATCACATGGTGGTGCTTTGGTTCCTCATTGGAAGGAGCCGGGAAGCACCTCAAGTGTGAACATTTTCCACGAAGCCATTGGATGTTTTAAAAATGATGCTCTTGCTTTAATGGTGGTGGCCAACGAGCCCCGAAAGGGTGGGATTGTGACCAGAAGGCAAGATTATGGACTGCAGACCAGGAGACCGGTGCTGTAGTCACTGCCGTGGGGGTGGCAGACCTCAAATCCTTTTTTCAGTCTGTGCCTCGGTTACTTCACTTATAAAATTTGTGTGTGGGGGGGAGTTAATGATCCTGCCACACCCTCTGTCTTTGTACAGTGACATGGCATTGATGGATGATGAGAGCTGAGTGTGGTTAATGTCTATGACTGAAGAGAGAGCATGCTAGCGAGTATTTACAAGTGATGTTCATGCCCTCTTCTGGAAGCTGTGTGGGGTGTACTGGGAATGTAAGTCGGTGACAATCCCGGGGGAGGCTTCCTGCTCTTAGAAACACCTATATTTGTTTCAGCAGAGGGTTTGTGGGCCCTGGGGATAAGCTCTCTATTAGTTGATTCAGCAGCAGCAGGAGTGAGGAGTCCCTGTCAGCGGCAGAAAAATCACCCCACCTTGCCTTAGTGTGGGGGAGTATTTACCCAGGGGCCCTTTCCTGGCAGTGCCCAGGCTGATGTCTGGTCATACAGCACGTGTGCTGTGCTTCTAAGCAGAGCATTAAAGTCGTGCCGGTGGATTTTGCCTATTCACTTCCATGACAGCTGGATCTGAGACACAAAGTCAGACCTAGGTCACAGCTTTCTCCAGCACCACTCAGGGTTTTGGTTCTTGATAGCGCCTGTTGCTGGCTTTAGACGATGACCCTCTTGTCTAGGGAGTGGAATGAGTGGCTGGTGAGGGCACTGTGGTTGTTAGTAATGTGAATTCCCGTGGTGTTCAGGGAAATGGCGTTTGTCGGGATGAACTCAGCTGCTTTTTGGTGGGAGATGACGTAGTTCCACGGGCTTGCCCGTTAATTAAAGGAGCATATTTAGAGTTAATGAAAGTGACTGTCTGATAATGGGCGTGAGGGCGAGTAATTATGCAGCAGGGGCTAGGAAGTAGCCCTCGTTCCCCACTGTTATCTCAGCCCTGGGCTTCCCACATTCAGTTCTGCTGATGTCCTTTGAGCCTGACCAACCTATCCCCCTGCTATTCCAGGGCTGAGATTCCCACACGTAAATCTGCTGGTGTCCCTTAGTCCTGACCTGCAGCCACTGGCGATTCCACCTCTGTAGGAGGGGTCTGCAAGGGTTCACTGAAACCAAACCTTAATGTCATCTTTTTGAATGTCACTCACTCTTACCAAAAGATGTAACATAGTTACTTGGGCAAGTAGGTCTGCAGACTTCCTGGGCCCATGTGATGCCATGAAACCCAACCAAGAGGATTCCCAAATACTCATGGTTAGTGTTAGTTTGCTGTTGTGCCTTTATCTGGAGATGAAGGGAAGAGAGGAAGAAAAGTAATAGCCAATATGACTGCATCAGGAGGCCTTAAATGACCTGAAAATCAAAAAGAAATCCTATAAGAAGTGGAAACATGGTCAGATTAGTAAGGAGGATTACAGATAAACAGCATACATGTGTCAGGACAAAATCAAAAAGCCCAAAGCACAAAATGAATTGTGGCTAGAAGGGACATAAAAACAATACGAAGAGCTTCTATAAACACATTAGGAGCAAGAGAAAGAAGAAGAGCTGCGAAGGCCCACCACTTAGCAGGGAAGGAGAGCTATAGTGGACATCATTAAAAAGGTTGAGGTATTTCTTAGACACAGCAGATGCACAGCACAATATTAACAAAGGGGAAGGAACAGAACCAGAATAGGTAAAGAACTGGTTTAAGCATATTTAGATAAACTTCCATATAATTAAGTCGTCATGGTCTGATGAAACACATGACCTATGAGGAAAGATTAATACAAATGGACATGTTTAGTTTTGATAAAGGGGGAGACCTGGTAAATCTTCCATATGTTGTGGACTGTTATAATGAGGATGGAGGTCAATTGTTTTCCATACCCACTGAAGGTAGGACAAGAAGTAACTGGCTTAATTTGCAGCAAGAGAGATTTAGGCTGGATGTGAGGAAAAGCTTTCTAACTTCAAGAATAGTTAATCACTGGACTAGGCTTCTAAAGCAGTGATTTTCAAACTTTTCTCCTCGGCACCCAGTTGAAAAAAATCATTTATGCCTGTGAACCAACAATTACATCTTTGAGCAATGCGTTCCAGTCTTGTGGTGCTGGCAGTAGGGGTGCTACGACTCAGTATCCGAGGGTCTGTGACCCAGTACTGGGTCCTGACCCATGGTTTGAAAACTGCTGCTCTAAAGGAGGTGGTGGAGTCCCTTCATACTGGAGGTCTGTAAGAATCAGTTGGACAGAAACCTGTCAGGAACAGCCTGTTTTCCTCAATGTGGGGATGGGGGAGAGAGAATAGTCTAGATGACCTCTCAAGCCCCCTTTTAACCATACATTTCTCTGAGTCTACTCTTCTAGGTTTGAAAATAGGTTCTTAATCCCTTGCTGAATTACTCTTCACATAATTAGCCCACAGAACTCATTGGCACAAGATACTGGTAACAAGATCTTATCAGTCTTTGGGGAAAGTAGACCTTTTTATGGAGAATGAGAACACCACGTTAAGGACGTAAGAACCTAGAAAGGATAAAATGTATGAAAGGTATAAACTCTCCTGTTTCAGGGTATGAGCCAAACTCATAGTCAGAAAGTAAGTTCTCCCATGGGCAAGTTATTCCATACTTGTTCACTCAGGGAGCGGTCTGGCATCTTCCTCCAAAGTTGCTGTTGCTGGCCACTCTCGCAGCCAAGACGTGTGATCTAATCTCCCACTTGCAATGTGTCTGTGCTTCTAACTGCTTGCAGAGAAGTCAGTCAAGGTGCCCATGAAGACAGCTGTGTATTCCAGCTGTTGAGGTGGGGTGCTTGGTGGAATAGCGACAGCGATGATCACATTGTCCCATAGTCATCTGTCCAGCTAGGGTTCCACCCATCCCTTCATGCTCCATCCACGTGGTCTCGGAGCTCTTCACAGGTTTCAAAAAGGAGCCCCTAGGCTTTGTGGTTTGCTTCTGGAGGCTGAGAGCATTGCTTTTGATGCAGCTAATGGAGCTTCTCCTTCCGTTCTTGTGCTCGGAGTGCACGCCCTTGGGGCCAGAGGTGTAGCATGTGCGCAAGGAAGTTAGTGAAGGTGATGTCTGGGTAGCACAGTGATTAAGTGTGAGCACATTTCTAAAGTCCACTTAGGGATGTGATTGCAGACACACCGGTACTGGTAGCAATGCAACTACAGCAGTGTGCACTTCCGTGTGGGCTATGGGAGCCTGCCCAGGACCCTGGGGATGTATTCAGGCAGCTCGTCCACTCTTGGATGCCACAGCTGTGCTGCTCTGGTACCCGAGCTGGCTAGATGAAAGTTAGCTTGTGCTGCAATCACATGGCCCAATTGCATGCAGACCTTCCCCAAGGGAGATCCTTTTTTAGCTCAAGTGGGTCCTGACCAGTGCTTTCTGGTCTGAGTGGGGTTGTTTCATCAATACATGCCATTCCAGGGACTCTGTTGCCTCCTAAATCTGCCTGACCTCTGAGCTCCCTCTGGTCTCTCCTCCCTTGAAATCCCATCTTGGGTCTGGAGGCGGCAAATGAACCCTTGGCTGCTTCTCAAGACTGAGAAGTAATTACCTTGCTCAAGCACAGCAACGCCAGGAAATGGTATTCTTTCTCCTCCGTGCCAAGGGAAGCCGTGCCGGCTAAGAGGCCATTTATCTTCCTGCTGTGAAAGGCGGCTCTAGCTTTCCACTCTGAGCGTGTGCTGACAACTGGTCCGAAGGGACGACGAACACTCATTGCCATGTGCAGTTTGTCCCCCTACTGTAAATGCTAATACAGATGCTTGGCGCAAAGAATGGTCCTTTTCAGGGCTGGTACGCCAGTTAGCCCCTTTTGATGTCACCAAAGCCAGCAAACAAACAAACATCGGCCAATTTGCTATAGCAGGAACAATTCCATCTCCTTGCCTTTGAGAAGCATTAATTCTTCAGAGCCAGGATCCCTGGGCACTGTCCTTTTTCAGCCAAGCCCCCAACCATATCTTAAGGGGGCAGGAGTGGATCTCCTAGGGGTGAGGTTTTGGAAGCCCTCAGAGAAGAGAGGAAGTCTGCTCTTGTGGTTCGGGCACCGGCCACAGGCTCATGAGTTCTTGATTCAATTCCTGGCTCTCTGTGCGGTGTTGGCAACTTGCTCCACGTGCCTCCATTTCCCCTGTATAGAATGGGGCTGCTAATCATGTCTCTTCTCCACTTTGGCTATTTAGACTGTATGTTCTTTGGGACTGGGGCTGTGTCTCTATAGGGTTTGGCACCTGGAGCCCTGCTCTCATTTGGAGCCTTAGATACTAGTGTGATGATAAAAATGGTAAGAGAGATCTTGCGGTGAAGAGTGGGAAGGAAACAAGTCCATCGCACTGCATCTTTTATAGGCCATGGGTGAGAGTGAGGGAAAGGCAGCATCTTGGCAAAAGCTGGCTCTGCGGTATCGGTGCACCTTTTGGAAGTCATGGGGGTAGTACAGCTGTCAGTGAGAGGAGGAGTTGGCTCCTAAACACATTATAACGAAGATGATTGTAGCACGGCACTCTACTTGAGTCTCCCTGAGGGAGGAATGGGAGCCCCATTGCTTGAGACTGGCTTGAGAGTCAAGGACGACCCTGCACAGAGCAACGGAGGGAGGGTGGTTTAGGTAGGACTTAAGGATTGTCTTCAATCTCTCAATTCCCATGAAGAGTTCAGAGGCGGTGAATTGTGTGTCCCCTGCTCAGACCCAATATATCCTGGACTGGGGGCAGGGAAATGGCCATCAGGGCCACAGAAAAGAGCACACTGAAACCTTCCTCCAGCATAGTCCCAGTGCAATGAGTGGGCTGGGGCCCTATAGCAAAGGCCTCCACACCCCAAATGCACATGTGGGGATGTCCCTCCATGCTGTTCTGTTATGCCCAGTTACAGCATCCTATAGACAGTCAGATTCATGTCACTTGATCCCAGACTCTCTCCAGCATGGTAGGTTTGCAAGTCTAATCCTAGCTAGAATCTTATCGTGTTCCACTTTGCAGAGACACAAGACCCATCTAGGCTGTTATCCTGGCTCCACAAGGGTCTTGATCAGCTTCTCCAGAAACCCCTTGTGGGGCCATCATTCCGTAACATGCCCATGGGGAAAGTTTCTTCCCAATCCTGTTTGTCAGTGGTTGGGTTATATTCCCCTATAAAACCACTCCTAAATCCTTTCGTATGTCATTGTGGGTGTTCTGTATTCTCGTTACCTGAACTCTGCCTGTTTGCTAGCGGTTTGCTTGCTGTTTTCTCTTAAGGACAAATAGAACCTCCCTCTGTTTAGCTTTGTTAGACCATACATACATGGTCGCTCTTCTTTTCATCCCCTCTAAACCCACCAGGGCATGAGGGATAACCACAACCCAGCCCCTAAATCAGTGATTCCCAACATTTTCTCTGCCGTGGCACACATTGCTACCTTTAGTTACTTTGAGGCACACCACCATATAGTTTCCAAATGAACTCATGAGTCAATCCAGAGCTCTTTGAGTAGTTTTTCAAAAAATTTTGTGGCACACTTGCTCAGACCTGACCGCACACTGCCATGGCACACTGGTTGAGAAACACTGCCCTAGATTGTTGGTTCAGTATGTCTCATTGCAGGATAACAAAAATGGGACAGTTGTGCACAGATGTGGCAGCTTAATCAGCCAGCCTTCTTGCTGACATGTGTGATCCACTGATTCAGCTGTTAGAGGAAACTTGACTTCTCTTAGGATGTATACAGACACCCAGCTTTGATAGCACAGACTGGTCTACTGAGCAAAGAAACAAAACCTATGGACTGCATGAGTTGGGGAGGAAAGGCTTATTTTCCAGTCAGAGCGAGAAGGGTGGCAGGAGACCTGAGTTCTGTTCCTGCCTTTGGCAAGCCAATATTTTATGCCTCAGTTTCCCCGCCAGGGAAATGAAACCTAAAACATCATCTTTGCTAAGATTCCTGGGCGGAAAGCAGAAGGAATTATTAGTGAGGCAAAGAAGGGGGTGGGAACTTGCATCTTTTTCTTTTTAGAGAGAAATGTCTGTTGGACTTTTGGAATTGGTTTCAGTCAGATTGCTCGGGAAGGTAAAAACGCCAGGCTCCTTTCCGAGCATGGGGCCACTATGGTTCTTGGGCCAGCTCTAATCCCCCATGCACCACTGGCTTTTGCGATTTTAGACAGGAATCCAGCAGAGGGGTGGGGGCTGCTCCATCTTCAGCAAGGTGGCTGAATTCACTGCAGGAGTCTCACCTTGCTGCCCCTGTGCCAGGTCTGTCCTGGGAACGGCACTGGGCTGGCTCTGGTGACCTGCGTCAGAGAGGACAGGCTCAGCTTCTCTTGCTGTGGGACTGCTCCAGACAGCTAACTGGATGGAAGTGCTGCAGTGAGAGCCAGTTTAATGATTCAGCACTTTTCCTGCCTGTGTCTTTCCTCGCTGACTCTGCTGCAGTATTAACTCTCCGCTCGCCTTGCGCACACAGTTCCCAGGCTGCCTTATCGGCTTCTCAGCCAGCAAAGGAGGGGGACTGCCGCAATCCCAAGGGGGCAGCGTGGGGAAGAGGCAGGGTTTGGTATTGGAGTTTCTTTTTCATAGAACTCAAAAGATGGTCAATGTCATTATCCTCATTGTACAGATGGGGAAACTGAGGCATAAAGTAGGGCTCTGTGGAGAAGGTAATGCAATTTGCCAAGCTGAGAGTAAATCTTTTGTCTGATACCAGCACTTACGCTGTCCCAGTCCCTCTTCCTCAAGGACCAGTGACTGAACGCTGGGAGCCACCCAGCTCCATCCCTCACAACCTGAGTGTGGGGCATCTGTCTGTGATGCCAGACATGTTTGCACCAGTGATGCTTTCAGTCCTGCACTGATCCAACATCCAGGCCGTGAGGAATCAGGAACATTATTTGAGTTTGCAAACCTGTTTCAGCATCACGTTGCAGTCTTTCCCAGTACGCCATTTGCTTTTGGTGGGCTCCGCTTCCATGAGTCGGACTTCAGGTCCCATGAACCCGGGTTTGCAGAAGTGCTGAGCACCCATGAGTGCAGCAGCTGTCAATTGAAGCTGCGAGTGCTCATTACTTCTGGAAAATTTGGGTCCCCGCTCAGGCTCCTGAACAGCGGAGGAACCCACAAACTTGCCAGTGTTGACCGTGGTGAAAATTCCCTAAGAAGCAGTGTGGTCAAGTGGTTAGGTCTGGTAGTGACCATGCATGATGCTGTTCATGTGATCACCATGCTTTGAGAGGGCTAGCATAGATGCCAAGGGGTAAAGCATGGCAGCTGGCTGAGGAGGAGAGCGCCTGGGTGGAAGTCCCAGACGGGGTGGAGAGAGGGAGTCATTTGAAGGGCAGCAGAGAGGGCAGACGATGAAGCAAAAACCTGTGAGCTGGGTGCACTGAATTGCCTACACTGCTGCATGTGCTGTCCCAGAGCTGACGGGGATCAATCCATTACACAGACGCTGTAATAACCAGTGTCTCTGAGCAAGGAGGGCTGGAGCGTGACTCTAAACCTGCAACAAGATGCTATCACGTCAGGCTGACAGGTGCACACCAGCTTGGCAGGGAAGACGTACGCTTCACTGGCTCCCAGTTATGGAAGATCTGAGTCTTGGTTGCTGTGTGCTTCAAACATAGCCATGCTGGGCATCTGCAGAAGTGAGGATGTGTGCCTGAGTGGGCGTCTTGGACTTCCTGCACAGTGAACAGGGTTTTCTGCCTGGTGTGGCATTTTTGGGATGCGAGAGTCAAGCAGACATGAAAAGCTGAAGTCATATGAGAACATCAGCTCTTAAGAAGTCAGGGGCTTGTCCCCTGGGCCTGCTTCATCTTCTCACTCGGCTGAAAATCAGGAACAGCTCATGCAGCCACGAGTGAGCGGAGCGTGGCAGGTGCAGACACCTACACAGCTGGGGACTCCCAGCCTTGCTGTCAGCAGAGCAATGAGGTGGTACCAAGGAAGCCTCCGGCAGCGGAGAAATTAGTGCTGAGGGAAGTCTCTGTGCTCCAGTGATAGATTTACTGCAGCTCAGTAGCAATGAAGGGTGAGTCATGAGAGGATCCCCAGGCCAAGTTAGGTAGAGACCCTGCAGTTTTTTTGCCTTCCTCCGCAGCATGGGGCACAGGTCACATGCAGATTTAAACTAGTGTCAGTGATGCGTTTGCTAACTTGAAGATTTTAAACCAAAATTTGGGGATTCAGTGACTCAGCCACAGGTTAGGGGTCTGTTACAGGAGCGGGTGGGTGAAGTTCTCTGGCCTGCCACGTGTGGGAGGTCAGAAGAGATTATGATGGTCCCTTCAAACCTTAGAGTCTACGAATCTGAGAAACGTCTGCAACTGTGCGGTGCCATTGCTCACTGAGGAGTGGTGGGGCAAGCTCCTGCCAATCTGAGGATCCAAGACCCCAAAAGACACCGGGTTTCTTCATGCAGGCCCCTTTCCACATCTCGCTCTCTGGTGACTTCAGTGCTGGCCACTAGCCTTGAGGGTGGAGGTTGCCCCCAAGCTCCAGCAATACACATTTTTCTTGTGCTGGCAAGAAAGGACCTGAGTGTGTGCAGTCCTGGACCTGTCTGTGCTGATAGGTGTCACTTGGACCCATCATGTGTGGGGCCAGTGGGTGAAGCCTGAGAAACCCAGTTCCCAGTGGTCTCAGTGAGAGAAAGGAGCTGATGTCAGATACTCCCCTGTCCCTTCAGGTCCCCCAGGGTTTCTCACACCCTATACCTGAGCAGGGTCTACCCAGGAATGCCATGCAGCTGTGAAGCACCAAAGCAGAGATACCAGCTTACCTTGGGCATCCCCTTCCTGGCATCTGTGCCATAGATCCATGCTTCTTGGGCCTGGACAGCTGCAGCTTCTTCAAAAAAGTCTGGAGTGAGAGTTTCAGAAGCGTTTGGCAAGGACCTAATTGCTCCCAGGAGAAGGCAGGACAGTCTAGTGGTTAGGGAAGTTACCTGGTAGGCTGGAGTGTTGTGTTCAGTTCTGGTCTGCCCGTTTCCCTGTGTGACCTTGAGAAGGTCACTCGGGCTTGATCTGCCCTTAACTTTGGTTAGGAGTCTGACTTTTATTTTACTGATATCATTTTGACAACACAATGAATACTGTCACAATAGTAGGAGGGACTTTATGCTAGTGGGTTTTGTTTTGGCAAGTGTAGCTGCATCCACGCTCAAGGAGTCCTACCACTTTAACTACAGGGGTCTGATTAAAGTAGCAAACCCAGGTCTACATCTCTTTGGGCTTCAGGAGGACCTCTTTCTACTGAGCCCATTGCAGGGGACATATACGTGGCAGAGGTTCTTAGGGTGATGAATGAGGATGGAAGGCGCAGATGAGAGGGGGGACTTGCAAATGTCCCATGCATGAGATGAGCCACCCTCTCTCTCGTTTCAGTGAAATCAAGCACCCAAGAAGTGTGAAACGGCTCTTTAAGAATCTGTCTCATCTCTGTCCTTCCAGTTATCTCACACAGCTGAATTCAGTCCCGGAAGACTGGGGCTTCATGCTCCTCTGGCTTTCGAGGCCAACGATGGTGGGACTTTTGCGCAGGATTAGCTTTCACCTGTCTAATGTGGGCTTTCTTTTCACTAAGCTTCCCAAACCCATTGAGAGAGGTGGGAATTGGTTTGCTCTGGGGGACTTGGAAGCTAGGGGGAAATGGCATTTTTAGTAATAGGTTATTAGTTTCGGGTCCTGGGCAAACTGCAGTTAGCAATCCCGAGTGGTTAAAAAAAAAAGTCTTTAACGCCCCCACCCCCAGTGAACTAAATATCAACTAAAAATCATGAGATTTAAAACAGAATATATTTGGGTTTGTCTGTTCTTGTCTTCAGGGACCAGATCTTCTAAAGATCACGTTTTCCAATGTTTTTCACAACCCTGAAGGCTGGTAAATTGTTTTTTTTTTTTTTTTTTTTCCCATGAAAGATGAGATTCTCCCATAATCCTCAGACTCCAGGAGCTGGGGCCTTAAAAACCCACTCCCATCAATCACAAAACTAACAACAAAATCTGAGAGCCAGTAGCAAAGAAATTGTGACTTTAACCATTGCTGTGCTTTGCACCTGCATGCCTTGCTTGGCGAGTTATTCTTCGCTCACTCCATACAAATATTCTGTGTCCAATTCTAGACTTGCTGTTAGCGGCCAGTGTTCTGGGCCAGGTCCTCAGCTGCAAATAGACATTGCTTTCCTGAAATATATAGACCTTTGCTGACACCCCAGCTGAGAACATGGCACTTAGAGGGTATTCTACCTAATCATTTTAAGGGCCACGTTCCCATCAGGCCTCTGAAATTACATGTGCAAGATAGGTGGATATGTCCAAAATAGGCAGCTCATTGTCATCAATTCTCATGATTCCATCACAAATCAGTGCTATTTCCAGTCCACCCCGCTTAAAGGCTTAGTTTCTGGAGTCATTGAATTGTGTCTCTTTTTTGTTCTGATTGTACAGCACCTAGCACAATGGGGACCTGGTCATGGGCACTGCAGCAATACAAATAATTATATGCGAGATATTTTAAGAGCCACACTTTCATTGGGCCTCAATTACACCTGCTAATTTGTGTTACATGGTTTCTGTCTCACTGTCTCTCTTTTTTGAAAGCCCAAACCAAAAGAAACCTTAGCATTTCTTATTTTTATAATCTTGTGATTTGTTTAAGCAGACCTCATGATTTTGGGAGTTTTGACATGTGGCGCTTAAACACTTGGGAAGCAAACCAAGCAAGCTGTTTTGATTCAAACAATGTGCAACAATAGATGTGGAGGTGAGAATGTTAATCACCTTTAGTAATCAGTCATTCCAAGTCCCTGTTCTGACCTAATCTCATGGTGTCAAATTTGCATATGAATTCCAGCTCTGCAGTTGCTTGTTGAAGTCTGGTTTTGAAGTTTTTCTGTTGAAGCACTGTAACTGTCATGTCTTTTACAGAAAGTCCAGGGAGGTTGAAGTTCTCATCTATTGGTTTTGAACGTGACCATTCTTGATGTCTGATTTGAGTCTATTCATTCTTTTGCACAGAGACAGTCCAGTCTGGCCAATGTATAAAGTCGAGGGGATTTGTTGACACGAGGGCATGTATCACATTGGCAGATGAGCAGGTGAATGAGCCCCTGATGGACTAACTGATTTGGTTAGGTCTTATGATGATGTCACTTGAGTAGGTATACGGGCAGAGTTGGCAACAGGTTTTTTTTAGATGGATAGGTGCTTGCCTTAACGTTTCTGTTGTATGGTGTTTAGCTGCTAGTGTGTATTTGCTTACGGTTGGGAGGCTGTCTGTAAATGAGGAAAGGTCTACCTCCCGAGGCTTGAGAGAGCAAGGGATCATCTTCCAGGATTGTCTGGAGATCCTTGATTATGTAAAGTAGAGGTTTGACTTGGGGGCTGGAGGTGATGACCAATGGTGTGTTGTTTTCTTTGCTGGGCTTGTCCTGTCGCAGTAGACTTGTGTGTACGTGTCTGGCTCTGTCAGTCTGCTTTTTCACTTCCCCAGGTGGGTATTGCAGCTTTAAGAATGCTTGCTAGAGATCCTGAAGATGTTTGTCTCTATCTGAGGGATTGGAGCAAACGAGGTTGTATCTTAAGATCTGGCTGTAAATCATGGATCGTGAGATGTGCCCTGGATGAAAGATGGAGGGATGTAGTTAGGTATAGGGGTCAGCAGATTACTGGTATAGGGTGGTGGTTATGTGGCCATCACATATTTGTACGATAGTGTCCAGGAAGTGGATCTCTTTTGTGGACTGGTCTAGACTCTGGAACGTGCCTGAATTTGCCTCTCTTTTAGTGGTTCCACAACTCATCAGTGTAGTGAGATGTATATGGTCAGCCTCAAAGGGCCAGGCACTCAGCTGGTATAAATCGGTGTACCTCCTACTTGGCTATGCTGACCTACTACTTCAATTTACATGGCCCAGAGACTTTAGTGAACAAATCATTGTTTTTCCTCCTGTCTGCTGCTAGATTTACAGTTTTCTTGTTCTGTAGTCCTTTAACATTTAGTTTCTTTAGCTTTTAATTCCATTCTAGTACTAGCTCTGACTGTTTTCCTCCTTTATGGGCTTCTCTGATCGGCTAAAATGTTCTGAAGGATTCTTTATAAGATGATTCAGGATGTTTCTAAAGCTGAATTAATGCTGGGAAAAGGTAGCCAGTTTCCTGTAGAGTCACAGTTTGATGCTAGTTCAGGTGTATTTTTATCAGCTTATTAGGTTATGTGAGATGTAAAGTAATGGCTTTCAACTTCTTCCTGAGTCCTAGGTTTGGTTTCTCAAAGGAGAATCCAAGCTTTTATATAGTAGTCTTGTAATTGTATTGGTCAGCATCAGTATTCAGCTAATTGCACTAGCAAGTTGCAGAGCAGAATTTGCTGGCTGTTAAGATTTGTTTGTTCTTCTTGACTTCCAATCTTGACAATGATTTGAAAGTGCAATTTAATTATTTTCCATTAAATGAATTGAAAAATGCACCTGGCCAAAGCAGTATAGTTGGTAGGAACAGGGAGTAATGAGAATCTGTCTTGGAAAGTCAAGATTCTCCTTGGACAGCTAAATAAACATTGTCTCCTACTAAAAGTTGGCCCAATTCTATTTGTATTCTTTGTACCCATATAACCACGTGCAGTTTCTAAGCTGCTCACTTTCAGTTGATTTGTTTATCCATACTAAACAGGACCTGAGATAAGTAAGATGTTTCTGTGAGCAAATAAAACTTTACAAACTCTTCATGAGGGCAGAGTAGACCCCATTCAATTATTAAAAATCCTTAGGTAAACCTGTTCTGATTCTGCTGCTTCCAAAGAAGTAAAACTGATGGAACAGTATGAAACTGGATTAATGGTCAATTATGATGACTGCAAACTCACTCACTACATACAGGCCACATTTCTTGCTTTCTTTGAGAAACTTCCCATCAATGCGTGTGGGTGTTCTGATGTGAACCAAGGACAGTATGTTGTCCTGTATGTGTACCCTGGCCCACTGAAAATAGTTAAAAATGCAATTAGACTCTATAACAGAGGTTCTTACCCACTGCATCAGGATGTGTTACTATGTCATCACACAATAGTAAATGTGACGTGGAGAGCCAGGCGAGGGGCTGGATTTGGCCAGAGGGCACTGGTGTGTCCTGGAGGATTGCACACACTGCCAAGTGTGTTGTTGAAAACCACTGTAATACGCTGAATGATCTAGAAAGAAGTAAAATCTGCTACTTTCCATCTCCTTTCCCTATACAATAGAGCTGCTGTTAGAGACACATTGGTAGAAAGGGAAAAATGTTCTGGTTAGTCTGGATTTGAAAAATTACACTAAATGATGATGGCTAATTTAGTTACACTGTAATTTATTGGCTGTGCTGAAGATGGTCATTGCATTACTGGCCTGGAAGGACAAGACCACATTCCTTTGCTGCTGGGAATTTCCCTGGCTTTGCTGTTTCCTTCCTCATGGGTTAAATTGTCAAAGCCTGTCTGGGATGTGTTGCAGAGACGTCTGAGGGGATCAGAATTTGTATTACTTGTGGCTTGGTGGTTTCATGGCTTTTTGTAGTTCAGTGAAGGGAAGATTTGTGGGCTCTGAGAGTTTGGTGATTATGGCTAATTGCCAGGACTGGTTTCACATCTGTTGAGTGGGCTACTCTAGGGTAAGCGTGGTGGTTTCTGCTTGGAAGCAAGAAGTAAGTTGTTGGAGTAGAATTCTGCTCGAGCTCTTCTCCAGCGGCATGGAAATAATGTCTGAAATTGGTATTTTCCAAATTAGCCAGTAAAGTTTATTTAGCATATAATCTGCCATTTAGGGGCCACTGCGGTCTTGGTTTGCCCAAGTTACAATCACGGGTGACCAGCAAACAGTGCAACTGCAATACTGCAAAAGCCAGAGCCACTCTATGGCATGATTTGTTCAGAGTAGGGTTAATCAACAGTAATAAAAATCCCTGAGTCCCTCTTTACATTCAAGCCCCTACCATTGCTTGCCTTCATAGAGAATTTATGGGTCCTAGTCGTCTTAATGCAGGCAGGACTCAAAAGTCTATCTATACGACCTAGGCCCTAGGAGATGAATTGGGACTCTCCCCACATTTCAGCATAGGAAGTACAGCACGCAATATCAGGGCATCATAATGACTCTAAACATCCCAACTTGTAAACGCTTCAGGATCTGCTGTCAGAAACAACTGTACAAGGGCAAAGGATTATTTTTATCATGCATGTACTGAGGCTACACCTAACTAATGCAAGAACCGTTAGATTAGAGGTGGAGACTGCTGGCCAATGATCTTGTGAAAAGGTCTGTAAGATTACATCAGATCCTAACTGCTTTGCTTCTGCTAGGAGTGTGTAGCTTCCTCTGCTTTTACAAGTCACTTTTCTATGTTTGGAAAAAGAGAGGAGGAAAAACTGAGATGGGAGGAAGGCCAAGCTGATTCTCAGTATCAAGCATGTTTTTTTAAATCAAGAGATTAGAAAAGTAGGCCTTTGCCCTACAGCATGACCATAGTAAGAAACTGGCAATTTTTATATATCCTATCCCCATCTGGCTCAGGGATGCTAACCCACAGAAGATAATTAGGTTTGGATCAATATTTTCCTTTTCAGTCTTTTTCATATTACAGGGTGATCA
This sequence comes from Podocnemis expansa, assembly GCA_007922195.1. Lineage (NCBI taxonomy): Eukaryota > Metazoa > Chordata > Testudines > Podocnemididae > Podocnemis > Podocnemis expansa. The sequence continues at coordinate 3,449,994 of ML682095.1, forward strand.
GATTTGACGTTTTAGCCAAGCTGTTTGCCAAAAGGCTTAGTGCTTAGTTTAATAAACACAGTAACACAACATATGTTACGGGTGCTGGGGGTATAAAGAGGCTAGGCTAGTCTTTTGCTTCCTGCTGGAGGTGCAGATTTGAAAGAAAGAGAAAAGTAGAACAGAAGACAAAGTTTCGTAGCTTGCAACTTGCCACTTTGATCCTTGTTTGCACCCTGCAGTCACTTGCAGCAGCAAGGACAAGTCGTGTGAGGACGGGCATCCCAGCTCTAAGACAGCATGCTTTATTCAGCAGAAATTGCTAACAGCCAAGCTCTCTGTCTGAACTCTGAACAGCTCCCACACCAACACCTTTTACCTAAAATTCTTCTCCACTCTCTGAAATGGAGATTTTTTTTCTTTATTATCTGCATGGACTCATTTAATTCTTATCTAATCTGCTATACTTTTCTGCAGAGGTATATTGATGTTGCTCAGTGTGGAAGAGCTCCTTTCACAGTGGAGAGTTAGTCGAGGCTGGATCTCTGAATGATAAATACCCTCTTTACTCTCCTTTTCTTCCCTATGATTGATTTGATTCTGACTGGTGCCCCATGCGGGCATATTGATTGGTGCTTCTACAAAATAAATACAGCGACACAAATAAAAAGCCCCAGGGAAGGATCATCTGAGACAGTTTTAAAAATAGTTAAAATATCTGCAACCTCATCAAAAGCAGCACTGCGCAGCCCATGTCCCACCCCATTAATTGGCATTCTCCTGCTGTTTTCAGGCACTACCAACCATAGGCCCTTTGAGATGTGTCTGCTGCATCAACTACATATGAGCTGCTAACTTCTTCACAGAGGACATCCTGTTTCTAGAAGAGAGGAGGTTAAAGGGCCGCAGGTGACTGATTAAAAGGGATTAGTGGCTGAGAATTAAATGCAGCAAGGTGGCCGATGGAGCCTTACGCTGCACCCCTTACACCCACTGGGTTTTATCAGCAAGCATTCCTGTCTGATGTAGACCTCACCGCCATCTTTTTGAGTCCTCGGTCTCTATGCTGGGCTGCAGTGAATTCTGTTTACTGCTTGCATGGAGGGGCACCTGGATGCTTCAGCGTATAAAGAAAGAGGCTGCCTACCTCCAGCCTAGTGAAAGAACCGAACCCCCCCCCCATGCACATCTGCTTTCGCTTCAACATGCAATTCAATCAAGTCTCATATCACCCATTCCATTATCTTGCCTGGGATTGATGTCACATTGACAGGCCTGTAATGACAGGGATCATTCTGTTTACCCTTTCTAAGTATTGACATGAAAGTAGCTTTCTTCCCATCTCTTGGATCTTCCCCTGTGCTCAGCCAGTCTTACTGAAAATGACTACTAATTACCTTGTTTGTTTGAATCCTTGTATCTCCCAAACCTCTTGCTCTGTTAGCCTCAAACTTTCCAGAAAATTTCTACCCCTGGGTAAGACCGTGCTGGGGATCATCTCAGGCAGATTGGTTTAGTTTTAGCACAGGTGGGAGGTGGTCAAAAGCAATCATATTAATTGAGATAAGGCAGCCTAATGGAAAAATGAGTGTCTCGCTAAACCACCTATTTAAGGATAATCATCTGTTTTCATTCTGCAATGAATAAAATACCAGGTTTGGAAGGACACCAGAGAAGGGTTGGTGTTCATTTTTCATTACTTTAATTACTGTGTTTCCAAAATTTCCGTAGCAGATGGGCAAAAAACAACCTTTTTAGCTATTTAATTTTTTTTAAATAAAATGTAAAGCCAGTGAAAACCACTGTGTATCTGTGTCTCCTACCTGTAGCCTGGTCTGCAACCAAAATTTAGAATGACTTGCCTAAATTATCACATCAGTCAATGGTGTGGAAAATTCACATCCTTGAGTGACTTTGTGGAGCCAGTCTGTGTAGTCAATGTTAGGTCGATGGAGGAATTCTGCTGAACTTGCTATATCCTCCCAGAGGAAGTTGTCTAACTAAAGCTATGGAAAAACTTCTGCCATCATGACAACAAGGGTCCACAACATTATGGTGGCCCAGCAGCCACACTGTATTTGTGCCACTCTAGTATAGACAAGCTCTGAGCCTTCGGTTCCTTCAACACAAGTGAACAAGAATCTTGTTAGGTCAAAGGCATGATATTAATGTTCCTACTGTCGCTCTTTAAAGAGAACTATAATATATTTAAGAGGAGACTGCATTTCTATCTGAAACTTTTAAACCTTGTGTTGTTAAAAGCAGCTATAGAGATTACTATGATGGAAAGCGATAGGGAGAAAAAATTTATTTTTTTTGCAGGTCGTTTCTCTTGTGCATTTGTTGGCACTTCTGTGAGTCAATTTCTCTCTCTTTTTCATGGGCATGTGCCCTAAAGAGATGATCCTCTTAATGACAGCTCTCAGGGCTGTGGATTTTTCACTCCTGCTTCGTTTGAGATGGAGACGAGACCAGAATTTCAGATGACCTAAAGTCCTACTATAGACATTGCTAGGCTGCAGGAAGAATTTTTCTGTCCATTAAGCTATCTCTTGAGAGGATGGATTCATGACAACAATGGAAAAAAACCCCTCCATCTCTGTAAATGTACTGCTTGTAATATGGATATACCCTTAAACTGGTCAGGAGACTGGGTTTAAAGCGGGCAACGAGAGGATGGGAATGTTTAGGGATGATGCATGCAAAAGACTGTTCTAAACATCAGTTTAGGAGAGGAAGAGCCCATGCTTATGGTGTGGTATTTGCAAGACAATCTAGGGAATTTAATTTTACACTAACCAAATCAATTAGGAAGTTCTGACAAAGTGGGATTATCTCCCACAAAAGCTCATGCGAAAAATAGATCTGTTAGTCTTCAAGTGCCACACAACTCCTTGTTTTTTTGTTTTTTTTTTTTTTTGCTGAAAACCTCAGCCAAATTTTGGTTTTTGATAGAAGTTTTTTTAAAAGTTAGGATCTAAAGGGGCAGCCATATTAGTTTAGTCCAGTAAAACAAACAAACAAGGAGTCCTGTGGCACTTAAAGACTAACAAATATATTTATATTTGTTTGTTAGTCTTCAAGTGCCACAGGACTCCTTGTTTGTTTGTTTTAAAAGTTAGGGCTCTGAATGTTGAAGTATTTTTCTTACAGTCTGTAACACTGCAACCCTCCTTTGTCCTGCAACTGCAAAGGCACTGTTTACTGCCAGCTTCACCTTGAATGATTTCTTGTAACATGTATTAATTCTTTATGCTTAATAATCTGTTCCACCCAGACCTGCGGAAGAGCTCTATATTTGGAAAGCATCTCTCTTTCATCAATAAGAGATACTGTCTCACCCACCTTCTCTGTTTTATATCTTGGAATCAACAGCTATTGCAACACAGCAAAAACAAACAAGAAGTCTGGTGGCACTTAAAAGACTAAGAAATTTATTTATTGCATGAGATTTTGTGGGAGAAAATCCCAGGTTGATTGCCTCTTGTAAGCTAAAATTTTGTTTTCTTTCAACCTTCCCTTTGCTAGTTTAGACTCTAAACCACTGGTTTTCAAACTTTTTTCCTTGGGACCCAGTTAAAAAAAATAATTTATGCCCAAGACCCAACAATGACATCTTTGAGCAATGCATTCCAATCTTTTGGCACAGCAGTAGGGAGCATCGCGACCCAGTACCTGTGGGTCTGCGGCTCAGAAGTGGGTGCTGACCCATGGTTTGAAAACCATTGCGCTAAACTATCCAGGGGAGGGACTGTCTCTCTGTGTGTGGGGTGCCTACTGCAATTGGGCACTGATCTCAGCTCGGGGCTCCGAGCATTACTGTAATAAACCTAATAACTGATATAGGGAAAGCTTTGTGTGTGGAGAACAGAAACCAAGAGTGAGGGACTTCTCTGTGCTGTTCATGCAAAGGATAAACAGTTCCTGAACATTACCTATGGTTGGGGGGTGGAGGGGAGCAATCAGAATTTGCATTATCGTATTGAAAATGTTCTGTCAGCTGCCTTCAGTTCATGTGAAAATGCTTATTTCCAAAGCAGCATTCATTAAATTTTCAGGCATGGTTTTGGTAAGGCACTGTGTAAAATGCTTTGCTAAAGCCCGTCAACTGCCTACCATTCATCCTCTAATTGTGTACTTTGCTTAAAAAAGGGATCGAGCATGATTTGTTCATTTATAAATCTCTGCCATTTCTTGCTCCTGTTTCTGAATTCTTCTTGTGAAGTTCTGATTGTGCTCTTCTAATTTGTTGTGTTACTTTTATCTGGTGGTGAAGTTAATTATAACAAGCTGGAATTGTCAGGATTGCCTGCTTTGCTTTTTTGAAATCTTGTAATACATTTTCAGGACTTCCATATTTAATTCTCTGCGATGTGAGGGAAAATACAGCCATATCCTTGAGCTAATTCTATTCAAATAAGATAATTTGGGTGCTGATTTGTGTACATCCATTTATTCACTTTTCTTCTACTTATAAGCAGTTAGGCTTGCTCTGCAGTAGAAAAGAGAGAGGGGATGGGGTGGAGAAGTATTGCAATTTTTTTTTACTGACATACGAGTCCAGTGCTTGTATGGATCCAGTTATATTGGTAGAAACATGTCTGATTCTCATATGGCTGGTTTTGTTTCCCAAGCTACACTGGTGCAAATCTTTTTAGATGAGTTCCACAGGGGCAGCCATGTTAGTCTAGTCCAGCAAAAGAAGCAAGGAGTCCTGTGGCACTTAAACACTAACAAATTTATTTATTGCATGAGCTTTTGTAGGAGAAAATCCCACTTTGATGAAGTAGGATTTTTCTCCCATGAAAGCTCATGTGATAAATAAATTTGGTAGTCTTTAGGTGCCACAAGACTCCTCGCTTCTTTTTAAACGGTATACCTGTCCACACTAGAGAGTGTTTTGCTGTTTTAACCATCCTGGTATAGTTAAAACAGCAACACTGCCTAGTGCAGACAAACCCTTAGATCTACGCAAGCTCCTCATTATTTCCTACTCATCCAAACTTATTCTTTTCTCATCAGAGACATATTTGGAAAAAGGCAATTCAGTAGCTCAGCAATTTTTAAATGATCAATGTCATCTCCTTCTTAGTTATTAATGCTGCTGGTTTTCTCTTTATTCCCCCATTTATTTATAAAAGCTCTTTTCAGTCTCCTTAACCCCTTAGCACTGCTACTTTCCTTGCCTTTCTGACTGCTCTTATCTGTTCCTTGCAAGCCTCTCCAGTACCCTACAATGGTGCCTTTTTGAGCAGGACCTCTACTGCTCGCTGCTCTAAAGAGAATAAATGGGGTGCAATTGCAAGATGACCCAGGTGGCTACAGGTAATTTTTCCTTAAAAGCCAACCAGCCTGTTCCACTACAAGGGTGATCTTTACTGTTTTCAGTTCTTGGATCTGGTATCACAAACTTGGGCTCCCACAAGTGCAGTTTCTTGGGGAATAAATTCAAGTACATGCATAGAGAATAGTGCTCTGATTAGCTGCACTCCTGTGCTAGACTCACCTGCTGCTTTTGGGGGAGTCTCAAATTACTGTACTCTGGTTGTCAAGGACCCATCACAGCAAGGAGTAGCCCTGTGGCAAGCAGGCGGAAAGAGCCAGGAGACTGGACTGGCACTCAAAAGCTGTTGGTTCTCTTTCTGCTCTGGTATGATCCTGATAATCTGCTACAGTTGAAGCTTTCAAAAATAAGCCTCTAGCAAGAAAGGATAGCTTAGTGGTTAGGGCCTGAACCTAGGGCTTAAAACTTGGTGGTTCAGGTCTTTTCCCGGCAATGTATTTCCTTTCTGAAACTGGGCAAGTATTTAGCCATAGTTCCTCACTTGTAAAATGGGCTACTAGCACTGGCATATTGTGAGGATGACTACATTAGGGATTGTGAGGTGTTTTTTAGCTCCGTCTACACTGACTAAAAGGAAATAGCCACCGCTGGGAGTCTTGGAGGTCTGGGTCAACTGACCTGGCTCATGGGGCTCGTACTAGATGGCTGTTAGCAGTGGGATGGTGAGGCTGGACCCTGGGCTTTGAGACCCTCCTGAACACGTACGCGGCTGTTCTTAGCCCCACAGCCCAAGCCACAGGAGGCCAAGTCAATTGATCCAGACTCTACAGTTCACTGCCCCATGTCCTTTGTAGTGTAGATATAGCTGTAGATAGCCAATGGATCTGTGTAGGTCGCTAACATAAATACATAAGTTCCCCAATTTTCATTCATTTTCTAACGTCTGTGAAAACCAGTCTCCTCCTTTGGTTGCATAAATCTGGTTTTGAGGCACTCGCATTAGTCTTATCATTTATCACATGAGCTTTCGTGGGAGACGTTCCCACATCATCATCTTCAAACATCTGACGAAGTGGGATTTTCTCTCACAAAAGCTCATGTGATAAATAAATTTTTTCATGTTTAAAAGTGCCACCAGACTCCTGCTTTGGTTTCCTGAACTAAAATAACACGGCTGCCCCTTGGGAACTTGTTACCAATGTGGCTGTCCTGTGAGAGAGCGCTACTCACCTGTGTGAAAGGAGAGCAGGGTTACGCTTGCTGTTTCAAAGGCTGTTAGAAAAACCTGGAAGGCCATTTAGATTTTAATGGAGCATCTTAAACCAATAAAATGGCAATTGCTCAGCCTCTTGGCTACACCAACAGAGCAGACAACATATGGGGCCTTTGTTTTGTGAGACCCAATTTGATTCCACGTGAGCACAGCCCCCCCCCCACCCCTTTATTTTACTTTAACAGCAAAATGGTAAATGGCACTAAAAATGGTAATTTGCCTGGTGTCGCTGATTTCCCCCAAACCAAGCCCATTAGTGACTGATGAGCAGCTGCTGGTGTGTATTGTTTTTCCATCAGCAGATTGGGCCTTGATTGATAGGGGCTCACCTTTTCTCCCCCCACCCCGTTGTATTTTTCTTTTATGGCTGTAATATGCTGTCGTTTAGACTGCAGCATCATTGGTAAATAGCCCTGGCTCCTGATTGATGGAGATGTGCCATTTACTTGAATGCTCTTTGTTCTAATAGAAAAGAAACCAGCAAAGACTTAGTGACTCCTGAGTCGCACTGCAACCCAATTGGCTTGTGCCGGAGTCTCACTGTCATTTGCCCCTTCTCTCCAGCTCTCAAACATTCAGTTATTATGAGGTAGGGAGAAATCTGTATTAGCAGCATGAATCAGTTAGTTGTGAAAGAGCCAAATGAGTGTCGCTGCCTTTATTGTTGAGGGAGTGAATTTATGGGCTGAAGGCATTGATATGAAGTCATGAATATGTAGACAGCACTGGCCAGCTGGTTGGCTCTCCAAGCCTTTAACCTCTGACATGCTGGCTCTCATCCAGACAAGACTGGTGGTGATTGAAAATTGTCACCATCTGTTTTGGTGGTTAAATGGCCCCCATGTTGGAAGGATTGGTGGGAGTCTCTTTTGCTGATGAGTTATCAGTGCCTGCCTCCGACTGGCCCATGCTACCACCCTCCACTGCTCACTTGTTCCTTTTTCAGACACCTCCGTGCTGTCTTCCAGGCTGCCCTGCTTGCTTGGGAGCCACACCTTGGCCTTCAAAGCCCCTTTGCTGTGATGTCTGCAAGAAAATGTGATAGCAGCTAGGCTGCTGGTGCACTGTGACCACTGCGCATCATGCTGACCCATACCTGCGCTCTTCTTTTGGTTAGTTTGCACCATCTGTTTTTTTCATGTCTGAATGGGTAAGCCATCTGGGTCACAAACTTTTCTGTTGTGAGTTTGTACAGCTCCTAGTGGTGGACTGATCGGAGTAGGAAGGGGGGAGAACCAACTGGGCCCCTCAAAGGAGGGAATGCAGCAAGTAATGAGAGATGTGCAGGGGTCGGGAGGCATGGGAGACTCTGAGAGGTGTCTGGATGGAGTCCAAGGGCAGGCAGGGGTCAGGGTGGGAGGCTGTGGATTATCAGGGAGAGGAACTTCCCCATCCCTACCCCTCCGCTAGGCTGCTCTGCCAAGTAGACCTGGTGCAGGAGTCTTTCTGATCAGGTTGTGGGGCTGGAAAGGGAGAGGCAGGTGCCACAGGGCATAAGTGTGAGGGGGCAGCATCAGAGCCCAGCCAGATCTGGGAGAGCTACTGCCACGAGTGCCAGAAAGTCACCAGGCACAGGAGGAAGAAAGCAGCGTGTCCTCCATGGACGCAGCTCCTTCCCTCCCTGGGGCAGCAACGTGTGGTGGGAGCTGGGGACCCCTCACCATGGGATTCATGAGTCCTGATGGTGGGGGGTGCAAAGGCAAATATTGGCCCTTGGGCACCAGAGATCCATAGTATACCACTGCTCCTAGCACAATGGGGTCTGGGTCTGAGGCACCACAGCAATACAAATGACAATGTGAAGTCTCAATCCAGAGGAGTGGGGGACGTGCGTCCTTACGATATCCTACGTGGAGGGATGAAAGATCATTTGGTCCATGGAGACTGTCCTACAGGTGTCCCTGCTGCACTGCATCTGAAGTGTCATGGCTAGGCACCATGGAGAGGTCTATGCTGATGCAGTCTGTTCTGGGGATAAGCTGAGGACTGCTTTCTTTCTCTGGCACTAAAGTAGCTTGGGTTGGGTTGCATTTAAGGCCACCTAGGCTGTGTGTTTCTGGTGAAAACCCCGTGTCCTGCTACTGGAATATTTCTTGGAACATTCACGCTGCTTTCTGGGAACATAGAAGCCTTACCTCCTGTAGCTTATTTCACATCTCTGTTGTTGTGGCTATGAACCCAGGACTGAACGGCCCAGCTGATAGAGACTTGCATTTCAGAGAGAGGTTCGTGCCGCTGATGTCGAACTTGAAACCTCCCAGCACTCAAGAGCGTTTGGCTCTGTGGCTTTGGTGTGGTCCGTTCTGCAGAGAAGGACCAGTCACTGAATTTGAATACAGATCTGGCTTGAGATTTCCAAACTTTCTCAAGTTTGCAGGGAGGAGGAAAGCTGGAGCCAGGATTTTGATCCAGGCCCATAGCCAATTTCAAAGGGGAAGTGAATTTGCATCTAAGTACGGGTGCCCAGGATTTATTAACACCAGAAGGCAGCAGTGTGGGTAATAGTGAGAGCCGTCAATGTGCAAATAAAAGGGTTGGTGAAGATGTTGATATTCCTGGCAGATCTTGCCCTGAGGATGCACTGTGGACCTAACAACACTCCTGGGTGTGGGTGCTGTCCAGACTGGGCCTGTGAGCAGGCACCAGGATTGAAAGACTGTTGGCTTTTCAATAACCCTGGGAGCATCGATGCAATAGGGCAACAAGGCAGATTAGGATCAGAGCCTCCAGACGAGTCTGGTGTTTTTCATCTTGACTAACAGTTCCTTAATTCACAGTGACAGGGCAGGAACCCCAGTGGTGGGGTCACTGCTTTGCGACCTCCAAGACAGGAACTCCCAGGCTGTAAACTTAGGCTCAAGTGCTTTGTCATACGACCAGTGTGTGTGTAGGGATGCCATATGTGCCTGGGTGTCAGTCTGGGCACCCCCACCAGACACAAACACTCAAAGGGCCAGCCTAAAGCCCGAGATGCTGTGTGAGAGCTGTTCTCCACAGCTTCGGTGCAGCACATAGATGATATGTTATGGCTGAAATTGAATTGTCAGTCTCTTCTGTCTCCCAGGCTCCACGAGCAGACAGTTTAAAGGCAGGATAGATGATTTGTGTCCTTCAGACACGCCAGTAGATGCAGAGCTGTAACTCAGGAAGAAATTGTTAAGAGCACAACCTTCCCAGGAGCAGTGGAAAGTACTTTCTACCACTGCTGTGTGCGGCACAGCAGGGGAACCGGAGCAGGGGGTTTCTTAGTAACTGTGGTCTCCAGCCATTGTGCCCAGAGCCCTTGCTGTAAGAGATAAATGGACTAGACTGGCTGGATGGACCAACAGACACATTTGAGACTGAGGCCTTTTCCATGGTGGAGTACAGAGGGAGAGAGAAAACCCCAGCCCACTTTGCAATGGACTTGCTGAGTGACCTTGGGAAAACATTTAGGCCCAAATTTCCAAACCTGGGGGCTAAGCTGTTCTGCTGTTGTTCTAGGAGCTTGACCCTTTGAAAACTGGGCCTCTGCCATCAGGCTTTTGGTATGTCCCTATGGTGCCCAGAGATGTGACTTCGGTCTGAAAAGTGGCTGTTAGCCCCTGCCTGAAAGAGTTTGTACTCTTGTTGTTTGCACAGCGCATAATGTGATGTGGTCCAGGCCCATGGCTAGAGCCCTAGGTGCTCCATAGATGCTGATAATCAATTATAATAAAATTGGCATCTGGGGCTCCTTGTTTAACGTATCCAGATCAAAGGTGCTCACCTAAAAAGGTTTTGTCTCGCTGTCAGCCCTGCACTCTCTCCCTAGGATCTGAGAGTCAAGCTGGGTTCTTTCTTCCTCAGGTCTCATCACCATTCAGAAAGATTCTCTCCTCGAAGCTCAGTTCATTAAAAGTGCTGTGCTGGCCCAGGGAGTTCACCATCTGTAACGTACAAGCACTCACCGATAAATTCTGCTCTCTGCTTTCCATGCACTTCTGTTAGTTTTGCATATGTTTATCAGAAAGGTGAAATAGCACAGCATAACCTACTTACTCCACACATCTCTCTTTACTTTGAGTTCTTGCTCCCATTGTCCAGATAGGGAAACTGAGCCACTGACTGGGTGAGTGACTTACCTGAGGTCATGGAGGCATCTGTAGCCGAGTTGGGTACTTATCTTAGGAGCCCAGTGCCATGTTCAAACCACTGAGCCCAGCTGCTTCAGTGGGATGCCCAGGGCAGGGCTGAAGGAATCCGTGTTGTGGTGGCCAGAAATCCAGGCAGGTGGATTTTGCAAAAAAATCTTTTTGCAAAAGGAGCCCTGATAGACTGAGCAGTTTGGAAGTTTCATCTCAGCTGAGGCTGCTGCTGACCCTGCTCAGGAAGGGTTTGGAGAGCCCAGTGGTTTGCATTCGCCATAGGGCCTCTGTTTGCTGACCTTCTGGCAGGCAGTGGAGTCTCTGGGTCCTCTCTCATCACACTGACTGGCCGCCGTTAGTGCCCTGACAGCCAGAGATGATGCTGGTGTCCCCAGGTCTTCCCTTGCTGTGCTGACTCTGAGAACAATCCTGTCTTTTTCCCAGGCTTGTCAGGGCCGCTTCTCATTCCCAAGCGGTGACCTCGCCGTGACAGCTTGATGATCTCTTCCAGACAGTGCCACCCTTGCACTGACGCCTGGCTCCTGTTTGAGATGATGGAAAGCAGGAGAGAGCCCTGACTCATACAGTGCAGCAGCTTAATGGCACCCCTCCCAAGGCCTCTGCCTACTTAAGGGATCAGCATCTAGTGGCTAAAGCAGGGAATTGGGCTATAGACGTCCTGAGTCCTATTCCCTGCTGTATGACCTTGGAGAATTCACTCACTTGTCCTCTGCCTCAGTATCCCCATCTATAAAAGGGGTGATGCCCACCTGGCAGGAGTGATTGAGGTCTGACAGATGTTAGGAAGTGTTTTGAGATCTTCAACTGGAGGCTGTGAGTGGCTGGATTTCAGTGGCACCTTAACATTAAAAATGCATCTTCAAATTCTCCCATTAATGGGGTTTCTAGCCTGGTGTTTGTATATTACACATAACTTCTGGGAATGCTTAGACATGGCTTGAGAAGGACTCTTCTGAGGAATGACTGGCTATGGACTCCAAGATCTGGCTCATTAATATTAGCGTGTGCACCCACAAGAACCGCTAAAATGGGCAACTAAAACCATGAGGGGTCCGAAAAAGCTTCCATATGAGGAGAGGTTAATAAGAATGGAACTTTTCAGCCCGGAAAATAGATGACTAAGAAGGGATATAACGGGGTTATAAAATCATGACTGGTGTGGAGAAAATAACTAAGGAAGTGTTATTTACTCGCCATAATACAAGAAGCAGGAAATACCTAATGAAATTAATAGGCAGCAGGTTTAAAATGAACTAAAGGAAATATTCCTTCTCACAACACACAATCAACCCGTGGAACTCCTTGCCAGAGGATGTTGTGAAGGCCAAGATTTTAAAGAGATTCAGAAAAGAACTAGGTAGGTTCATGGAGTTTAGGTACATCAATGGCTGTTAGGCAAGGATTGCACTTTGCCAGAGGCTGGGAATGGCTGACAGGATGGATCACTTGATGATTCATCAGCTGTGAAGCACCTGGCATTGGCCACTGTCAGAAGACAGAGCAGTGGACCAGATGGAGCATTGGTCTGACCCAGTGTGGCTGTTCTTATGCTCCATCCTACAGCACCCCATCATGCTAGCAAAAAGAGAGGAGTTTGTTACAAAGGGGCTTCTTTACTGAGGCTGCTAGACACAGACAAAAGAAGCAAGGAGTCCTGAAGCACTTAAAGACTAACAAATTTATTTAACGCATGAGCGTTCGTGGGAGAGAATCCCACTTTGTCGGGTGCTTTCTCTCATGAGCCACAGGGCTCCTTGTTTGTTTGTTGAACTAGACTAATACGGCTACCCTTTTGGAATTAGACACAGACTCTGTGGTTCTCTAGTATCCTGGCAGACAGAACCCAAGGGCTAGATTCATGGCACAGACTTTACGTAAGTTCTGGCCCAGACGTTTTTAAGTCTCAAACAAGGAATTAGACCACAGTAAACCGTAGTATGACTCATGAGAGCACCTGTTTGTACTCACTCTGCTTATGTGTGCTAATGGCTTGTTAGAGCACTTTGCTCTAGTCCTCTCTGGAGTGAGATTCATTCAAAGCACAAGTGTGATGCCCAAGAACAAGTTAAACCATGCCAGGCTAGCATGGGATAGATTGATAGTCCAGCTTGCTGCAGGCTAATTGTTCATGTAAATTAGCCCCTAAATGATCATGGGATGGAGTTCAAACCCCATTGCCCATCTGACGAGCGCAACATTCATTATTTCTTGCTTCCAGAGGGAAGCAGACAGATTATTTGGGTCAGATTTTCCAAAGTAATTAGTGATTTGGAGTGCCTGCATTTCTCACATTCACCCCATCCCACCCAAAATACAAGGCCCTTTGAAGGGCTCACAGGTTTGGCAGCCAACCGTTAAAACGCACAAAATCCGAAGCAACTGGGAAAGCTTGGCCCCAGTGACTTCCAAGACTAGAGAGTGAGGTAGAGGCAGAAATGAAAATGCAGCCCTGAAGCAACAATCTGTGGCCCCTGTACAGGTCAGGAGAGCCCAGATGTCCTGACTCCCATGGTTCCCCTCACTCTAACCCCTGCGTCCTTGCAGGATGGGAGAAACAAACTGGCCTTTCTTTACTGAGTTATTCCAAAGACAGTCTGGGCAGAGATGTCACGCTGATAAAGAACTGGGTATAGATATGACTCCTAGAAACACTGCCCAGGTGATTCTGAGTGCTATGGGGAGACTGTCTGGCATGTAACTGGCAACATTACGGTGTCTTTCAGGAAGCCCCTAACTGACCATGATGGGAATCGGCTCCAAGAAAAATCCAGAGCCCATGGTGGCTCCAGAACCTGTCAGCACCGCCATGCCTGTGGGCTCCATGGAGAACGTGACCAACACCACGAGCTCCAGCGAGAACAAGGTGGACATAATTGCCAAGCTGAGGGCAAGGTTCATGACCGAGTTGGGCAAGATTCCTTGTGAGTAGCTGGCGACCAGGTCCTCCTCCAGCACCCCTTTCCAAAAGCAGTCCAGGCAGAGTTTGCTAGGGAATGGATCCCATCATCTGCTCAGCCCAGCATAGCTGGGCAGTCCTTACGGATTCGGGGGCTCACTCAAGCCTCGGGGGGGTGTTATCATGGAGTGACCAGGGGGTTTCAGGGGATAGGAAATGTCAACATTTCCGGGAACTGAATGGAGCCCAAATTGGATTTACGTGGAGGGTTCCTTTCTGATGTACCTCGCTTATCCTGCATAAAATGCAGACAGCTGCTGCCAAGCTCCCAGCTTTGGCTTGGAGTGACTGATGGAAGGGAGTGTTAGTAGGGAGATACCCTGAAAGGACTGAGGTGCACGGGTCTTGGGGGGAGTTGCCCTGGAGGGACCATTGGGGATTTATTTTGGAGTAACTGAGGTGGCAGGAGTTCGAGAGTTACCCTGGAGCAGGGGTCTGCAACCTGTGACTCTGGAGCCACATGCAGCTCTTTGGCTGCCCCCTTGCGACTCTGGGCCCGACTGCCATTGGGGGGGCCTGCTCCTAGTTCCCCGTCTTCGCTCAGCTCCCAGCGCTTCCCACTGGGGGACTCTCCACCAGCTCAGCCCTGCATGGAAAGAGGCTATACGCATTGCAGCTCTCATAATACCTGGCTGCTGTAGGAATTTTTAAAAATGGCTCTTATCTTTTTGGTTGCTGACCCCTGCTCTGGAGGGACCGATGGGCAAGTTAGCTGGGAGTTACCATGGAGGGGCTGGGGGAGTGGCTGTGGGTCCGTTATCCAGGAGGGAGTTAATGGGGAGTTACCCTGGAGGGACTGGGGTAGTGGGGAGCCAGAGTGCTGAGTGCTAGGATAAATACCACGTAATGACCAGAGCAGGGCCTGTTGCAGGGTGATTTTACATCCTATACCAAAAGACAGTTGCCTGCCTCTGTCCTGTAAAGCACAGTACATGCATGTGGCCCCAGCCATGAGGGCATCAGGCCCTGTAAGGAGAAGCGCCCTGTATAATCCAGACACATTGCCACAGATTGTCTGCCCTCCACCATGTGGGTGCTGATCTCTTGGGCCTGGGGGTTTGGCTGTGGCACAAAGGTGATCATGTGGCTGGCATTGTCTTGTGCACAGTGCCTTCCTGGGCCCTCATTGCTATTGCTGTGGTAGCCGGCCTCCTCCTCATCACCTGCTGCTTCTGCATCTGCAAAAAATGCTGCTGCAAGAAGAAGAAGAACAAGAAGGAGAAGGGCAAAGGGATGAAGAATGCCATGAATATGAAAGACATGAAATCTGGGAACCAGGTAAAGCATCCTTTGTTAAAGGCTCAACTGGGTCCCTTTTGACTGAGGGGAAAAAACAAATAGAGTCATTTATTCCTAAGGCAGCATCAGAAGGGGGTGTTTCCACAAATGCAGGTAGTGAAAGTAACCTTTGCCACGATCAGAACTTGAGACCCTGATATCTCTACCACTATCAATATGAGTTTTGCTAAAGCAGTAACAGCATGAAACTAAGGCAGTAGCAGATTAGTCCCACCAGAGGGAGATAAAGCTCCCCAGCTTCTCTAATATCCGGTACATGCCCATAAGGCACTTGGGAAGGGTTTATTGAACATGAGAGTTGGTTGTAGACACCGGGTGGGAAATAGATCACCGTTTTGCTAAGAGTCTGTCCTCTGCACTATTCGTGGCTGGAAGGAGGGATTCCTAACTGAAAATGGGCCTGAGATGTGGAATCTGAATCTAGGCATTTTGACCTTCACATACACACAGGGTTTCAGATAGAAGGTGTCGGATGTTGCAAATAGCAACAACTTTGTTGAACCTACACATTTATGAAAAAATGCCAACAATGCAACATGCCAGCAGGTGGCATGCTTTACATTACCTATCACTATACATCCAGGCAGTCTTTTTTTAGAGAGATGTCTTGTAGCATAAGTTATAATCTAGACCCACCCCTATGAATATCACCATGTCTCCCAAACCTAGTGGACATGTAGGAAGTGACCCCTGGAAAGGAAGATATATAAGGCTCTTTGTGCTTCATATAAGTAAACCCGTGATCAGCAGCGTTTGCCTCTCTGTTGAAAAAGAATCAAAATGATTCTGCTGTTCTTTTTTATTTGACACAGCAAATCACACATTCCCCCCCAAGATCGCTGCCTGCTTCTATAGTTTAAAGACATTGGAGGTTTTTAGCGGTATAAAACAGCAGCTTGTTTATCAGAACCATCCTTAATAAATTTCAGGCCATTTAAGTACATCTTTCCCCCTATTTCCTCTTTGTATTTAGTCATTTTTACATTTACATGACAGCCTCTTCAAAGGACATGCAGAGATAAAGAACATCCCTAGAAGGCAAGTTCAGGGCTAGTTACCACCCACCAACCTGATCAAACTCTGCAAACCACTTGAGTATATATCCTGGGGCTAGGAATATTACAACAAGGGAGTGTCTTATCATAAGATTTGGGCTGGAAAGCCAGGGAGAACTGCATTTCTTGATTCATTTTAGTGCTTTAGGTAACAGTTCTAGCTGCTAACCACAAGAGCACAAGGTGCATGTGACTGAAAAGTTCAAAGGGAAACAGTCTCCAAATGTGCCACTGGCTTCCAACAGATTAGAGTCAGGTTTGGTTCCACTAGCTGTCAAAAGTTCAAGAAGAGGGTCCTAAGTTTTCTTCAAACTGTTTCATCTTTCCTTTTGGAGAACGTTCATGGCCAGAGGGACAACATTTTGGGCACTTTCCCTCATGAAAACTAAGTGCCCAGTGAATTTTCACAGGAACCTGTGAGTTTCTGTAAGGGTGGAGTTTCATCCTGTCCATCTTTTTGGTTTCTTTTTTTGCTCAGGGAAATGGTGAGGGAAGTTCCATGGGAACCCCATAGGTCCATTGTCCCATACCCCAGGCTAGCATCTCTCTCTGTGCCCCCTTCTCAGCAACACCAGCATCTGTGATGCCCCAGGCAATATTGGGTAGTTTCCATCTGCAGGCCCACAGCCTGTGATGTGACTCAGCCCCCAACCCGAGAGGCTGGTCCTGTTCAGATAGGAAATTGGAGGCTGTAAGGATGCTGGAGGGCAGAGGGGGTAAAGTCTGTTTCATAGAAAGCCCCACATACGGACTGGTCTATAGGGCGCACAGAGAACTTTCCTGTCAACCAGTCATCCCTTTGCAGCTGGCATCTGCTGTTGTCCTGGCTGGTGGCTGGCAATCAATCCACCCTGGCAGCAGATCCCTAGCAGAGCTGGTGTCCTGTGAGAGGCTCCAAATCCCAATCTACACCCCTTCTAGCCAAATCCTTTGGAGGCACCCAGCAGCAGTGTGGGACCTGATTGTTTTATAACCCATGCTGCTGGGACCTTTGCAATCAATTAGGCCATTTGCAGGAGGAATTTTAATGAGATGCAGACTAGGGCTCCCTCCTCCGGGGGTAGAGGGATAGGAGCTGATAGATGGTGATAGAGTGCCTCAGTCTCTCATTTGTATTTACCCTGTCCTGTTACCAGACATCCCCCTCCCCACACCACTGTCTCTGCTGTATACACAAGCCAAGGATGAAACCTAAGATGTGATCACTACCCACATGTGTCACCACCATGTGGAGATGTGCAGTAGGGAATAGTGCAAAAAACTTGCCATGCCAATTTGTGCATCTCCTGCTAGTACTCCCTTGGTGGTGATGCTGCCACCACAGGGTGCAGAGGGGACCTGGGGGGAGCATGTGTTGCATCCCAGGAGCCGGTGGATGCAGGGGGCCTGCTCAGAGCTCCAAAAAGGGGTTGTTCCTCCTGCAGTTCACTTGGCCAATGCAGCTTCTCATCAGCCCACGGCAGGCTGATGTCTTAGTGACACAGCATAGCTCCAGAAAGCAAAAAGGAGGTGTAGGCTTGGGGGGTTGTTCCTAGCACCATAAGGAGGCTGCTAGATATGAGTCAAAGGGTGAGGGTCAGTGCAGCCCAGGGCTTGCCATGGCAGCAACAGGCTGATGAATACATAAAGGAATAGGAGAAAGCTATTTCCATGTGCTTGGTGGCTGTGACTGGGCTGGTCTGACCTTAACAAGAGCACAGCTCTTAGCTTATAGCTCCATTGAGCAGAAAGCTCTGAAAAAACAGACCTCATCCACCTGAGTCAGAGGAGCACTAGTAGTTGGGCTTATATCGGTCAGCCAAGGGAGACATGGCCATGCCACTCAGCCAGGATGTCACAGTGGCTTCCTTTTCTTGTCCTTTCTCATCTCTTTCCTTTCTCTGCCACTCTTCATCCATTTAAGACCCCCCATTGTACAGCAGGGAATTGTGCTGTGGTGGTAATCATGTTCTCTTTCACCCATTCTCCTCTACTTTTGGTTTCCAGAGAAACATTGGACTGGCAGCAGCGAGAGTGGTCAAATTGGCTTGTTTCAGATACATATAAAGAGGGCAATGTGCATTAATCCTTTTAGGCATTGGCTGAGTATGTGCAAAATCAATGCTGGGGCAGACAAAATTCTCCTAATTCACTGCTTGGAAGCAGAGCCCACTCCAGGGTGCACAATCAACCCAGGGACAGTGTGCCTTTGAGAGGATGGAGTCTGTTGTTTCTCACAAGCATTGGGTGTTGTTGATTATCTGTGTGGTGGTTGTCTCTATAACGTCCTTCTCTTCCTTCTCTGTGCTCTCGTTGTCCTTCTTCTGTGTTGTTCTGTCTCCATGTTTTCTGACTCACCTGGATGGCAACTCATGGTAGGTGGCAAAGTGAATGTTGCTTCTCTGTCAGCCATGCAAAGGGGGATGTGGGGATTTGTTCGCCACACCAACATACCCATGAGCACTGCAGTCCAAAAGCATGTTGAATAGTTATCCAGAGAGAGTGGGCAGTTGGGCTTCTAACACAGTCATGGCCCATGTAGCAAGTGTTTTGCAAAAAGTTGTGTCCAAGTCCAAGATCTAGGAGGCAAGAGGAGAACTCCCCAGTTTGCTGTGGCTCTGCTCCCCAACCTTGTTCACAAATCTTTGCCATATCATGACTGGAAGTTTCCCTCCCACTATTTTATTACCATGTAGCAGATAATGCATGAGAGGAGGGATGGCCCAATAGTTAGGGTACTAAGCCTGGGGTTCAGTTGCTTGTTCTGCTACAGATCTTGGGCAAGTCTTGTCTTTAGGTCACCATTTCTGAACACTGGGTCTACATTACCCTGCAGATAGATGGCTACCATGCTGGAAAGGCTTGGCGCCATTATTCTAGTCCTTTTTCACAAAGGTCATATCCCCATTCCCGTTCCTGGCCTGTCTGCAGGCAGGCCATGCTATTCACCCAGGGCTGCTCCTTCCTTTCTTTCAGTTCTTGTCCCTGTAGCTGCTTTGCTTGAGGATGTACCTCTTGCTCGAAGGTATTTCTGTTAGCAATGTCTGCGGGTCTGTGCCTACACCTTCTCATGTTCTGGCATGAAGGTGTACTGGAGGAGCATATCCACCCTCCTCCAGCAAATTCTCAACTGCTTGCAACTTGAGACAGAATCCTGTATTGTCTGTTCCCTTGCTGCTTTAATTGTCTCATTATCATATGTACTTAGCTTTGGGATTTCTTTAGCTTTGGAAAAGAGGCTTCCCCATCCCCCTTTTTTCTCATTGGCCCCTCTTAACCTGTGTCTTTCCTGGTGGCTTATGCCCAAGATGCCAGGATTCAAGTCTCGGCAGTCCTGCCTCAGGTGCTTTTGCCCTCCATGGTGGGCATGATGCTGCTGAGTGAAGTGCCACCTCTGGCCAAGGCCTAGGCATCAGCCAAGATTGGACAGACTCACAGCTGGAAGACAAGCCAGTTCAGGGGGATATTGTTTCATTCAAGGTAGGCATAAAAAATATATAAGAATGTGTTCAATGGAATATTTAAACTTCATGAAAAATTAGTGGCCTGTTACATGCATTGTCTTCACTTATCTCTTCTGAGTCATTATGTAATAGCAAACATCTGCATTGCCTACACCCCTGTATGAACAGGGGAGTACTAACTCCTGTGCATGGAAAGCAAATGGTCTTGTGTGTTAGCTCAAATCCTTCATTAAGCACATTCCTTTCCTACCCTGCCACCACCTCCATGAAGAAGGGAGCTGTGTGGGAGCTGTTCCCGTCAGCTTGGTTTCTGTGAGAAGTCATACATGTATGAACACAAGGGCAAATTCTTCCTCTTTTGGCTGTTTGGATTCCAGGGCAGAAAACTCAACAAGGATATGCGGATCCCCTGAGTTATTCTGGATCTCCCTGAAAGACTTCTGGGAAACCAGCAGAATGCTGTATCTCTGCTACCTTTTGAAATTATACATGTACTTCTGCCTTCTGTAACCTGAGGGCTAAGAGACGGCATGCCTCGGTGCTGTTGAAGTTCTTATTAGTTGTGATAACAAAGCACGGGAACTTCCAAGAAGTCTTCTTCTGTGAAGAATGCTATGAAAGCTCATGTGATAAATACATTTGTTAGTCTTTAAGTGCCACAGGAGTCCTTGCTTCTTTTGCTGAACTAGACTAACACGGCTGCCCCTTTGGAACTTTCTGTGAAGCCGTGTACCGAGAAGACCACCACCAACCAGTGAATGATGGACTCATCGGTACCAAAATGAGACTCTTCCAAATGGAAGGATTCCTTGAAGAAGTCTTGGAGGAAGCTGTCTCACCTGGTACAGTCTGTCTTCAGCTGGGCTTCTCCAGAGCAGCATTCATTATACTGTCTCCAATATCAGTGGAGATGTTTCACCCAAAGAAGTAATCCCCTGGCTCACTGGTGCCTTTCAGGTTCCTCTTTAATGAGGATCTTCAGGTCTTGGAGGAAGCAGGTCCCCTCTGCTGAGGGATGGTGGGAGGACCTTCCCATCAGCAACTGCATACCAGTTGGATCCAACATCTGCTGGTACTGCGACAGCCTCATATAAACACTGACCCACTGTTACCATCACAATTACTTGATCGGTTCTCAGTACTGATCCAAACCTGGTACTAACAGGGGAGAGGACACTTCCTTTGATTCAGGAGCTGTCCATTCAAGGCTCCACCACTGACCAACTTCACTTTCCCTCCCTCCTTCAAAACATCCCCTGAGGATGAGACCCCAGGAACCAATCAATCAATGCGTGAGCCATCAGCCCTGATGGGAAGACCTCTGTGTCCCCACTCCTTTTCCTTATGCCGTCTCTTGAAGGCTTTTTTGAACTCCTGGATCCCTCTTGGGGACCAAGTCTCCAGAACACCCTCGCATAAGAGGATCCATCTGCATATTTGGCCAGCAACATCCTCAGGACCCTCCTTGTCCTCCTCAAGAAGACTCATGAACAGAGGAGAGACCATTCCCTTCCTCCCCAGATGGCACCACTGTGCCCCTCTACCATCCTACATGGATGATTCAAGTCTTTGAAGATCCTCTGAAGCCTTATATAAGCTTCCAGAGGAAGTCCAGGAAGAGCAGCACTTACTGGTGGACATCTTGCACACCTTCCCTCAGGGCCGGATAACCTAACCTATCAACAAGGCCCTACCGTCATCTGACTGTACAGTCTGGCAAACTCCAACTACCTTCCCACCCACCTGGTAAAAAATTACCATGCCAAGAGTTTGCAGCACCTGTTCTCCGCTCCCACCCCTAATCCAGCCAAGGGTTTTGAGCATCTTTTTTTCCTATCCAATCCCTAACTCTCTGGTCATCAAAACTGCCAATGAAGGAAATTGGCAGCATTTCTTTAAATGAACACCATCTGATGAAATGCTTAAATGGCTGGAGTTTCTGGGTCTTGACTGCTATTCAAGTGCCTCCCTTCAGTTCAGAGCCACCCACTATCAGGCCCTGATGGCAAAAGATGGCAACTGAGCAGGCAAGTACTATGTAAACCACCAAGGAGGAGCAAAATCCTGATCTTTGGAAAAGATCTGGAACTGGTACATAGCTTGTCAAAGAGGCATTTCAACAGTTTGTTTGCCAGTGCCTCAGGACACCACTGCAGACTCATTGAGCAGGTTCGTCCATCAAGACCATGCGATGGATCTGAACGATTTGGTCTCTTGTAAGGTTTGTCTTACCTGGAGTCTTCTGTAGGCACATCTTTTCATGATGCCTTTCAGCATGAAGTGTGGACATTTTTACTGAGGAGGGGGAGATGCTCTCTGTGCCCCTTACTTTTGATGTCTGCTATACAGCTCTCTTCTAATGCTATGGTTCCACAAGGTCCTGAAAAAGCTGAAACAAGAAAGAGCTCTGTTCATTCTCCAAGCACAGATATGGCCAAGGCAATGATGGTTCCTGACCCTGACTCGTCTTTCATTGTGTCTGCCTCCCTCCACTGTTGAACGTCCTAAAATAGGAGTCAGGTTGTACAACCCACCCTGGCCATTCATTGCTACACCAAGGCCTGGCTCCTCAATGGCTGCAGGGCTTAGATAAAGAGTGTCCTCCCATAGTCCAAACTGTTCTGTTGGATAGCAGGAAGCCCATGGCAGGAAAGACTTAAGTATAGAAGTGGAAGCATTTATGGATTTAGTACACTTATGGCTGCATATCCCCTGCTAAGTCTTCACTTGACTGTTAAACCTGACGTCGCTGGGTCTCCCCCTGAGTTCTGTCAAAATTCATCTACTTGCTATCACAGAATTTCACAAGCCAGTTGAAGGGTTTTTGACCTTCACACACTCTACAACTGCAATGTGTCTAGAACTCTTGTGGCCTTGTTTCCTTCTGCTCTATCCTGGGGCCTTAATTTAGTGCTTCATGTGTTGAGAGCTTGCTTTTGAATCCTTAGGAACCTGTTTGTTCCTCTATCTGCTCTTCATTCCTCATGGCCAGGAGGGTAGGAGAATCAGGGGACACCATACATACATTATGCTTATCCCAGCAGTTACGCTACATTCCCATAGTCTCTAAAGTCTGAAGGAACCAAAATGATCATCTTGTCTGACCTTCTCTACAATGCAGGACTCACCCACCCACTCCTGCAACAAGCCACCATCCTTGTTCCCTCTCTAAAGTTTCATATGAACCAGGGCATCCCAACCACAAGTGTTTTATCTTAGGCCACATTCTTTGAGGCAAGAGGCCAGCCTCCATATTCTGCGCATAAGAAGTGCACCAGCCTTTGACCTACACAGAACTATACCCTTCAGGGGGTCCCCCAGGTTCTTTGTCGTCTTTACCAAGCGGATGAGCGGTCAGTCTGTTTTCACCCAGAGACTATCTAAAGGGGTTGTGGGGTTTACTCTCTCCTAAAGCCCCACCTCATTACTCTACGGCTCAATCCATTTCCATGACCCTCCTGAAAAAGGTACTCACCAAGGACCTGTTCTCAAAGCATCATGCCTTGGTGTGTGCCTCAAGAGTGGATGCAGACTTTGGTGAAGATGTTCTTCACTTTGTACTGAATCCACTTTCTCAGCACCTTCCTCCTTATTGAGTGTCTTATGTGGAGCACCCATGAGGGCAGTAACTCCAAGAAGGGATGATTACTTTCCTTGAACAGTAACAGGAGTTCTTCAAAATGTTTTGGCCCTATGGGTGCTCCCTCATGGCCCTCCTTTCCCCTCTGCTTCAGAGTGCTACTGAGCAGTGAGATTTGGAAAGAAACTGGAGTGGTATGGCTCTGCGCCTACCTATATGCCCTCATACTGGAGCTTGAGGAGATGTACAACACAGTCACAGACCTGCAGACACTGCTAACAGTCTAAAATCTCTGGTCAGAAGTGCACGAGTGTGAATACGTTCTTTAGAGCACCCTCAGGGCTAAGGCCTCTCAAAGAACCCCAGTTACCGTACAGACTAAGTAACCTTTCCCTTCCCTTCCCATCCTGGGATTGGGCTCTTCTCCTCTTCCCAGTCGGTGTGCTGAGGATCAAACCACCTGTTCCAAAACATCCTCGCAGGGCATATCCCTGATGTTTATGCTTGGCCAGGGATGAACATTCAGCGACCTTCCTTTGCAGCAGCTTCTCCTGTCCCTCCTTTCCAGGCAGTTTTCTGTGACACATCCATTACTTCCCAGCCAGTGTTGTATGGCCATCAGGACAGATAGATCCCATGTCCTTCTGCTCCCAATGCTCATTTGTGTTCAGGCTCTGGTTACACATTAGAGCAGGGTCTTGCCGGCCTTTCAGTAGAAGACGAGAGTGTTTCTGGGGATTCAACAGACCTGAACCCCAGTTCAGCCTCCTCTCTCAGTGACGCAGTGCATGAACGCTGGGGCTGTGTGATCTACCAGCAATATCCAAAGCCTTGTGTCTGAGCAAGCAGGCTCTGTGTCCTCTGCAGAACAAACAGGACGACGATGATGCGGAGATGGGCCTGACGGAAGGAGAAGGTGAAGAGGAAGAGAAGGAGCCAGAGAACCTGGGCAAGCTGCAGTTCTCACTGGACTACGATTTCCAAGCTAACCAGGTGATGGGGCGGCCAAGGGGCTGGGGCATCATGGGGAGTGTGGGGCAGTCGGGTGGGATGTGGAGAAAGGGTCTAAACGAAGGACTCACCCTTGGAAACTGCAGCCAAAGAGCGCAAGGTGAACGCCAGCCTTAGCGACACAGATACTTGCAAATGGCAGTGATGTGAAGAGGGAATTTGTTGTCCCCTTGATGACTGTCACATGCTCCTCAAAAGGGTGGATGGAAGGTGTCTCTCCACTGGGCCCTGAGCTCACAGCTGGCCGGCCCACCATCAGCACAGAAAGTGATCACTTGTGTGGGGGAATGATGTGACTCGGCAACAATGTTCCCTCTAATTATTTGTAGGCTGTGTACACAAAAAATTTCTTTGTGTGTGCAAAAAACATATTCTTTGTGAGCACCAATACTAGCACTGTTGAATTTTTTTGTGCTCACTTTACTTTGTTGCCTGCGTGGGTTTCATGACCTATGTGTGCGCACATGCGCACAGCTTAGAGGGAACAGAGCTCAGCAAGCAATCTCCACCCCTAGACGCAGCAGGGTGGATGGGAGGATGACCGAGTCCATCCCCAGTTGGCCAGGGACAGAGGGAATGTGGAACTGGAAGGTCTACTTGAAGCGTTTCCGTGAAGTGTTGAGCAGGAGCAGTATCTTGCTGAGCCGTCTCACTGGGGAAAATGTCTCTCTTCCTTCCCAGTTGACAGTTGGCATCCTCCAAGCTGCTGAGCTCCCAGCGCTCGATATGGGCGGCACCTCAGACCCGTACGTCAAAGTCTTCCTGCTCCCTGACAAGAAGAAGAAGTATGAGACCAAAGTGCAGAAGAAGACCCTCAACCCAGTGTTCAATGAGACTTTTGTCTTCAAGGTGAGACCTCTCCCTGCTCCCCCATCATGCCCAGCTCCAAGCGCTAGACCCCACTCTGTCCTGCAGGAAACAGCTGTCAGGGCTCCTGGGTTCTGTTCCCAGGTCTGCCATTGCTAGGATGTGAGACCGTGCAAAGACCATTAGGCTCACGATTAAGTCAGTATGACACCGTCAAAAGGGCCTGGTTGCCTTCCAGCCAGTAGCTGCCACAGGCATGTATCCCAGCCCCTACCCTGCTGGGTCCTAGTCACAGATTCCAGGAGGATCCACGTCTGCCAGGCACTGGGCTGCCTCTTGTGTACAGTTTACTGGCATAATGAAAGAGAGCCAAGGTGTAAGTACCCACCCAAGCTCTTTGCTCACCCTACATGTGTGGCAGAGCTATGCAGGTATAGCCAGAACTGACTTTTTGGCAGGGTCTGTGGTGGATATGGGTGGGCACAAGCGCTGTGTCACAAGTGAAACATGCTGATAAAAACAGGGAAAATTGCTTGAAATCTGATTGGGTGTGCTTTCTTTCAAAGTGGGTGGGCCATGGTTCACACAGGCCCACCCTTAGCTACGCCACTGTCCTATGGCTCTTATGGAGCAATTACGGTCACTCGGTGTAAGAACCTATTGATGGGTCCCAGCCTGTGCTATTCCAGTCCATAATCATGTACCAGATCCTGTGTCAGCCAATCGGATCCCTCCTTACATCATTTCCCCCTGCTATGTCACTGGTTTACCATGGTCCTTCTTCATAACAGGTTCCCTATCAAGAACTGGGTGGGAAAACCCTGGTGATGGCCATCTACGACTTTGACCGCTTCTCCAAGCACGACATTATTGGGGAGGTCAAGGTGCCCATGAACACAGTGGATCTGGGTCAGCCCATTGAGGAGTGGAGAGACCTGCAAGGTGGCGAGAAGGAGGAGGTGAGGTGGCAGGGCAATGGGAGGTGTCTGGCCAGCAGAAGGTGCGTTCAGAAAATGTGCCCCAAAGGGTCAGGATTTGGGGTCATGAGGCAGCCACTGTGCCTCAGGGATGGGCTGTGCTTTCCAGGTCTCCCAGAGAGGGGCTCTTTGCAGAGAATGACTTTGTAGTGGAGTAAATATTGGGGGAAATGAGGTGGAGGAAGAGGCTTGCTCCTGTAATGGGAGATTGATTCTGTGTTAGGACTCCTGGGCTTTATTCTCAAGTGTCTACCACCATAGCATGTGATGTTGGGAAGTCATTTAGCCTCATTGCTAAGTCAATATTGTGCTTATGTATTTTTGTGGGAAATGGGAAGCTCCCCTGATAAGAAAGAAGTGGTAGGGTCATGTGGCTTGCAGTCAACAGAACTGGGTTTTAGGCCAGACTTTGCCATGTCCCACCCCTCTCTGTGCCTCGATTTCTCTAGTTACATAGATGGGTTTAAGGAAGTTTGGGTGGCTGACCGCAGTGCTGTTCATACAGCAGTCTGATGGCAGGTGCTGCAGAAGTGCTAAATAAATGACACTGTGTCAGTGCATGGTGCACTGGGGGAGCTCTGTAGTAGGGAGAAACCTCAATTTAACACAGACTTCGGCATGCCCTGTCTACTGCAAAGTGTCTTCCTTGCCCCAAATCCCTGCCTTACGTCGGGTAAAAATGGATGGATGCTTTGCTAGAACTGATCTGGCCCGGCCTCTCCCACCAGGAACTGGAGCTATCAAACCCTCAGTGACTGAGCTCTTTTGTGGCCTGCACCAGTGAAGCAGTAGGGTGTCTCATGTAGGGGCTAGCTCAGTGGGTGAAGAGGTTCTTGGATCTCCCAGGGTTTCCTGAGTCTCAGTCTGCAGTCATGTATCCTGAGATACCGGGCCATAGAAAGGCACTGACCTCTGCTTTCCCCCTTACTCAACAGCCTGAGAAGCTGGGTGATATCTGCATTTCCCTACGGTACGTGCCCACTGCCGGGAAACTCACCGTCTGTATCCTGGAAGCCAAGAACCTGAAAAAGATGGACGTTGGGGGTCTCTCAGGTGAGAACAGAGCCGCTTTCCTACTCCCAATGGTGCTCTTGAAGCAGCATGCCAACTCAATCCCACTGCCAGCTGACTCCCTTCACACAGAATCCCTGCCCAGGACTCAGCACCTTTTATATCACAAATCCAGGGGCTGAGTGCTTGGCATCTGCTAGGGTTACAGAATTTAAGAGCAGGAGGGACCACACAGACCATCTAATCTGAGCGCCTGTAAATGCCAGGCCAGAAGCAGCATCCAGCACCCTAAACCCAACAATCAAACTTAGATCCAAGTTTTGCAGCCCACAGAGATAAGGACTGTTACGTGCCACTGACAGAAAACAGGAGGCACTGAGGTGCACCAGTGTCTGAGGCCCCTAACATGGCAGGGAAATGGTTATGAGAGAGAAATCCAGGTGATTTACCCACCCACTCAGTGCAGTCAAGCAGTTGAGAGACAGAATGCCTGGGGCCAGGTCAGAGTCCTGGCTCACCCCACCCGATGTCCCGTCTCCAGCTGTGCCATCCCTGGTACTTTCAAATGTGGGAAACCACTGCCCCCCACCCTGATACATTGTGAGGGGAAAAAATCCTGACCCTTACAGGTGACCGGCTTGAAGCCTGAGCTTTAGGAATATCAACTCAGCAGGCCTGCTCTGTGCAAGTGCTCTAGTGGCCTTCCTCTTGTCTGGAAGCTATCACCTCTGTGGGCGGCTGCCCCCCAAGTCCAAGGGAAAGAGCAGGTTTTGCTCTGTGTGTCCTGTGATGTTCTGTAGGGCGAGTCTCCCCATTGCCCTACCCTTGTGCATGCATTGAGCTCAGTGCAAATGAACCTGGCCATGGCTCACCTGCTTCTGATTTGACAGCAGGGCTCTACATTACAGGATGTGCTTTCTTGTCTGTTCATACCCCGAGTCACAGATAAACCTTCCCTGGCTCCCCAGCCTTCTCCTGTCCTGCTGCATGTATATGAGTGGGTCAGGTTTCTTAGCTCTCCTGCTTTGGGATTTCCTTACAGATCCATACGTGAAGATCCACCTGATGCAGAACGGCAAGAGGCTGAAGAAGAAGAAGACCACTGTGAAGAAGAAGACCCTCAACCCCTATTTCAATGAGTCCTTCAGCTTCGAGATCCCATTTGAGCAGATACAGGTTCTTATGCTGAGATTCTTGTTTTGGGAGATTTGGGGTGGGGCACATGGGAGTTGGGATCCTCTGACCTGAGGGAGCAGACTCTTCCCCCTCCAACAATCCACCCAGAAAAGGGGGCCACCGAGGCCTTCAAATGATGTAGACCAGGGTTCTCAAACTCACAGCCCAAAGTTATTTCTTGCAGCCCACAATGACACTATCGCTATTACTATTTGCAATACTGTTGTATAAAAAGGTTTCAGTGGTGCATCCCTTGGGCTACTGTCCTAGTCCTCATGTGGCCCTTGTGGTGATTTGAGTTTGAGACCCCTAATCTAGACACACGCAGCCCCCATGCAGCAGAGGAGAAAACTGTTGCCAGTTCTCCCAGTGCCCTGGCACAGTGCTTCCTCAAGAGCTGACACCCAGCCTGCTCTGGCAACAGCTCTAGATTAGAGCTACCAGTGGATCAATCTCTTCCCGTTGGATCATTATTTATGTCCACTCCACCCTCTGCCATGGGGCGCCCCTGGGATCAGGACATGTTCACTTTCTGTGCCAGATCTAGGCAGCAGTGGGGTGGAGAGATGGGAACTGGAATTGGGCCAGCATTTCATACACACTAGTACTTTCCATGAGCCTCAGCTCCTCCAGACAAACCTGTCCTGCCATGCATTATAGGGCAAATGCTTTGAACAAAACAGGCAGAACAGATAGTCAAGGTCAAAGCTGAAGAAATGAGGCCTGCATTGCTGGGTGCCTAGGGCTCCCATTGGCCTTAGCTAAAATTGCAGCTGCTTCACCTTTTTGTAAATGAAGCCCTTCACTGGAAATTACACCTTCCCTCCTGGGTTGGGGCCTTAGTCCCCCTGCAGAGAGGGTTACTCCTATCAGAAAGCTCCAGTCCTGCCTTCAGAAATACCCTCTGCTAATGGCAGTGAGAGGGTGGAGGTACAGACCAAAGCGAGGCTAGAATCAGCCTCCTGTGGCCCTGTGCTATGGGGGGAGTGGTGCCATTTTACCTGTACCAGTAGTGCTAAGCTGGTGCAGTATTTGGGTGGCTGCAGACCTGGGGATGTGATGATGAACTTGAGAAGCTAAACTTGGACATGGAGACCAGACATTGTAGCAGGTTTACAGAGCCCCCTGCTCAGGGCAAACCTGCCTCTTTCATATCAAGGGCTCTGAGAAGGAGACATACAGGGTGAGCTTTCCATGCATGCATGGGGGAGTTGGATGCATGATTCCCATGGAAACTGGCGCTTAGATCCATCGGGCTTCGACCGTGCATGTATCTGTCTCCCAGCAGCAGTGGAGTCTTGGCAACAATTGATGCCCATTGGATTCTTGCTGGCATGTGGCCATTCTTGCATCCACGCTGCTTGTATTAACAAAGGGTTTCTGTGTGCCCCAGAAAGTGCAGGTGGTGATCACCGTCCTGGATTATGACAAGCTGGGAAAGAACGAAGCCATCGGCAAAATATTTGTTGGCTCCAACGCTAGTGGCACAGAGCTGCGGCACTGGTCTGACATGCTGGCTAACCCCAGGAGGCCCATTGCTCAGTGGCACTCCCTGAAGCCCGAAGAAGAGGTGGACGCATCGCTCGGGAAGAACAAATAGGAAGCTTCATAGCCCAGCATAACCTATGGACATTGAGTGACCCAGCGCTATTAATACCTCAGTTACGCAACCTTTGGTTTTGCTTCCATTTTGTTTTAAGCTGAAATACCCTCTGGTGGTTGTGGAAGGGTTCCAGCCAGTCCTGAGAGCTTTCAGGGAAATGGTTACAAACAGGAATGGTTCTTTCTGCAGTGTAGCTTCACTTTGCTGCATGTCTCATCATTTCTACATGCTATTCTTTGAATGAGTAAAGCCAGCGTCTGCCGTGGGTTACAGAGTCACCAAGCCATGGCAGTGCATCATCTGCCTCTCTCTTTGGTTTTCCACTTGGACTTTCAAACATTGTGCCAAGGTGACAGATGAGCCTGAAAATAAGAGTTGACCAGATACACTGTGCTTGCTTTGGGGTTATGATGGCCAAGGAGGGTCCATGAAGAAGTGATGTAATGAACATCTGGGTGCTTTCATGGAACTACTTTGCGCTCTTCAGCCCCCTCAGCTGGTGAGAGATGAGCAAAAGTGGCCACAGTGGGACTGGACCTTCCAGTGCGTCAATGAACATTTTAAGGGTTAGTCCTTCTGGTGCAACAGGTGCATTGCTGGCATACAGACTCTGTGCTCTTGCTGCACTGTGCCAGCCGGGTAGGACGTTGAACGTGGCAGATCCCCCGTGTGATTGCCAGAGATGTGGGGGGATCACAAGGAGGTCGCATGTCTTCAATGACTCAACATTCACAATTCCAATCTCAGTGCAGGACAGACCACACAAGAGTTTTGTTTTTGAAGAACAGCATCATGGGATAGCTATGCAAATAAGCATTGCAAGACAGGCTTTCAGCATCAGCTGGCCTGGAGATGGGCCCACCCAATCAGTCAGATGCTAGGTTGATTTACCAAAAGCACTGCTTAAAGCCATCCACGTGGGCTAAACTAAGCTGGAAAACAAAAGCAGTGTTGGGATGATTTGCATATGTTTCCCATCATGCTTTGTATTACCACACTTCTGAAAATGCACGACAAAAAAGGCATACAGATCCAGATACTTCCCAGAGAAAGGTTGAATGTTCAGGGTCTGCAGAATGCAAGGCAAGAGCGTGGAGCCGTGGTATCAGTGGGGAAGAAACAAAGAAAGGGATTCAAACCGATTTCCTCATGGCACGTTGGCCCCATACTGCCAAATTGCTCTGTGCCAGAGACAAAGTCAGCTTTTTGGAGGTGGAGGTGTTTTTTGAATAGTTAACTATTAGCTGTGTGTTGTGCTAAAGAAAAGCTTGGAAGCCCTTTTTAACTGAGTGATTAGGCAGCTTTTGGAGCAAGTCCTTTATTTACTGGCAGTGGTGAAGCCATTTGAATAGGGAGTTCCCTCAAGCTTTTCTTTTGAAGCTGTTCCACTTTAATTGACTATGATATGGGCCACACTGAAATCTGAAGCACCCTCTAGTACAGGATTTGGTCAGCCACCTGAATTGTTAGATTGGTTGGGTGGAGACAGAGTAGGATATGTGCCCTAATCACTGGGCAGTGGGAATGCTCACCTCTTGAAACTCTGTGCAGTGTCCACCAAAGTGTTTGAATCATACTTGTAGCCCAGCGATTCAGGGATTTACCTGTTGTGGTTAGTCTCCCCTCTGCCTGTTAAGGAGTTTGAATAGGGATTTCCCCCAGCCAGGTGATTGCAGTGGAGGGCCCTTGTTTAAATCCCTTCCTCTTCCTTTCCAGCCCCACAGCTTGTGGGTTGTAGAAGCAAGCCTCAGAACCGTGCAGACAATTAAATTCTATTTTTGTAAGTAGGAATAGCGTGAGGAGCTTAAGAGAGGTGAGCTTTGGTGTGGCCAGCTCCCAGCTCTGCAAGACAGCTTTTGGAAGGCAGAATTCACTAGGGCAAACACACCAGAGCTGAGAGCGAGCATCATACAGACAGATGAGTTAATTTACTCATGAGCACAACCAGCATGTTTGACTTCTCACACCATGACTTGGAACATTGCCCCATCCTCCTTACTACCAGTATTTGGGTTCTTAAACCAGCCTCTGCTCCAGAGCATCCCACCACCAGATCAACTATTGGTCAGTTAAAGAAAAATCATGTCAGAGTACAACTGCCAGGAGGAAGGAGGTACTGTACAAGTACCTCTCCTGCCTTTTGCTCCCACATCCACTAGCCTATACCAGGAGTTACTCCTGTGAAGATCCAAAAGGGTATCCATGTTAGTCTAGGTCAGCAAAACAAACAAGGAGTGCTCTAGCACTTAAAGACTTAAATATATTTATTGCATGAGCTTTTGTGGGAGCAAAATCCCATTTTGTTCTTCAAAGCATTTAACGAAGTGGGATTTTCTCCCACAAAAGCTCATGCAATAAATATATTTGTTTAGCCTTTAAGTGCCACAGGACTCCTTATTTAGTTTACTCCCGTGAAGTAGACAAGGCACACCCAGAATTGAGTCCCACACTATTTAATTTGACACATTTTTAACTTGGACTGTTTAAAAGTGTGTGTGTGGTGGGAGAGAGGGGTGGGAGCTATGACTTGACTGCCTTTTGTTTTTAAGAAAGGGAAAAAAATCCCCTCCTCCCCACACAAACATACTCAATGAAGCCATCTGAGCCTCATCCAAATCCCTTCTTGTGTGTGTAGTTACATATATATAGACAGAGAGAGAGAGAGCTCTTAAAAACAGTCAACCTTGGTAGCAATGCATGACGGATAACCACTCTGTAAATAGCAGCATGCTTAGAACAGAATCCATACGCTTTCTTACAGCTCTGAGTCACTGTCTGTTTTGCAGAACAAACCCAGGCTATAGTTATTTTTTAAATGCACTGTGAGTGGATTTAATTTACCCAAGAGGACAGAGCAAGAATAGTACAACAAAAGAAAAGCCCAAACCACCTCTATTGCCCAAGTGAGTAGGCTCACCAATGTCAGTTTATTTTCAGTTAAGAAACCGCCACCTATTTTAAAAAAAATTCCTAGGAACAAAGCATGCTGGCTCCATTCAAAAATGTTTGAGGCGTAAATAAGCCAGTGGGGGGACATAATTCATGCGTGTCTTGTAACCTCTATGTGCAAACCTGTATCTTGCTGAGTTTATACGATGCCCAGGTAGCGGCAGCATTGTGACTTCGGCGTCCTGTGTCGTGCTGATGCATTTTAATGTCAAAGCAAACTTAGAAGCCATATTAGATCACGGCCTGCCAGGGTCCTCAAGAGGGATGGGCCGACAGGTGATCCTCTATGTACTCCTGGCCCCTCTTGATAATGTCTCCCCATGTTGTTAAGGATCCTGTGTCCTTGTCCTGGCAGCTGATTGCAGACTCTAGCCTTAGTCGCGGGTTCACTGTGGAGGCACAGGGTGTCATCCTCCCCCTCGACTCTGGGTTTAGGCCAAGTGTGCACCCCGTAGAGCTGGGCTGGAATATCACAGCTTGAAGTGCTGGGATCGCTTTGGTACAGGCCGGGCACCGATGCTGAGGTCCTTCTTCAGCTGTGTGTGACCCTGAAAAGAAACATCTGGGAGCACATTGCAGTCTGAGTTTCTGCCTGTTGCATCAGGACTTGGCTTCTTGGGGAATAGAGACCAAAGATAAGGTGATGCATCAATGGCTGACTGCAGTTGGGATCAGACTTCGGTGGAAGCCCGTCAGTTTCCAGGCGGGGCAATGCAGTGACTAGGCAGAGTTTGGACTCCATCTCCGAACAGGGAGAAGTAGGGCAACTACTCCTCTGGCTCAAGGGCAGCCTCCAAGCCATTAATGCATTAAAACAGCGGGGCTGGAGGAGATATAAATTACTGAAATTCCTGCCAGTTTTAGGGCTGCCGTACAACATTTTGAGCAGCTCTCAAACCCCAAAGCAGGAGTCTGGGGGAGGCAGGAGTTGGGCCTGGCAGTACCGCTTGCAGCAGGGAGCACAAGCAACCATCAGGTCAGATGAGCTCAGAGGACCGGATGCGCTAGAAGGCCTCAGTCCGGATGAAAGGTTTCCCTAAGAGAGATGCTCTGTCTCAACCACATGTCAAAAGATGCAGGGATGAAGTGTATCCCCACCTGCTCTCTGGGGCCAGCGTAGGCCCTGGGCACAAGCTGTAGGAGAGTGAGCAAAAGGTAGGACCGCTAGACAAGAGAGAGAGGCCCAGAGGACCCCAGCTCATGCTGAGGGGCCTCCCACCTCGCTGGGGGCCTGGAGAGTGGACTGACCATCTCCAGCCCTCACACCCTGCAGGCATGGGAAATTCCTACTTGCAACGGGAGTGCGTCCCCACTTCAGTCCCCTGCAAGTGCAGGCTCCTGGATAACAGCCACCATGGCTCTGTTTTTGGAAAGGAAAGGGATCTCAGCCTTCAAAATGTGACATTCAAGCACCAGGGTGGGGTCCTGCCTTCCAGGCCCTGCTGTCCCCTCTTTTCCACCCCTCTGTTGGGTACATATACAGAGCCCCCCCATGTTGTCACAAAAATAACCCACCCCCATCCAGTCTCAACGTCCCCAGATCCCTACGCCTTCCCTGCATCCCCCCAGTGCACCGATCTCTGCGGCACTGAACTCCGGCAGGAATCTGCTTTTAACACCTCCTTCCCCTTGTGTGGACTCTGTTGTTTCTGTCTCTCTCTTGTCAAACTGTTATTTTGTAACAATATGCGTCTCCTTATTAAAGAAATGAGCTGAAAGCAGCCACTGGGCTTCCCTTTTGTTGTAGCACATTTAGGGCCCAGGGACTGTGAGGGGGTGATCGGACGCCCAAAGGGCTGCCCCTACCCGGAGCAAGGAAGAGGAGCCTCCAGCCAACACCTGGGGGCACAGTGCCGCTCTGCTCAACCCTGTGATTGCTCGTGGGCTGCAAACCTCACCTTACTGGCGCTCCATAGGATTCTTTGCAACACGCTTCTCTCAGGTCCTGTTGCACCAGCGCCGCCATCCTAG
This sequence comes from Podocnemis expansa, assembly GCA_007922195.1. NCBI lineage: Eukaryota > Metazoa > Chordata > Testudines > Podocnemididae > Podocnemis > Podocnemis expansa. Next base: position 3,484,495 of record ML682095.1, read on the forward strand.
CAGTAGAGCCATCATGAGTAAGGAGCTGAGGGTCAAAGAGCTGAACAGACGCTGCAGGAGGGAGCAAACTTAAACCCAAGCTGAGCACTGCAGCCGTGCTTGGCCCTAGTTCTCCGAGGTGACAACATTTACAGCCAGTAAAAGTTGGAAGAAAGTTTGGGGCAGGTGCATCCCGCATGCTGCATCAGACCCTGCACCCTCCCTGCACTTCCAAAGATGGACAGGTTTTCGGTTTCTGGTTGAGAGGCCAGGTGGGGCAGAATCTGGTGGACACCAGCATTGTCACATCCACAAGTAGCTCCTGGCGTTTTACCCAGCTTGAGCTGGATTTGGTTTGCTTAGATTTGAAAGAAACAGTAGAACAAGCTAGACAAGTTCAGACTGGCAGTAAGGGACAAACTTGGAACCATGAGGGGAATTAACTGGCAGAACAATCATCACAGAGCGCGGTGACCTAGATGGTTTTCTGAAAGATCTGCCCTGGTTCAAACAGGAATTGACACAGGGAAGTCCTATGGTGTGGGCTATTGCGGAGGTTTGAGTGGATGGCCCCCTCTGCTCCTGTCTAGTTTTGGAATCTATGAAAAAGCCTGGCAGTAAGCCGGGAAGCAGCTGGCATTTAGGGGACTTGGCATCATTGTATTCAGAGCACCCACAAAGTAAGGCTCTGCTTCTGGCTGGCTGAGTCCAACCCTGGGGCCATTGATGGCACCAAATATGGGAGAGATCAGACCAACGATCCAGAGATGTCAGCTGTCTGAGCATCTGTAACCGGTGGAAAAAATCAGGCCCTGCCAAAGCAGAGGAGTTGCTTGGCCATCTCCTGCAACCAACACTACAGCTCCACACTCAGTGGTAGGACACACATCCAGCCAGTTAGAGCTACAGCTACTGACAGCACAGCTTGCCAAACCGCTTGGCCTGTGTGGGGTTTTTGCCAAACTCAAGAGAGGCTAAAAGCAGGAGCTGAACGTGTTGGGCTACTCTCATATTTGAAAGGAGTAACCACCAGCGGCCCCAGAGAGGAGCTGGAGCACCCGAGCGTGGTGCAGCAAACACACAAGACACTAGCTCTATCTTGCTTACAACAGGCTAGTTTATTTTGTGTCAGCTGGGCAAAGTCCAGATGACAAAGAACCACGACAACAACGAGGATAAAACAGAGATTTCAAAACTTTTGGCAGTGCAGGTTTGGCCCCCCAGCCTGTTCATTGTCTGTGGATTACAGTGAAAACCATTCTCTCTCTCCTAATCCGTGAGAAGGGGAGGGACAGGCTGAGCTGGGCTCATCTGCCTGAGCAGACCCGACAGGAGCATCAGAGGCTAGGGGCTGCAGTCTCCACTCACCTGTGTCACTGCAGGCAAACAGCCAGGCGTCAGGTTGCACCAACTGCTACAGGCGCATGGAGCTGTAAGTGCGGGCTCTCCTTGCTGACCAGATGTAGCAATGGCAGGCAACTGCCTGGCAACTCAAGCCAGACTTCATCACCTGAAACATATAGACACCATCGCAAGGCAGTAGGCGAGCAGGAGACTTGATGGAGGAGCAACGAACCATTATTGGAGTGTTTCATATGCCACCTGTGCTAGCTGATGATTCTCCCCTCTGTTAACAAGTAGAAGAAAAGCCCAGGCAATAGCACACGCAGCCCTGGGTCCTTAAACAGCCTGCTCTTGTGTAACAGGCAGCCCAGAGCCAAGCAGCAATAAAGGGTCAGCGCAGGGAGAGAAAGGAGTGACCCCCCAGCAGCACCAGTCTGGGAGGGGCAAAGCTTCCCACCCTGATCACCAGCCTCAAAAGCTCAGGTCTCTGCCTTAGACAGCCCCCAAAATTACCCTGCAAGAAGGCTGAATGGAGATGAGGTTTTGTGATACAGTTGCTTTTTCTGCCCCCAGCAGGATGGTTATGGTAGAGGCACTGGCCTTTTTAAAGACTATTGCACTCATTTCCTCGCTGTTGCCAATTCCCAGCTACTTGTAAAAACTGGTTTCCACAACAGGCAATGTTTGTGTCTGAAAGTACCTGGAGCTATCAGGGCTTGGAGCGAATTAACCGTAGTATGGCGCCGACCACCCAGCCACTTCCCTCATCAGCACACGTGGGGGTGGGGATTGCTATGTGCATTTCTTGGTCTTGATACTTCACCTTTGTTTTGTGAAAATCTTGTGCCCCTGAGCTTTTCGCTCACTTCTCTGATGGTGTATCCCCAGGCACCCAAAGCCTGCTCCAGTCCCCTGTTGACGGGTAACCCATCTACAGCTCTGCACCATCAATTGCTCATTGAGCTACTGCGAAGCACAAACCCAGCTTTGTACGCTTCTGTCAAACCCCACGACTGTGTTGTTAAACTCCACTTGGTTTGGAGGCAGCAGTTGGTGGGCATGGGTGCATAAATAAAACAACAGTATCTCAAACCCTGGTGATGACAGAATAATGAGGACACTACTACCATTTGTAAAAACAGCATGGACCCCAGGAGCATTTAGATGCTATCCAATGACTTGAAATTTCCACTTTGAAGCTGAACACATCTCAGTGAGATCAGCACACAGCCCTGGCCTTCAGAGGAGATGGCCAATACTCAACAACAGAGCCACGGCAGGCAGACATTCGTGAAAGCTCACTTTGTGCCATGGCTGCTACACTCAGCCACATTTTTGTAGCTACAGGATGAGAACTGCTGATGCTTGTAGTTAAACAGCTGGGGGCACTTTCACAGCATCCCCATTTATGCTACCCCCCCCCAGCTCATTGTGGGTCAAGCTGTAGGGGCTGACTTGTGTAGTTCTGTACATGGTGTTTCCATTGTTGGGCATATGGTGGTCACAGCCTCAGCCACGTTATTCTGGGAACAAGGATTCTTCTTCCCCTCGCCCACTATGGGGCTGTAAATTCTTTGGGGGGTGTGGCACTCACCGTAAGACATGCCTGACCACAGTTGGGACTGACAGGTGTGACCCTAATATGTAGAATTAAAAAACTAAAAATCTTTACTAGAATGACACGTCAGCTAGGTGGTTACTCAAAGTCCACTGCATGGACTAGATGTTACAGACACACCAGTACCTGGACAATCCTGAATTTTAGACAAGGAAACTCGTTGAGGGCCTGTAGGAGCAATCCATCCCTACAGGCATTTTCTGCCTCCTCTTCTCATCCAGGAGCTGCTCAGCTTTCAGGAAAAACACCATACACACAGCTTGATCCAACTCATGATTAATCAGGTGTGTCACTGGCACAGGATACCTTTGCCCTCCTTCCGAGATGGAAGAGAGCATGCCTGAAAGAGCAGCCCAAGTCCCCACATCACTTGCATGCCACACGCTCTGTCAAAGCTCAGCATTTGGGGGCTGGGGCTGAGGTGGGGGCCAGAGTTGCAACTGAAGACCTTGGGCCCAGACTTAGAACCAGAAACTGAGCTGCCATAAAGGTTCAGAAAACAGAAGTTAAATAGAGACCGCAAAATTTTGTTTTTTAAATCTCTGATTTCTGAGGCCTGGTTCCTGGCTTTGAACACGTGGGGTTGGTTGTATTGCAGCATTCACTGCAGGGCTGCACTGCAGTATCAAGAGGCAGGTAACCTCATGGCGTGCAAACCTCAGCAAAGGCAGAAAACAACTGGCTGCTGGCGCCTTAACTCACTTCTATGCAGCCTTGACGAATTCTGAAGCCTCACAAGTGCCAGGAACATTTCCAGTGAAAAGAGGAACAGAGAGAAACCAATTCAAGGGGAAGAAAAAGGATAGGAGTAAAGAGAAGGGATAGAAGCAAAATAAAATGGGACTCAGGAAAAAGGGAGGAAAAGCTAACAGTCCTAGGGAAGAAGAAAGTAACTAGTTGGGAGAATGGAAACCAGGAAGCAGCTTGGAAATTGAAACAAATACAAGGTGAATACTACTGGTCCCTACTTGTGACCTGGATGCCTAAGTCCATATTAGAGTTCAACAGCAGCATCCTGATTTGGTGAGGAGCTAAGTACCCACAAATTCCACTGTGGACAATGCATGCTGAGGGTGCACGGTGCTTTCGGAAACCAGGCTGTTATTAAAATCCCTACATATGGGTTTTTAGGAGTCTCATTTTAGGTTTGAAAGTGTTTGTTGTTGTGCTGTCAGGTTGTCACGGTGTGATCTAGATCTAGGTGCCTGGGCTGGGAAGGAAGGCAGGGAGTAGAGGAGTATTTAGGAGACAGTCCCATAAAACCTGGCTCACTGCCCACCTCCTCATGCTAATTAACGTCCTAATGCAAGTTCCAAACAGCCAGGAGCTGATGCAAAGATGGGACTGCTCTGGGAAATGCTGCATGCCTACCTTAAATGGCCTTGCACCAGCCGATTCCATAGTCTGTAACTGGCTATTGCAATTTCACTCCCTTGTATATGTTGCCAAGTCAGTCCCCCCTCCAGTGAACAGCTGTACTGTGATTCAGGCCTGACCTGTCACATTTCTACCACTGAACTTAGGGATGAGTTTCTGACTTTTCCATGTGCAGTTTTCCTGCTCCTGCCCAACATTTCTCACTCTTCTTCTCACCTTTACTGCAGGGGCTGAGCAGGTATTTTGCAGAGGTTGTCCTTGAAGATGCTTATGGTGCATCAGTTGCATACCTTACTGTTAAAGGTGAACTACTATCATTTGCTATTGGTTTATGATGGAGATAGACTCAAATGGACATTGGTTGTAAGAAACTGGTTTCTTTTTTTAAATACTGAAATAGCAGCAATACTGAGATCTCACAGTCTGCTCTTTGCTAGGGACTGAACCCAGCTGTTTGTTTGTTTCTCTCTCTCTCTCACACACACACACACACCCCCTCTTAAATTTCTTTAACACTTTGAAACACAAGGAAGTGAAAAGGACAGAATGTCTTCTGTGCTTTTATCATCATCTTTGAGGGAACAGAAGTGAAAGAGCCACCCCCAGCATGACCTACCCCCCGTCTACCTGGGAGAAATCATCAGATCTGTTTTGCATCAGAATTCACCATGCTACCCTTGCTAGACAGAGAGAGGCAAAAGTTAAAACACTGTTTTATTTTATCCATTTATAAATACTGTTGTGTTTACAAGCATCATATAGATGTGCATATTATTCCCAAACTTTCAAACACATAATATTATATAACAACCACCAATAAAACAAATCATTCATCTCAGGGTTTGAAAGGCCACTCGAAGTTGCATAAAAATACATTCTTTCCCACCATTTCTTGCTTTCTCCAAGTAGTGTATTTACAACGAGCTGTAAAAACTCTTAAAAAAAAAGAAGTACAGCACATTTACTGCTTGGACAGTCAATTCATCTCTTCCAAGGGTTAGCGTTTGAGGGGCGAGGACACTTCCTGGCAAATGCCTGGCTTCCTCAAAAGGACATGCAAAGGAAAAATAGCTCCACAGGGATTGCAGCAGGCACTTTGTCCTGCAGCAGCCAGAGTCTTGCGCAAGGAACTGTGTAAAGAGCCACATCAATGAAGTAACCAATTCTCATCCCAGGAAGAATTAGAGGATTTGCCTTTAGGGGAAAAAGGGCCTGATGGATGAGGAGGAAGGAGAATCAACTGCAGAGCTGGTCTTTTAAATTTCAGGTGCAGTTTTCTTTGAACTGCTCATGGGATGTTCCTAAGGACTGGTGACTCCACAACAAGATGGATCTAGCTATAGATGCTGCAGTGAGACAAGCAGTCATTCAGGAAAATGGCACAGTAGGATTTTTCCAAACCAAAAACACCATCCCTATTTCAATTCCTTTCTAAGCCAGAACCCACTTCCGATCCCACATTAATCCGTTTTTAAGAAGGTGGCTAAAGCCAAGAGATTCAAGGAGAAATACTGGTTTCAAAACAGTCTCAGGAGCTGGCTGAGCTTTTGACAGGCTAGGATAACAGTCTAGCAGGAAAGGAAATAACCCATATGGAAGTTTAGAAAAAGGAAACCTACTGCAAAGCAGAGAATCAAGAATACAGCCAGAGTCTAGCTGGAATCATCCTAGAACTCCAGCTAGAGAGATTCCCCTCACAACAGCTGCAAAGCAGACACAGTCTCCATTCTCGTCATCTATAGAAAGGTGTTCCTGTGCCTTGGTATGGCTGATCAGTCCATTAACAGCAAAAACTAGGAAGACAGAGGCCTTCCATAGCCTGCCTTCATGTGGAGTGATCAGTCACTACCAGACCCCTTTACCCTGGAACACTTGCAGGCGAATCTCAGACTGGTGGTAAGACAACTCTTTCTTCCTCTGAAATGGGCTCTGGACGAGTCTGTGCAAGTGAAGTATTCATTGCGTCATAAAACCCTGATCATTAGCTAGGGAAGGGGAGCATTTCTTCAGTATGTTATTGCCAAGGACATGAAACTAGTAACCATATGTGTCAAGCTAGTGGCTCTGAATTAGGGAAGGCCTAAATGCCTTTACTGCCTGTCCATATTTCATAGACCACCTCTGAATGGTGTTCAGCACCAGAAAGATCCAAACCTAGACTGGTTTTCAGCACCTGATCTTGGTAAAGACAGGTCCTTTGCTGACTCAGTGCACATCTGAATATCCTATATGCAGGTGAAGTCATCTGGAAATTTTTGGGCTGTCCATCCACACAGAGCCAGAAAGGAGATAACATTTAAGTTTTATGAACATATAGGCAGTGAAACAGCCTAGAAAAAGCAATAGGAGCTGTGTTCTTAGGAATTCAGTGAACAAGGAAATGAAAGAAAAGAAGTAGAAGCTTTAAAGCAGATGTATAACATGATCACCATTTTCAAGCATGGTCTAAGACCACATTACTCTTGGAAGTTAGAGGGAGAAATCCAAGAAAAGCCCTCAGAGCTGAAGGCTGGATTATCGGTCCCTGGAGACTTGCATGCTAGGCATTATAGACAGTCAGGAGAATGGCCTCTATTTACAGTGGGAAGATCTCTTCAACCTACCCCACGCAAACATGGCAAAGTTCTTACTAGCTCTCTCAGCCTCCAGCTTGAAGGGTAGGTTCCAGCCCAGAACACCCTTTCCCCTACAGAGGGCTGAGGAGCGTTATGGATCGACAGCTTTGTACTACTGGCTTTGAAACAAACCTAACTAGACCCACCGACCAGACTCGGGTACATTAGTTGGCTAGGCCAGATAAGCGGAGCTCATTCTGAGACACTTTTACACAATGCACAAAGCCCTGAAGCTTTTTAACCTGATTCTTCCAAACAGGGCTAGGACTTGACTGATCTATCACCCATGGAAACATTAACAATTAAAAATACTAGTACAATATCTGCATTGCATGCACTTGGTCAATTGACTGATTAATTATTGGTCACAGTCCATAGCCCTACCATGACTGATAGTTGTAAGGGAGAAAGACCTGAAACAGCTGGTTGAAAGACCAAACTAATTGGGTCCACCTGCAGCACTTTATGAGGAAAAGGAAGTGCTATTAAATTACATGGAGGCTGGGCAAGCCAACCTGATTTCTCAGTGGCTGACACTTTATTTTGATCAGAAACTAACACCCCAAAACCCTTAACCAATCTGAAACCAGCTTATTCGTAAGAGTGCAGTAACATTTATAAAAACCTGCACCACTGCAGATAAGTTGCTCTCTGATTGGCGGAAGCACATTTGGCCTGTTCTCTAGACTAATCAATTAACTGCTTCAGCTAACAGCAGATCAATATTGATACAACGAGCCACTGTCACTACTGTCCCACATCAATATCCATTAGATAAAATCCCCAGTCCTGTAGTGTAACAGAACTGAAGCCACAGCTATCAGATGACTCAGCTTTGCAGACATTTTCCTTTTAAAAAAATGCATTGTCTGTTCCCCAGAGGTCACTCCCTTGCAATACCCTGCAACTCATTCACATTTACTCCAAAATATGAATGCTCACATTACTCTCCAGCCAATAAGTCAGTCTGTCACTCAAGACCAGTTACACTCCCAATATAAATGGAGTGCATTTTTACGAAGTCCAACACCACACATAAGCCTCTTAACAAGCCATTCGTTTCACCCGAAACTCATCTTTGACAAACAGATCTGCTCCTACTTCAGTAAACCTAGCTTCACAATTTGTGAGCAGTGAAACTGAAAACTGAGTCCCCACTCAAGAGCATTTCTTCCTCATTCTTGGTTATGTCTGCAGCCCTTTGTTACCTACACTGTCCTGCTAGCCAAAGATGGAGTTGCACAGAGCTCACGGCATGAGGATTTATAGAGAGATGCAAGCACTTATAAAGGTTGAAGAATGTTTCAGAGAAGTTCATCTTGGATGCAAGTCTTCTGTAGTTGGGAAAGAAGATGTATGAGCACAGGACTCTTCTCTGAATTTAAAAAAGAGCTGTTACACAACCCCTGCACTCTCCTCACTTCCCAAGTGGATTCAGAATAGACACAGAGCTGACTTTCACATTTTTCTCCTCCTCACAAAATGTATATTTGACAGAGAAGGTTCTAGGACTTGTGGCAACGGTACCCCCTTCTCGTATACAATCCAGCGAATCCAACCCATACATGCCAAAAATACTGAGCAATTTCTATCCAGAAGAAAAACTTATTTTCTTTCTAGATTTCACTGCTGGTTGAAGACAGGTGTGAATTCTGCTCATTATTGGAAAATACTCTAATTTATCAGGAGAGCCTGTTCTATAAATTAGGCAGGAAATTAAAACTGTCCCTCAGCTACTGCAGCTGCAAGTTATGATAATTTCTTGGATAAAAATGGGTTTGCCCTGAGCAATTACTTGGAAAAAGCCCTAGTGTGCTCTAGGGGAAACTTTGGGCAATGCTATGAATTAAAATATGGAACATCTTTAAAAAAACTGCTTTTTAATGCACTCAGCCTGGATCATCTTGTGTCTTATCTCCTCAGGGGGCCGGTTAAGTCAGCAAAGGTCAATTGAACCCAAGAAACATTCTGAAGGAAGAGCAGTCCAACAGCACTGTGTAACAATGAAATGCTCAGCTCTCGCTAGTCAATGATATTAAATTGTTGGTGTGAGTTCTAACCTAGAGCAAGATTAGGATGCTAAATCTAGCACTAAGCAGACACCTAATTTAAGTGTCTTGGCGTCACATCGTACTGTGTGAGACCATACCTCTTGCATCCCATATAACCTACAGACAATTCTTCACTGGGACCAAGTCCAGTAAAGAAAAAAAGATTCCCTGAAATTAGTTTTTTTTTGTTTTTTTTTTTAATGAAACAAAACACTAGTGCAGAATGAGTTGGAAAAGAAGATACCAGGATTCTCCACAATTCTAGGGACCTATCATCAGAAGATGAGGATCTGAGCTGAAATAGTGGTTCTTGTCCCATGGAAAAGGTGTTGATGAGACTTGTGTTAGCATACCAACCAGCCGAAAGGCATAACTATGGCAGAGGAATCAGTGATCTACTGACAGGTGTAGAACATTTACCTCCATGTATCATAGGAAGTCAGGAAGCCCCTGCCACATCTAGTCTTATCAGTCTAAATCTGAATCAAGGAGTGGCCATAATATGAAAGTTCCAGGGGTGAACCACAGAGAACAAGCAATAATGGGATAAGGAGTCAGGAATTAAATCAGATAAGCTTTTGCCCTACTTTGATTCCTGAAGCTACAAAATGGAAGGCTGGATCCCTGGCTCAGAGCTGATGCAGTGCAAAAAGCCCAGGAGGCATCATTAACTTTGACCTCTTCCTTTCCAGACCAGAAGTGTTGCAGAGGGAGGCAGCAGCTCAATGCATTAAGAGAAAAAGTGGGGTCTCATGTGATGCTAGGGAGACTCCAAAATGGGTCTTGTCATCCTGCTCAGCTGAGAGGATGGTGGAGGTACCACAGGAGCCAGAGAGTAGGTGTGAAACAAAGTTTTGGATACAAAATATACAAGGGGGATATGAAACTTTGCCTTAAGTCAACATCTACTGAAGCAATAACCAAGACATTCAAGTCAGAGTTGGACTTTACCCTGTTGAGCAATAATGAGACCTAATGTCCAAGTTCAAGCTACTCATCTGTCTTGTCAACCTAGTGGCTTGAGTCTATCATCTGTGCCAGCACTGGGACCTCTGAAGGAGGAGGAGGTCTTCCACAACCCATCACAAGAAGTCCTCTACCAGTAAACTCTGCAGATGTGTTAACAAGTTAATGCCCAGCTTTCAATGGATGCTAAAAGCAGAAGTGTGTAACATCTGGGAGGAGTCACCTTTTAATGCCCATGAAAGAGAAGACTTTCAAACTGTTTTAAGTACATATGACATGAAGGAGCCCATTGAGGGTTTTTTCCATCATGGTGAAATCCTGTTGCTAGCTTCCAGCAATCAAAACAGTTAACCCCATAGATCTAGTTACAGGGACACACCCAGCATTCCTGCTACTATTAAATGAAAACAGGTGCACCTTCTAATGAAATGGCAGCTGGCAACTTATCATTGAAGGTTTTTCAGCCTTGGTGTTTCAACTGTGTCAGGATTTTCCACCAAGCGTATCATTTTCATACCAGAGAACAGCCTCTCTGCTCTCACCCCCTTTGAAGCTAGCTCAAAATGCACCTGTATTTTCATGAATTTTTACATTTGTTGGAAATCAAAACAAGTATGTGAGAGCTACTCAGAGTACTTCACAGGGTGCAATCCTGTAAATGCTACTAATGAGAAAATGCTCCATTGCCACTTGAAGTTGGGGGTTGGTTACTTGTGCACGCATACCTTCCTGCACGGATACCCACACCCAGATGGGTTGAATGTGCATATGAAGGCAGCGGGTAATCTCTGCTGCTTCATTTCTCCTTCACCAGATACCTTGGCAAACATCAGTGATGAATCGTATCCCAAGAGGTGAGAGCCCAGATGCAATTAGCAGATGCTATTACCCGGATGGTAACGGAGATAGCAAGCCTGGAAGGAGTACAGAGTGACACACGATCACTGAGACTGCAGAAATGAAGCATGGGCAAGGGGAGTCTGAGGCTAGGATTCAGAAATGAAGATACCAAACAGATTTAAAATCTTACATTAAATAGAGTCAGCTGCCAGGACAAAAGGAGAACAGTCTCCGTGCAAAGCAGCTGTCGTCACAGTCTGTCACAGAAACAAGCCCTCGTGGCTTTCACAGCATCACATTTGACCAGACTCCCACATATCAAGTGGGCAGTTGACGTACACCCTCTGTGTAACAGCTCCTGCTCCTTTCCCACCCACCCACCCCCAACTAGAAAGGTTCCGGACACGTTGGATCACTTCTCCGTCGTCATTTCTGTATCGCTTAGTACAGCAGAAGCTTCTCTGCTCCTAACTGGAGTCCAATGTGGACAAAGCTGGGCTTATGGTAGGAAGTTCTGGCAGCCCAAACCTAGTTCTCATCTTTCCTTTCCCCTTGAATAAAATGTCCAAGATACCACGACATGCTTAAATTAAAAATAATAAAATGGCCAGAGGTGCATTCCAAGGGAGGGCAAGGGAATGTACAGTGAGGGGAAGGGGTGGGGGAGTGTGAGGCGCCTTGTTCCCATGTCTGAAACGCTTGCTGTACTTTTCTTAAAGGGTAAGAGGTGGTTGGTGGGGGAGGGTGAGGGTGACAGGTTTGGCAGCTTATGCACAGAAGCCCCCTCCTTCCTTTCTTCGCTCCGACATCCTACTTGGAGAGTTTGCTGATAACACGGATGAGCGCTCCATTTTCATCCTTCAGCCTTTGATTGTCCGACTTCAGCTCTGTGAAAACCTGCACAAAGACACAAACAAGGCAAGGGTTACACGGCTCATCATTACCACGACAAGCTCATCTGGCTCGTGGGAGCAAGCAGCAAATGCACAGAATTACAGACAAAGTGGGATTTTCTCCCACAAAAGCTCATGCGATAAATAAATGTTAGTCTTTAACAGTGCTACAGGACTCCTTGTTTGTTTAGCAGTTCAGGAGACTCAGATGACAAGCTGGAGTAACAACGGATGGGTGTGGAGGACTTTCAATACCAAAACACCCTGTCTGCTGCTAGCTGGGGGTATTCAATATTGAATGACATTTTCCAAAATCTTGCAGTTTTTCAGTGAAAAAGATCTGAACAGCTGCCCTTCCAGAAGCTGCTCTTTGGAATGACACCTGGTGATGGGACAAGCCAAAGGAACCAAGAAGCAGGTTCTGAGCAAACTTGCTTTCTGAATGTTACACCAGTACTACATGAAGTGGGTTAAGCAGCCAGGACAAAGACAGGGCTGCAGTGGGGGAATAATTTAAAGACTGACCACTGAAGCCTGAATCAATTGTCAGTGACTAGTTACTGCTGGTAATGACCTGAAGAATTTTTGAAGAGGCAGATCTGCAGCCTGGTTTTAACTCTTTATGGTAGATAAGAGAGGCCTGAAGGTTTTTCTGTCCCTTTTTTTAACATCTTAGAAGCTTCTGGATGATCTCAGGCCTGTGAACTGCAAGCTTTCATAAGGCAACAAAGGCGTGAGGAGGAGCAGACTGACAGATCAAACCCTTCTCTCCTGTATGGTAGTACATAGTCATTTCAGTTAATAGGTGTTAAAAATCAAAACAGGGACTGACAATTCTCTTCCTCCTTTTGGGATGCCATTGTACCAGTTCTCCAGTGGAAACAAGAACTTTTATTTCTAAGCTCTCAAAGCCTTCCAGGTACCTCCATGAAAGAGGCCCAAACCCTTTATTTCTTTTGCAAGCCATCTTTAAATAGCTAGGTTAGTAATTCCTGTTAGAGGACAGGGCAGTTTACATCCAACTAGATCATTACAAGATTAGTCCTATCGACACTGAGTTGTGTTACCAAAACATTCTCTTTAACAACACTTGTACAGACTAGTTCCAGAGGGGCAGCCATGTTAATCTGGCTCAGCAAAACAAACAAGGCATCTGGGGCTTTTTTAAAGACTAGCATTTATTTACTGCATGAGCTTTCATGGGAGAAAAATCTCATTCTGTCAGATGCTTTGAAGCGATTCTTCCCCATAAAAACTCATGTGATAAATAATTTTGTTAGTCTTTAAAAGTGCCACAGGACTGCTTGTTTGGTACAGACTTAACATTTATAGCTGAATTTATGGTTGCCACAATCCACTGAAAGCCAGATAGGGTGAAGACAAAACACGGGCAGCACTGTTTATTCATCCATGTTAATATGGACACCAAAAACCTGGGAAATCCCCCCAAAGGTCTTCAGAACTAAAACACGGGCAGCACTATTTATTTATCCATGTCAGTATGGACACCAAAAACCTGGGAAATCCCCCCAAAGGTCTTCAGAGCTTGCTGATTTTGCTTAAGTGCAAACTACTCAGCATACCCATAAGAAGCCAAGAGTTCACTAGTTAAGTTTTCACCTAGCCCTTTTTGTTTACTGCTATTTAGTTTTCCCTATAATTCTTCACCCACAATTTTGCAAGTCTCCTCCTTCCACTTCCACATGAAATATACAAACACAGCTCATACCACAAAACAACCCTACTGGAAAAAGAAAAAAACCAATCCCACTTCCTCATTTAGATCAGCTACGCTCATGCTACTGCAAGAGACAACTCCCAAAAAGTGAAACATGCTAGTACACGTTATTTTCACTCAAACAATTCTCCCCATTAACAATGGGGTCTACTAATTTACACTGCTCACACTAATGTCTGCCCCTGCACAAGGGCATTCAACATTCCAAAGATGCCCCGTAGTCTGAATTGAAGGCTGCGTGTTTTGTAAAAGGCAGAAGCAGAAGGTATGTGTACTGAAGTTGGGGACTGCAAGCGTTAGGTGGGGGTTTAATGAACCTTTATGGTGGCTGTGTTGGAGGTATATGTGTTGGCTTGAAAGGCAGGCGTTTGGGGGTCTTTTTATTGGAATTTAAGCAATAGGCCACACTTCTCAATGAATAAACTAACTTGTCACTGTTGGATGGCTAGAAAATACTATACATACAGCTATAATCCTGAGACCATATGAAATGGGGAAAGCATTTGGCTTCTGGCTGGCTCCTCTTTTGCTTCCCAATTCAGGCCAAGTCTACACTGCCGGTGACAAGTTCGCTGCCATCAATTTGATCTTCTGGGTTTGATTGAGTGGTCAGTGAAGACCCACTCAATCGATCCAGAAGTCAATGCTGTAAGTCCATCCCCTTGTAAGAAGAGCTGCACTGAGTGGAAGGGAGGGGCATTTTCCTTTGACTCAGCACAGTGGAAACACGGAAATAAGTAGGCATCAAGAAATTGAAAGGAGATACACAAGTTATTTTACATAGCTTATATATGCCCCTTTGACTGCTACTGAAAACAGTGGAAAGTGTAGACCAGCCCTCAATTTGGAGCTCTCAGCAAGACACTGCACTGTCATACCCAAACTGTTGGATCAACATGCCTAAGCAGTTTAATTGCACTAGTTTGCTATTTGCATGCCAGGATTCAGTTTCCAGAAAAGCAAAGCTTCCCAGGAGCTCTGTTTGGTGGATGCTGGTGTATTGTGAACTCTCTCAGTAACCCAATTCCCTGGTGTGTCTAGTTGGTGTCTCCTGGTTCTGGAAAGGCTAGTTCTGTCACAGGTTTCCATAACGTGTGAAGAGGTTACATAGCAGTGTCTCAACCTTCGCTGCTTATTGGAAGCTCAGAGCATTGCCATATTTTACAAACAAGTTCCACCAAGATTTGGTGATTTATTGCAGCAGTAAGAATGTAACAAACTATAAAACAAATGCTTTGAAAAAAGTTTCAGCACTGGACAAGGAAACCAACTACGCCCAAGGGAGCTTCTGAAAGTAGAACAGACGTGGCTGCAGAAAGCCAAGCTTTTAAAATGCCTTTCCTCGCCTCACCGACTTGCTGAATGTACTGGTTCCCTATTTGTTTCACTGGAAAGCAAACTGGAGTCTTGTAAAATAAGCTGTTCACAAATCATGACAGCAATGGCTATGACAGGCAAATGAGCACTTTTATGGTAAATACAGTACCAGAAGTGAATATGTTGAACCAGTACAGCAGGTGCAATTCAATTTTTAAGACATCCCCTCTAGTATTGTTTGACTGAAGTAACAATATGGTGAAGTCAATCCTAGGTGCTAATGTACTGTGTACATACCGCACTAGTAACTGAGATGTGATGGATAAGTTAAGGCCTAACTGGAAAGAGAATATGATGGTGGATCTCTTGAAGTGATTGCAATTTTTCTGAAAATTAAACAAAACACTCTGAGAAATGGCACAACCACTAAGGCGTGTGGCATGGTTAACAGGTGACCATTTTCATTTGGAGATGGAAGTGATTTAAAAAGGAGAGTAGCCTTCATTTTCTAGATGGGAAACAGAGGTCAGGCTCCCTGTTTAAAGTGATAAACAAGTCCATGCCTGTGGGAGGAAGGGACCCTAAGAGCATCTGGTCTGGCATCCAGTAACAAAGGCCAGAGGATTTTGCCCAGTTGCTCTTATATTGAGCCTAAACTTGTGTTTTACTGAAGTGTATCTTCCAGAAAAACATCCAGTCTTGATCTGAAGATTCCAAGAGACAGGGACTCTACCTCTTCCTTTGACAATTTCTTCAAATGGTTAATCACTCTCACTGTTAAAAATGTGTGCCTTATTTTGAATATGAATGTGTCTCCTTGCTCAAGGACTGGAGCCCTCTGCCTCCCTAGAACAGCTATATCTGAGGCCAAGTCTATGCTGAGGGTGGCAAACTCGCTGCATCAGTCTCATCTTTCCAGATCAATTGAGTGGGGCAGTGAAGACACGCTCAGTCGACAGGGAAGTCTAGTAGGTGAGGAGACCCTCTGAAAAAAAGTGGCACTTGAGTTGAAGGGAGAGCATTTCCCTTCAACTTAGCACAGTGAAGCTGTCGCTAAGTAAATAGGCGTTAGGCAGTCAAAGGGAGATATGCGAGTTATTTTACCTAGCCTGCATGTCTCCCTTCAATTGCCACCAAAATCCACAGTACGTGTAGACCAGGCCCGAGTGTGCTCCTGTACTTCTGAACTCATCTAGCACAAGACTGACAAGGATTTGAAGGAGACAATGTTCAGAATTACATTTCAGTTCTCCATCTTAATGCTGAGCAAGAAAAAGTATGACAAGAGCAACTTAACTGCGTGGCACGTGATGCACAAAGCCGATAGAAACAGGCAACTTCAAGACTTAAGCAATATTTGCTCTGCAGTAAATTTAAAACAGTAAAAAAAGCAAATGCATCTTGCATGCCTCCTACCAGCTCCTATGTTAACCTTAAAACAGATTGTTGGAGGAATATCTTAAATGCTGCATTAAAGCCCCCATCAAAGTAGGCCCTTTCAAAATACAGAGAGGAATAAACTGTTCCTTATACAACAATGGTTAAAAGAACCTGGCTTTTAACTGGTAAGTGCCAGACTTATCAACAGCTTTCTCATTTAAGGCATGGAATGCTTATTCACCATATCCCCAGGACAACTTTAAGTCTGACTTCAGCTCAGTGGTCCTCACCAGAGACACATGTACCCCTGGGGGTTTGCAGGGGGCATTCAACTCACCTAGTGTAATGATTATTCAACTCTGTTTTTCAGCAAAGAGTTCTGATACCCCCAAGAGTGTTACAGGACAGGTGTAGGGGAATTGCAAGCGAAGGGCTGTTTATCAGAGGTTCGCAAGCAGACCATTTTGTCCAGAACCCCATGCCACAGGGGCCCCAGCTAAGCAAAATCACATGCTTCAGCAATGGGTGGTGAAGCTTCAGTTTCAGACATGGCTCACAAGTGACAAACAAGCTTAAGTATTGCACAGACATGTGAGTACAACATTTATATTCCAATAGTTTGAGAAAAGTGAGAATGTCAGAAATTGGTCAGTACTTGTTTGCTGTGACATGTCAATATTTTTATATCAGATTTTGTAAGCAACTAGTTTTTAACTGAGGTGAAACTCAGGGTATGCAAGGGGGGGGAAAAAAAAAATCAAGACTCCTGAATGGAGTACAGTAGTCTGGAGAGGTTGAGAACCACTATATTAGATCAGTGCTTCTCAACCTTTTGTTGGTTGCAACACACTTGGTAGCATGTTGCAATTCTACAGGACATACCAGTCCACCTTCCCCAGGCTGAATTCAGCCATTTCTTGGCTCTCCATGACACACTAATGTGTCCCAACACAGTGGCTGAAAACTGCTGCATTAGATAATCATAGTGTCATAGGCAGTGAGTACTAGTTGCCAACTATCGGTTTTTTACACAGCTCTACTGAGGTGAAATAAGAATGATTTGTACTTGTTATGATCAGTTACATGCTGCAGTAAATACTCCTGATTTAAGCTATAATGGATAGTGTTCACCAAGTCACTGGAATTTAGAAAAGGCATAACACGCTCATTCATCAGCGTTAAGAGTCACAGGAGATCATGAGGACTAATATTCCAGTTGAGTAATAGTTTGTTATCCACCGCAGCCCCCGCTGGGGCCTCTGCCCAGCTGTTTTTGAGATGAAGTGGGGAGGGGCTGAAGTCTTCCATTTATTCTGGCCGATGGTCTCCAATCCTGCACATGGAAAAGGCATTTCTGGGGTATGAGTAATTTGCAGGAGTGATGAGACTAGCATCTCTGGATACAGTTAACCTTGAGTTCAAACACAGACCAACATAATGTGAAAGATTTTTTTTTTTTTTTTTTTAAGGATGGGCAGGAGAAGCCTTTGCTCACTACCCTTCACGTGATGTAGTTTGAGCCACAGGCTTACCAGATACCTTCCCAAAGAGCTAAAAAGGATGGGGGATGAGTCAGACAACAGGAGTGAAGACCTGCCTGGAACAGTGGAAGAAGACGAGGTGACCTGGAAAGGAAGAAACTACAGTTCTTCTGAATCTGGGGGCTCGGTGGGCGCGGACAGCCTGGCTACCACCCGGGTCAAGGCCCTGTTTTCGGCCAACAGCTGCTCATTCATCTGCCTCAGAGTGTGAATCTGTTGGAGCTGGTGGAGGTTCTGCAGAGAGTGAGACACAGAATGGACAGAATGACAGACAGACAAAAACAGACAAGGATATAAAAGGCCACAGAAGTGTGAATTTAGTTGACAAGTAGTAAAGGAAAGAACAGCAATGAGAACAAATTGGACAGATGTGAAAGCACACAAGAGGCTGGATAACACACACTGAAGTATTAGAAAGGAAGCTGCAGGCAGTATCCACTCTGCTACAGGTTAAGCCCACTCAAGCAGCTGTTTTATTAAGAATAGAATAGAATAGAATAGAATAGAATAGAATAGAATAGAATTGAATCATAGGGTTGGAAAGGACCTCGTGAGATCATCAAGTCCAACCCCCTCGGGTTTGAACCCAGGACCTTCTGCATGTTAAGCAGAGGTGCTAGCCACTACACTATTTGCAGGATCATCCCATGACAAAATGGCAACGCTCTCTTGTGGGCTGTGTTCAATCTTACCGTCCTAGTAAGCCACATACAGTAACCCTGACACAGCATCTGATCTTCTCTTATGGTTTACTAGGAGAGTTTAACATCAGTGACTCATTGCCAACAGGGACCATGGTTTTGAAAGTAGCTCAGGGCAACTAAGAATGTCTGACTCTACCTCTTCCCATGACCCCTGACCAACAAAAGCAGCCTTCTGTAGTAAAGAGGGTTCTTGTAGTAGTGCTGCACGGATTTTTTTAAAATATAGTTTTCAACAAATGCTGATTGTACTGTCCTTCACCTTCCACCTTGCAGAGCTACTCCCAACAGCAAAGAGAAATTTAATTTGTACCTAACTTACAGTCCTCTGATCTGTCTCACACTCTACCCAAGTACCATCCATCCCGATATGAAGATTAAAGCACACACATAGATCTAGCTATGCATCTGCTGCACTCCTGAAATTCCATCCTGTGTCCTCCGCCACTCTGCCACCTTCTATTTTTGTGCCCATGCAGCTATCAATTGCGCCACAGTGCACGTGTCTAAGCACCCCCTTGGAGATAACCACTCAATTCTTCTCTCAGCCACCCAACCTAAATCTGAACCCAGACCTCCGCAAGTGAAAGTTCAGTGCCTTTAGTAACCCAGCTCCCAATGAACTGGGGTTTTTTAAAGAGAGAAATGTATTTCTATCTGAGCAGTGCCTCACTACATAGCACTCTAAACAAAGGGGATATAAAGAACGCAGCATCTGCAATTAGCAAAAGAAATCAATGGACCCAAGACAATATAAAGATGAATACCTTAACGTGAGAGATTAGGAAAGTTATAGCTGCCACAGGAGAGGGGAAAAAGGAAGATGAAGGAAAGCATGAAAGACACACAGTAAAAACACAGAGCAGCAGACACTAACAGAATATTAGCCATTATTCATCCAGAGATGATGATCTTATTGTGCCGTGAATGACAATACATCTGCTGGGCATTTATGCCAAGATCAAGTTACAGGAACTGACTGAGGACTTGACAACATCCCTTTCCCAGCAGGATCAGCCATGCCTCATCACCAACAGCCAGTCCAACAGATGCCTAGATGAAAGGCTGTTTTGTGGAAGAGGTGGAGGACTTTATGCAGAGACTGAAGCAGTCATGAAAACAATTTAAATTCAGAAGTCAAAACAAACAGACCTAGGCCCTGATCATGTCACATTAAAATCTTGTGTTCCTGGAAAATTCAGATGGTTGAATGCTCTTCCCAGTGGTGAGATATGGGGTTATGAAGGAACACAGTCCCTAGAAACGTAATGCATTTTATAATTTAGTCAGTATGATGGAGTAAAAAGGAGGCCTCTGTTCACTGGAACAGCTGGTCTTTCCCCAACCATAAGCTGCTTTAGTGAATCTACCAAGTGCTGAAGGACAACACCCAGTTTAAATAAAATAATGCTTATGAGAGGCACCAGCAAGCAAGCTGCAGGCTGGACCTTGTAATGTCTGAGGGCTGTACCTCGAGATGAAAAATGAGAAGAGCTGCAAATTGCATTTGACATCCTCAGGCCATAAAATAATCGCAAACACTAGTGAGATGGAACAGGGGACAAAGTATTTTATGAACAAAGTAATGGACCAGGAGATCTTGGAAGATTAAACACAAGTAGGAGTGGGGAACAGAGGAAGATGGCTAAATGTCAGTAGGTTCATGCTTAAACTACACACTCGTTAAAAGTAACAGAATAGCTTCTGCTCCTTTACCTGCTTTTATATCCATCCACACTATTCATTTTATGCAGCAGTGAATATTTGCTACAAGGGGCCAAATTCATTGGTGTATATTTATATGGTGGAAGGAGAAAATCAGTAGGGATTTGCAAAAGATTTAGCATTCAGCTGGTATGCAAAATGAGTGGAGCTTACACATCACTATGAAAAAACAAACTACAGCCTTTAGCACATTGCAATGAATATGTGTAATGGAATTGGAAAGAAATCACCACAGGAATCCAATATCCGACACTAGGGAAATGAGTCATAGTCCATTCCTGATCTGTCCGGGCCAAACTGGTCTCTCACTAGGTGTCTCCATGCACCTTTATTAGGCCACAGCAGTCAGCCTCAAATCTGATTTAAACTGACAAATACTGAGAGAGACAGACATGCTTGCAATGCTGCCAGGAAGAAAGCCACTGAGACACCAAGAGAACAGATGACCTCTCATGGTATTTCAGGTTAAGCAGCAGTGTTTCACTGGAGGGAGCTCAGAGTTGGGTGGCCAGCAGGAACAGAACGAACGTACAATAAATCAAAGATGTAAAACAAGAAGCATGTCTTTGAGAAAGACATATTGGTTTAGAAACAGTGTTCATACTCCAGTACAGATATTGGCTCAAAGCCTCCAAATGCTAGCATCCAAGCAGAGCGTGGCCTCAGTAACACTGCAACAGCTAATTATCAGGGGTCGATTGCTGTGTGGAGATGCGTGTATACTCACAGAAAGGCTCAGCACTGTGGGGAAAGCTCCTTTTCCAGGTATTAGGCTTGAAAAAGCCTGGTACGGGCCAAAAAGCCAGGTCCATAGCCAACAGTGAAGACCAGATCCTGAGTGAGATACTATAGCTGCTTATTGCCCTTCTTAGGGCTTTGCCTAGAGCCCAGCAGTCAGCCCAATCCAGGTGTCTTTACACTCCGCTTGCAGCATCTGAGGCCTGCATCAGTGAAAATGCAATGCATTAAGCATCTAGCTATTTCAAGAGGGCTCAGTGCATACATTTTTCACTAAATGCCAGGGTCCTCTTCTGCTGCACTAAATGGACAGGTTCCACTGATTTCAGTGAAAGTTTGTGAAATCCTGTGTTAGGAGAATGGGGCAACCTTGGGAGCTTGGGCACTGAATCCAGCATAAATGCTCATCATCCTTCTGCCTCACTAAATAGGCTTCTGCACCTTTAATCAGATCAGCACCACCTTGGATTTAGTAAGGAAAACATTCCACACTGCTCTATCGCTTCAGCAAGAACGTGTGTGTGGCTCTCTCTGTCTTCATGCACTGAGGGTTTTTTCAGGATCAGTCATTTTCATCTTTTATGCTATTCTCTACTTTTTGGCAGCTGCTTTAGTATCGGGCTAATCCCCTAAACTGGGAGTGAGGGGAGTCAAGTAACTAGTAATTCCAACCGCAAGATGGGGCAGAAAAGTTTTCCATCCTATATGCCCAAACACTGTCTGTGTGACACCCCACCTTCTTCTCTGTCTGCTACAAGGAGATGTCGTCTTCTCTGTTCACTCTGGTTGGGATCAAACTGCTGGACAGCACCTCATGCACAGAACAGGAGGTAAGTTAAAGGAACAGGGAATTTGACACACATTGACAAACTCATTATGACTAACTGAAGGAACGCTGTAAAAATTACAGCATTAACACTAGGGCTGATGACCCACAAAGTTTATTGGTTACTGGAACATCTCGCATCCCACCCTACTAGGTGTTCAGCGTTAAGGAAAACTAGTGAAGTAGTTTAACTGGCTTTGTCCACTGAACTGAAGCAGTACAGCATCCTGAAATGGTGGGAATGCACAGGAATAGCAAGCAAGGGGAAGGTGGGCACGGGAAACTCCAGTTTGGTGGCAGTGATGCATCACCACACAGGCCTACCCCAATGTAAATGCATTAGCTTTCATGTTGCCATTCACACACCAGAGATTAAGACTTATTTTTTGTCAGTCCTCATTCAGGTGACACAACAGTATCAATTCTCTCATTGTATGGCAAGATCAAAGACAGCTCTGGGTAGTCTGCTTTCCTAATAGTCCTGAGTGCTCAGAAGCATTGCTTCATTTAAAATGTCTAGCTCAGCAATTTATACCCTCTTAATGAGTGGCTGACAGTAAGGAAATGGTACAAAACAGCAGGGTGCTGACTGTTCTTATGAAGTTTCCGTAAGCGTAACAAGTCAGAATGTAATGGTCGCACAGAGAAGCTGCAGCCAGAGTTAATGTAGGTTGGTTCTTTTAACACAAGGTCACTTTGGCTGGTTTCTTTGGGAGGATCACAGTAAAGTGAGGCTATGAATGGATAAAGCAGTCAGCAAAAAGAATAAGATTCAGTGCAGGGCTCTGGCAGGCAGGTCTCAGCACTTTGTCGGCATCAAATGCACTGAAGCATTCAGAACTGACAGGCCATTACAGGGCATCGATTAGCCTGTTTACTCCATAGGTTAAGCGGCTTTGTGGTCCACACAGACACTTACTGCACGGTGGATTTACACCGCACGTTGCTGCAAAACCAATGTTTGTACAGACAAGCCCACTGTTAATACAAGTGCTGTAAAAATGTGGAAACATGGTTACCTTGAAAATACTATTTTCATGGTGATAACCCAGAACAATTTCTCGGTGATGATGAAATACTATTCTAGTGCTCCTACTTAAAAAAAAAAAAAATGTATACATGTGAACATCTAACCCCCCGCCTCCCTTCCGCCAGCTAATAAGTGTGGATTTAAAATCTTATTTTTTGCTAATCAAAGTAATGTTTGCAGGGCTTTAGCCAAAGCCCAGTTGGAACCTCTGTCTACCCACAATAATAATCGCATTTGGCATTTTTCATTCTTCCTTATCCATTCAGGTTCTTACACTGCACCATGGGGTCTATCTCCCTATGTCAGCATGCAACTAGGACAACATCCTCATGTGACTGGAATGTGGACATCTCCTGACTGTGCCCAGCATCTCACTTTGTAGGGCCATCTCCAAGCCCCTGCCTACAACCAGGGAGTCAAGACCCTCTGGCAATTTCAGTTTACGATACAAGAATAGCTGACTGGAGCCTTACTCCAAAGACTCATTACGCTCAGAACAATCTGAAGCTCTCTTAAGCAAAAATGAAATTGGAGCTCTCTCTAGCAAGGCAGGAAATCGCTTTCATCACTATAATCGGTAAGGGGGCTCAGCAGCTCTTAGCCCTGAAGTGAAGAATCCATCTTTTTGTTTCAAGTGAGGTAGCTAAGTCCCAGTTGGACAGTGTTCAAAGAGAAATAAACCATGGGGAAAGAGAACAAAGAGAGGTAATGCTATGAATGTCAGCGGGTGTGTTTTGCATAAGATGATGTAACACTACAAACCAGCTTAAAGCCTTAGGGTCAATGGACAGCGCAGCAGGCTGCCTTCCCATCAGAGTAAGCTGGCTTTGGAGCAGTGCCAGCCAGATGAGCACTCGCAGACCTTTCAAGTGAGGGCAGCAGTCCTGCTGCACAGCTGACTGGCAGGAAAAGGGGCAAAGCGAAGTAGTGTCGGGGGGGGGGGGGCACTTGCCGCTTTGAGAAGGTACATGCTACTGAGCATCTCTGTAGATTTCAAGGGAGGTAAGAGGGAGCAAACAGAAGGAAGTCTGGCAACAATCTTCTGTTCCAAGATGACTCACTGAGACGACTTTCCAGCAAAGTGCTCTGAGAAGGGCAGGCAGAAGAGCAAGCGTTTTAAATTTCCCCCGGCTGTGCATGCGACTTCTGAAAGCCAGCATCACTGCCCTGAGAAACTCCCACAGCTTTCCAGTCCACATGAAGTGAAACATTAAGGCTTAACTTTAGCTTGCCTACTGCTCCAGGGCACACAGGAGCAGCACACTAAAGCTCACCCAGGAGATCACAAGGGGTTTGTTTCTGAAAACACTCTGGCAAAAAAAAAAAAGTGTTCACTGTGATGGGCTCGCACAGCACAGGCATGGATCCAATCTACAGAGTAGCCAACAATGATAATATATAGCAATTTTAGTATCATGCCATGCTCTGAGAACACAAGCATTAAGTTAAGTCATGACTGCATAAAGGAATACACAGAAAGCTACACTGGGCACCTCCTTTCACACAACATACTTCACTCTTGCATGGCAGATCCTACAGTCATTAATACTAAATCCAGAAGGGAAAAGGGGGTGGGGGGCAGCAAATTCTTTCATACCTTCATCTCTTCCTCCATTTCAGAAAGTCTGCGCTCAAGGGCTCGCTTCTCCTGTTTAGAAACATTTGAAACACAGATGAACAAGCAGCAGAATCAAGTAAGTATGTAATACTTTTGCTTTGAAGAAATAAATAGTAGCTTATATTTCTACAGTGACATTCACAGAAAAGTATCCCAAAGCACTTCACAAAAGCAGGAATTACTTCATTGACAAAGTGCAGCCATCACTGTGGTGGAGCATGGCAGCCATTAAACTGACCTGCAGCATTACTACATACAGTTTAAAGACAGGATGTAAGAAAGGTTATATGATTGAAATCCCAGGGGGAGATAAGACAGACAGAATTACCCCCTTGCCCCAAAGGGGAATTGAGCTAGAACCCAGTTACGTCCCTTTTACGAAATTGTCTTATGGGTCCTAGTATTCACAGGTTTTCAGGACTTCTTGCCAAATTACTGGCTTGGGCCCTCTTAGAAGGGAAGACAGCAATGGTCCCATCACCACCACTTGCAGCGCCTCCATGTTCGTAGAAATGCCCTCAAATAAGTCCTGACCAGGGTCAGTTTGCTTAACTGGAAAGATCTGATGAAATTAAGAGTGTACTGGCTGCAGGCCAAGGAGGAAAAAGAATTTTGCTACTGTCCAAGCTAATGAATATGACCATCTCTGAAAGACACAACATTGGTGTGCATGTGAAGGAAGGCAGTTGAAGTCTCCAGGAATAGGATTTAAACCCCATCCTCACAACCAGCAAGAGGCTCCAATATCTAATTAATCAAATACAGTTCAAGAAATGGGATTAAGGCATCACTTGAGCTGGAAAAGGCAATTCAAGTCTTTGATCTACTGCAGTGAATTTGATTCTTCCGATAGAGGAAGGAAGAGCTCAGTCCCATATTTCAGATATAATACGATACTATTCACCTGACTGGAAAGCCCCCCTCCCCCCGCTGAGCTGGTGCTTTTTGTTAGCGAAGAATAAGAGGGTGTAGAAGGAATTGCCACATTGGACCAATAATCCTTGAACACCACGGAAGATAAATTGGTAGTTCTGGAGTATCTTGTGACAAGACAGACAATTAAGTTTAACTACGTTTTACAGTGAACAGAAAAGCATGGGAGATCAGAACTCACGTATCATCACAGGCACTATTTCTTGGGGGCAGAAACAATATAGGTTTTTTTTAATTAACATTTCCCTTCCAGAAACAAACACACTTATGAAAAGAATAGGACAGACAACACATACCCTTTTCTCCGCTTCCAGCATACTCGATCGGTCAGAGGTTTTTTCCTGTTTCTGCTATTTAGATTAAAAATAGATAGTTATTAAAACAGAGTGGCATGCACAAGGACAGCATAAAGGGAACGGACAGAACCCCCATGCCTAAAAAAGCTTATGAGGCGTGTAAGGTAATTAACAAGAACAATCACAGTTTGTTCTTTGCTTTCAGAGGATCTACAGCACTCTATAAGCCAGCAGAATTGTCTTTTATGGAAACCACACCAGCACATCCATAGATCCATTAGCCAGGATGTACTCCTCTCATCTTCATCTCCACAGTTCTCCTCTTTCCTCCTTACCTGGGCAGCTTTTTCCAGTTTTGATTTGATATCAGCCAGCTCCATCTGGGCTTCCTGCAGTTTTGACTTCAGCTTTTGATTTTCAGACAGTGCACTCTCATAGAGCTGAAACAGGAAGCAAGGTATGTGAATTTCTCTGCAGCCACTGCATGAGCCTGACTAACAGCTGCTCTACAGTTCCCAGTGTCAGGGGCAGGTTTTGGAATAGTTTCTGCATTGCCACAACTTTCTAAGAAGGGGGAGCAAGTGGGCTCAGTTCTTCTGCTCTGGGATTGTTTTCTGTCTTAAACTCATCTTATAAAAGTAAATAAGATCCTTTGTGGATTTTGTAGTTTCTGTAAGCCACAGTCAGTGGACAAAGGAAAGGGACATTTTGTGGCAAACTCCCCAGGCTTTAAACCCTGGGCACGACACGCACACACACCTAGTTGGAGGGCATGCAAGCACTCCTTTTCTAAGAAAGGTTTGTCTGCCCTAGTCTTAATAATTTCACAAAATAAAGAACTCAGAGGATCAATAGACCACATCACTGAGTGTTGCTCTATTCTTACATGGTTTCATTCCAAGAAAAGAAAACTTAAGACATTCTACCGGGAAAACACGTTACCAACCTCCCCAATTCCTGCATCCCTCAGTACTTCCCATCTCTCAGCACTGTACTATGACTGGCTGTTAAGGAAACCAAACAAGAAATCCGATGGCACTTTTAAAGACTAACAAATTTATTGCAAGAGCTTTTGTGGGAGACAGTGTAACCTGATACTACGACTGACACTTCCCTGCTTTGATTTTCCTTCTATTCTTTAAGTTCCCTGTCTTCAAGCATCTGATGAAGTGGGATTTTCTCCCACGAAAACTTGTGTAATAAATAAAATTTGTTAGTCTTTAAAAGTGCCACAGGATTCCTTCTTTGTTTCGCTGAACTAGACTAACATGGCCACTGCTTTGGCTGTAAAGGAGACACTGATTTTTCAATTCAGATCAGAGTCTTCTCTGACTATACCACCTTATTAACGAACTAGAATGAAGTGCCTTTAAGAGTTTAACACCCCTGGGAGTTAAGATCATCTTGATCTGTTCACCTTTCACACAATTTTGACTTGCTACTACTATATTTATATTTACTGCTAATCAAACTAATGTTTGACAGGCTGTGGACAACCATCACCTAATAGAAGGCCTTACATGGCAAGAGGGTGCCTGTCTCCCCACATGAGCATGCAAATACAGGTGACAGCATCCTAATGTGACCTTTCTGGGATGCTTTAATCTCCTGATTGTGCCCAGAGCCTCATTTTACACAGCACAATCCTCAAGCCCCTCCCTACAATCAGGAAGTCAAGACCCTCTGGCAATTACAGTTTATGATACAGGAATAGTCAACTGGAGCTTTGGAGTAAAGACTCGTTATGCTCTAATATTAATCCGAAGCTCCTTTAAGTAAACATGAAACTGGAGCTATCACCAGCAAGGCAGGAAATTGATTTCATCACTGTAATTGGTGAGGAAGTTCAGCAATTCCTAGCTCTGAAGTGGAGAATCCTTCTTGTTTCAAGTGAAGTAGCTATGTTCCACTTGGATGGTGTTCAAAAGGAAATACACCCCCACCCCCGAAGTTGCTCCCTGATCTGAGATCAGGTTAAAGAGTGACTTCATCTCTTAGGCTTTAGTTATTGAAGGATTAGGGCTAGAGTTAAATTAGATTCTTCCAAAATAGCTATATAAGGTGATAGCTTAACGCCCGCAGAAAGAGACACAGTAGTTCCTCTTAGCATTCCAGATTTTGTCCTGGTGCAAATTCAAAGCAGATGAAGAACGTCACGAAAAATCAGTGGTTATAAACAACGAGCAAACATCACCCTGCAGTAATGCTCTACACATCTTTCTGAAATGCTATTCAGATGGTGTAGCTACTTTTCAGATGCTTCCATCTTTGTCACTTGAGAAATTCCTCTGAAAAGGAGCTTTATAATCCAGCTGCCTGTTGTTAAACCAAACTACTGTGAGCTGGAGCACTTCTCTTGCCTGCCTGCATCCCTCACCTCTTCTTTCCTGTGTATTGCAAATTTATTTCTTCCCTCAATTCTCTTGCTTCCTGATTCCAGAATCCTTCCTTCTACCTCGGAAAATGTGCGATTCCAATCGGCAGTGAAGTCGAGATAAAATTACCCGTTGCTTGCAAGGTAACTTAGTGATTTCTGAAAGTCTCCTTTCTTGCCCCTTTGTAGGCCCTCCCAGTAGACCCCAGGTCTCTGCAAGAAACCTACAGCTGGAATAGGTAGATTTTATGTAAACAGGCTAGAAATATTACATGTAAAGCAGCCCTACTTTTTTATAGTCCTTGTTACTCTCCTCCTCTGTTTTACTGCTGAGGGAAGCCAGGCGGTTCTCTCTTCTTATGTAGGCGCTGGAGCGGCCGGTGGCACGATCGCTATACGAGTCGCTGGTGGTAGGGCTTGTACCTGCTGATTCCAACCTACAATCAAACAAGAGTCAACACTACAGAGTAGATGCCAGCTTGGGAACAGCTAAAATGCTGCTATGACATGACCAAGACTGGTCAGAACTCCAGAAGTCCAAGGAACATCTCAACATCTACCAGAAATAACTCAAAATAATCACTAATTTAGTGTCATTTTTGCTGTTCTGTAGCTCAGTGAAAAGCTTAAATGAAGCTCATATTAGGAACTCCTTGGCCACTGGGGTCACCTACAGCTTGCAAACTCAGAAAATGGGATATTGATTCTACCCTCACAAAGCAAGGACATACAATTCAGTAACTTCTGCGAACCCTTTTCACAGAGCGTGGGTCTGTCTCCATGTCAGAGCGCTTCCCCACCCATTCTGATGACAGGAAAAGGGTCATTTCTTTCCCCTTGCTGAGACGCTGCCTATGATTTTTTTTTTTTTTTTTTTTTTTGAGAGAAGAATGATTCCACAGTCTGCATGAAGTGAGTAAATGCATCATAGGAAGCCTTTTTGAAACAACAAAATCACGGACCCTGGCCCCAGCTTCATCTCCAATAAGCAGGAAACTCTACTCATTTAGAGTGCTGTGAATGTAAGAGGCAAGACATACTATTAATACCTAGTAGTTAGGAAGTCTGTAAGGTAAAGCTCTTACCTGGAAAGTCTTTCATGCTAAAGGAAGAGGGAGACAAAAGAAAGAAAACAAAATTAGTAACTGTCATACACCATTAAAACTTCAACTCCAAGAGCTGCAGCCACTGCACTTCAGAGTTAACTTTCTGACTCTGAAAGGAAGTCCCAAGAACTCTGTCACAAGCTTCACCTTGCATATCCAGACTAGAAATCTCTGATCTTTTCCCATAACCTCTCAAATGCCATGACTTCACTGTGGCATTTTAGGTTTCAACCTATCTGAAAAGAAATCAGGGCAAAATCCTAGTTTCCAAAAATCAAAACTGTGGATGGCTTTCAGAAAGGAAAGAGGAGTCAGAGAGAGTGCGTGTCTGTCTGTCACAAAAAACTGCAATGAGATTCCGTTGTGTGGAAGGAGTTCTAGGTCAGCTGGCTGCATGTTAAACTTAATACCTCTAGGTCACATTGCCAGATGTTTCAGGGGATAAAACAGGTAATCATTAAGTGATCCACCCTGTCAACCACTGTCAGTTTCTGGCAAATAGAGGCTTGTGACACTTCAGAGCATGGTTTTGCATCACTGCATAACCTGGCTAATAAACAATGATGGATCTCTTCTCTGTGGACTGCTCTCATTCTTTTTTTTTTTTTTTTTTTTTAACTCTGTTACAGTCCTGACCTTCACAACATCAACTGGCAAAGAGTTCCACAGGCTGACTGTGTGTTGTGTGAAAAAAAATACTTCCTTTTGTTCATTTTAAGCCTGCTGCCTATTAATTTCATTACATGACCACTAGCTCTTGTGTTACGAGAAGGAATAAACAACACTTCCTTAGGTCTGGGTCTACACTCTCGCGCCATTTCAGCAGCAATCGAGGGAGATACGCAAGGTACTTAAAATCCCTTGCGTATCTTCCTCCAATTGCTACCTTCTACTTATCGCGCTCTCTTCAATAGCCTGAGCCAGAGGAAAACTGCTTCCCTCCAGCTCAGCGCTAGTCCTCCTGCAAGAATCCTTTACAGACCTGCTCAGTCGATCAGGCAAGCCTATCTTACAGTGGCAAATTTGCTGCCATGAGGACAAGCCTTTGGTTTCTTTCTCTACACCAAGACTTGATTTTATAAACCTCTCTCATATCCCCACATAGTCTGTTTTCCAAGTTAAAAAGCCCCAGTCTTATTAATCTCTCCTTATATGGAAGCTGTTCCATATCCTTATTTTTATTTCCCTTTTCTTTCCTTTTCCAATTCCAATGTATCTTTCTTGAGATGGAGTGACCAGATCTGCATCCAGTATTCAAGACGAATTGTCCTCCTTAACTGCCAATGACAGGAAAGCAGCAATGGGCTTAAATTATGGCAAGGGAGGTTTAGGCTGGACATTA
Source organism: Podocnemis expansa (assembly GCA_007922195.1). Taxonomy (NCBI): domain Eukaryota; kingdom Metazoa; phylum Chordata; order Testudines; family Podocnemididae; genus Podocnemis; species Podocnemis expansa. Next base: position 3,514,843 of record ML682095.1, read on the forward strand.
GGAAAAAAATTCCTAACTGTGAGGTTGATTAACCACTAGAGTAAGTTGCCTCAGCAGTTTGTGGCATCTCCATCATTGGAAGTTTTTAAGAGCAGGTTAGACAAGCACGTGTCAGGGATGGTTTAAGAGGGTACTCGGTCCTACCATGAGTGCAGGAGACGGGACTCAATGGCCTCTGATGGTTGCTTCCAGTTTCTATCATTCAGAGTGGGTTTACCATGGATTTATAGAGAGGCAACAAACATGATCTCTTCTGTCTTTGTATCTATCCCTTTCCTAGTGATTCCCAGCGTTACTTTTTCTGCCCGCTGCTATACTTTGAGATGTTTCAGAGTACTATCCACAATGATTCCAAGATCAATTTCTTGAAAGGTAACAGCTAATTTGGACTCCATCATTCCATATATATAGTTGGGACGTTTTCTGAAGTGCATTACTTTGCATTTATCAACATTGAATTTCATCTACCATTTTGCTGCCTGCTCACCCAGTTTTTCTGAGATCCCTTTGCAACTGTTGCAGTCTGCTCTGGATCTAACTATCTTGAATAGTTTTGTGACATCTACAAATATTGCCACCTCCCTGTTTACCCCTTTTTGCAGATCATTTATGAATAATGTTGAACAGCACTGGACCCCTGGGGTGGAAGACACACTACTTACTGCTCACCATTCTGAAAACTGACTATTTATTCATACCCTTTGATTCCTATCTTTGAACCAATTACTGATCCAGAAGACTACCTCTCCTCTTAGCCTATCACTGTTTACTTTGCTTAGTGAGGGAAATCTGCATATCGACATTGTGTGCAAGGATGAAATTTCCTCACTAAGGCAAACTTCCAGCAAAAGGAATACACTTTTCAGAAAGTCATTCAGGAATTCAGAAGGGACACAGCAGCACCTGAACACAGTGAAACTTTGGCTGCAGAGCACTGGGTCTAATCGTTTGGAATTTTTGGTGCAGAAAGAGCACATTTCCCTGCAAGTTCAACCAACCTCCAAGCCACCCCTGCTGTTCTATTCTTAGCATTGCATTTGCTGCAGCCCACGTCTGCTCTTCAACCACAGACAATGTGAGTCAACTTGTATAGAAAATAAATCAGTACAGTTTGGCTTGGCACAACAATCTGCTACAGATATCTGCCATAAGCCATACTTGCTAGAAAGTGTCTGTTGGAACATTCTCCATACATACAAGAAGTCAAACAGGAATAGCACAGAAACAGATGATGCAGCATACAACATCACGGTCTCAGTCCCCACTAGTCCCTTCATCATCTCTAACTCCCATGACTATTTTATAGACACTGGTGTTTTATTTACACAGTCCAACGCCAAGGGGACCAAAATTTTCCCTGTTTTGAACCATGTATTAGTTTTGTCACCTCTAAAATGGCTGTAAAATGCTACTGCACCACAATAGCAAGACTTCCCACCCACCTTGAACTAATGCAAATGACAGCACAGGGCAGTAGAAAACTGGGTCCTGTGTTAATCCCATTCCCCTCAATTAATTCTCGTCTGTTGGGCTTGAGCTGACCAGTGATGCTGTACAATTTAATGCCAAAAGCCATGGGTAGCTAACTTTTTCCCCATTTTCAAGAGATGAGATGTGACCCCTTTAAGGGTATCCTGGGCTAAGACCTAGGATCTCTCAAATGGTTTAACAGTGAAAAGTCCATCTACACCATGAAACTAGTGTAATTTTGTTACACAGTTCAGTATTTCCACCAGTGCCTGAAGTCCTGGCTCTTCTTTGCCTTTATGAAAAATACACAGAAAAGGGTTCTCTATGCTCTTCTTGGCTACACTGGTGTTATGAGTAGATGGGGGGAAAAAAATCCTGTTTATAGAAATTGAGCAAGAACAGAGCTGCTGGGAAGAGCAAAGGACCGTGCTGTCAACTTTCCAGAAATATGAGGCCTGCCTTCAACTTAAAACTCAAGTACGACCATAATGTGTAACAGAAGCATGCGCACAATGCCACATTTGCTTGTACTTGTATTCTTCATCATTTAATCTCTCATTTCTATAGCAACAGGGAAGTATTCCAAAGTGCTTTACAAACAAAAATGCTGTGCAAACAGTACACAGGGACCACTTCATTACACAGCCACCTCTGGAGTGAAACCTGCCAAGTGTTCTTCTGCAGAAGGCGACTCTGCCTAACAGTTCAAGGTTGGGGGAGGGATGAGTGTGTTCAACTGAAACAGTTCTTGAGAAGTGAACAGAAATTCCTTTGTCCATTGAGTTCACCATGAAAAATCCTGCTGTCAGTTAGCTCTGTCTTCTTTCAACCCTTATGACTGCAGGGGCTGTTGTGCTACCCTCAGACCATACTCTGGACACCCTTGTTTAGGGCCAGCTGTTAACCCTGGAAGTAGCTCAGCCACAAAAATTTAAGGGGAGATTTTCAAAAAGGTACAAATTACAAATGCAATCCTAACCCCCTATTTATACCTTTGAAAGTCTTCCCCTTAGTAGCTCTGCTATAGAGGAATGAGCAGAAAAGACAGCCATCTCCATGCATGTAGTTGCATGACTTCTATTGTCATAGCCTTTGGGTACCTTATCAACACTGTTTTGTCCTGACAAAAAGCAAAATGAGGAGAGTTTGTTCTTTCTCATTTTACAGATGGAGAACTGAGAGGACATTTCCAAAACACATCCAAGTGACTCAGGAGACCCATTTTCACAGGTGCCTTAGAGCCTCTGGGAGCCTAAATCCCACTAGCTTTCCAAGAAACACAGGTGCCAAAGCCACTTTTAAAAATGGAACTTAGGCTCCTAAGTCACTTGAGCTGCGTTTGGCAGAGCTGGAAATTGAACCCAGCTCTGACCTTCTGTTCACAATCCTCATGTACCTTATTTTATCAAGAACCTGTGGTTTAAGCTGCTGTAATTAAGAGGCGTTACATGGACTTCTCCTAAGTTAAGGAGAAAAACATCCACATCTCACTGGCATCTAAGACTCTGAATAGCTCCGAGACACTTCCCAACCTGTGTCCTTACTGCCTGACCCTACTACATCCAATGTTCTTTGGTAAGGGACTCTCATAAAAATTGCTTCTTGAAACAAAATATTTCACTTCAGCACAAAAGTCAGACGGGTACCAATATCTTTGGTTCCAGATGATTCAACTTACACCCAGAGGGCAAGGGGTTATTAATGATGTGCTTGTTGAAGATTGTTCAAATGTTTTATGGACCAATATGCTAATCCCCCTCAGTGACAGCTTTTCTCACAGCAGCAAGTGGTTATGGAAATAATCTACTTATTTTGGAAGCTTTGTAGCTATTACATCAGGACTGTTTATTTCTCTAAAGGCCTTAAGAAAGTCCTCAAATAGCAGGTCTCTTTCAAAGAAAGGCAAAGAGGGCAGTGTGCAAAAACCAGTTTTGAATCACAGACAAGGGAGAACAACATTTTCACCTTATGGAAAGCAAAGTGGGGTGAATCCTGTGAGAGATTCCCTTAGGAGACAGACAATGAAATGGGAAATAAACATTTTAAGCTATTGACAGAAAGGGGCAGAAGAGAGACACAAGGACATTCGATCACCTTGAGGCTCTACTCTCTTCACTTTCAAGATTTCCCTTCAAGAATGAACTTCACGTGGCGTTCTCAGGCAGGGCTTCTCTTACTTTGTTATGGACAAAACTACAGCTGGAAAGGACACTGCAGGGCATCCAACCAGCCCCACAGGCATTTAGGAACAGAAGAAAAAAGAACTAGCCAAACAATCCTCTCAGTGGTTATTTAAAAAAAAAACCATCTTTATACCACAGCTTACAAAGCCAAGACTGCCTGCCACTTTTCTTCAGAGGCAGGTTTGGATGTACACAAAATTTGCGTGCTTGTGTCTTGTTAAACTAATCCAATTTACTATTATAAATTTGTAACTTACAGGAATTCACTGGAAGCCCATGTGAACCCAAGTCCAGCTATTCAGAAAGCTTAGTATCTTGTCCAGTCATCATAGACTTGTGTCCTTCCACCCACAATCATATGATATTTTAGTGCTGGGCCCATGAAATGGCCTGGTCTGTGGCCCAGGAGAGGTCTTCCATGGTGCATAGTTCCCCCGGGATCTAGCAGACCCACAGATGTTCCACAGGTTGTGCTTCACCACAGACCTGTGTCAAGGTCATTGGAATAGCTCCACTTTGGTGTTTGGTAACACTAATGGCGACACAACAGCCTCATTGAATATTTCTAGACATGTGCACCACATTTCTGGTCACACGGGCCTCGGTGATTTTTAGCACGTATCTGGTACCTTTAACTTGTCATAATCATTCCATTTTGCTTGTGACCAATCTACTGATATCTGGTGAAATGATTCTGGCAATCACATCCAGGCTGTTGGTTTTAGATATCCTGGGAAGTAGCCACATCTGTCATTCTGAACAAGGCCCAGCTTTTTTGCATAAGCCAGACTTTCCCACATGAGACATGCCCTTTGGCAGGAGAATAGCAAAGTGACAGTGTGGCAATGCTTATTGTTGCTGTATTCACCATCCATTTTGAATTTATAAACTTCATAAGTATGTTATTCCCAAGGCTTTGGATGCTTTTGCTCAGTCTATTTATATTATAACACAGTGATCCAGTTAAGGTAATATTTTGAGAGAAAGGTAATTAAGTTCTAGATTTCTCCAAACCTGGACTTCCTGTGAGCAACTGTATAAAGGCTGGATTTGGAAACGGGGAACCTGCATTTTAACTCTACTGTAATTAAAAGCTGGAAAAAAAGTTTCCCTCAAAATCATGCTTTCATTTCACCATAAACAATGAGAGTCCTGCAGCATCTTACAGACTAACAGATTTCTTTGGCCATAAAAGCTTTCGTGAGCTCCAACCCACTCTGTCAGATGCAACCATATGCTTTCAGGTGTAGGGGAGTAGGAATCTCTTTTGGGGCTGACATTTTCAAGGGTCAGTCTCTGTCCAAAGGCCCATTTTGTTTGTGTGTGAAAGTTTCAAAGGAAGAGTTTAACATAATTTTGGGAGAGCGGACGAAAATAAATTTCCATCCTTGTGTGTCTGTGTTTGGGGGGTCCCAAACATATATTTTCAGAAATCGGCTCCGGCCAAAGGAGCTGAATTATGGAAAGCTGAACATCATCTTCACTGAAGCAGCTCTGAAGCTTACAAAATGATGAGTATTTTTTAAAACTGCTGCCTGAGAATGTGCAGTAGAACTTTGTTGTTTTCAGTTGTGCATTTCAGGAGACACACACAACACAGGTGACTTGGGAAGTATAACCCACTGGGCAAGTGTAGAGGCAAACGTTTGGCCAGTATCATTTGTTCACAGTCAGACAGGCAGACTAGCCAGCACCCCGAAATGGAGTCAGCTTCTCAAAGGAGCTCAGTTCCCAACATGATCAGTGTGTTTGAAAAACTGGCCCAACTGCACGCAATGAGCTCTTCTGGTATTCTGGCCAATATGGCTCCTAAAACTGGGATAGTTGTCCTATGAGCTGTGCTCCTCCCTCCACTCATTTTCTCTTTGAAAAAGCAATAGGAAAAATGCAAAAAAGTTACAGCAGCAAGTTACAAAGTTAAACATTTGTAAAGTCAAAATGCAAAAGTTACATGCTCTGATGCATTAACTTAGCCTTACTGCAAACATGGTAAATGAGCAGTAGCGTGAGATGTGCTTCAGTGCCTGGTCCCTGTCCAAGAGAGCTGAAAATCTAAATTTACAGATTAGAAAGAAGAGCTGAAGATCTCAGCCTCTGGGGGAGGGTGTGTTTGTGTTAGAGGAGAGGAAGCAAGTGAAAGAATAAAAGGTTGCCCCTGTAAGCTCACACTGTTACTCAGCAGGACATATATACTGCGAGAATGGTGTTATCTATTCCTGTTTTCTGTTGAATGGAAACCTTGCATTACACTATGTTAAATGTATGCCATGCAGCAACAGCTATTGGACCCTTGACTGCCCTGTTTTGGGGCCATTAACTCTGCGATTTCAAATGCTCTATTGTCTGTTTGACCCACATCATTCTGTTTTCCCTAAGCTTTGCTAAAAGCTAGAAACAAAGAAGCTCCTTACAACTTTAGGCTATGAGATCACACATCTCACAAGCCACACAGGGTCCAGTTGGGAGACCAATGAAAAAGAAACTGTGTTAGTGATACAGATGGTGATATGCTTTCCTGAGTAAGTATTAAACCAATGTCCTCGTATTTCTTTGGGAACCACTGAGTCCTAGACGGTGCTGTCTTTTAAAGACAAAACCAGAGCATGGTGAAAGGAGGAGCGTATTTGCACAAACTCAAGTTCCTGGTAAGCCCTGGTCCTTGCCCTCTTTCCCCTGTGGATTTTGGATATGAAACTACTTTATGGTCACATACAATGGAACCATTCAAAGCTTCACACCCTGAGGTCATGCAGCAGCAGCAGCACTACCACCACCACGTTCAGCCACAGTGCAGAGAGCGCCTTTCATTGTTCTCCAGCAACCTCTCTAACCAATCCAGAAAGGTTACTAATAAGGCCCTCAGGGAACCTCATCCAGCCAAGATTGGTTGGCAGAAGTAGGGCCTCTGAAGTGGGGTGGTGCTGAAAACTCTTAATATTGCTCTCAGCTTTCCCAGATGAAGCTATTTCACTCAACCCTCCCTGCCCAGGATTTTCATTGTGCTTACTCTGTTCCCATTTCTAATTAAAAAGCAGAACTAGGTATTGGCAGTTTATTAGTTTAGATGGCCAGGAGATTGAGAAGAGCCAGGAGCGCCATGTGGTTTTGATTTTAGATATGTGTTCGGATTATGGAACAGTGGAGACTTCCTTTAAAAAACTCAAAACACTTTTATGACTATTAGAAGTTCAGGGAAGTATAATTAAAACCAAACTCCTCACAGAAAGTTCAAGATAAAAAGCAGCCCCTAAAAGGCAATGCCAGCCAGAAAGGGGGAGAAGAGGGGAAATCAACTTCTTCCCTTGCCAAAGCAGAAATTGGCCTAATAGCCTTCAAGTGCATTCTTCTGTGGCCAAGATCTGACCTTGCAAGGATGGGAAAAAATCTAATATTTACATTTCTTCCAAAGAAAGTAAATGGCCCAGGACCATTTTATGCTGTATCATGTCCAACTGGCCAAGCCTGGGAAAATCTAGGCTATTCTGGGATGCTCTGCAGGGGATTTGTTTTACTGTATTGTGTCATAGTACTGGATTAACATCTATGATAAAATGACTACCAATTAATGAGATCCTGGAGCACAGCTCAAGCCAGGCCCTCTTTCCCAGTGAAAAGGCCAAGTTTTATGCACCTCATGAAGTTTAACCTTCTGCTGGCAAGTATTTACCCAGTGAGCCTCATGAGTTTGGGTTTTAAAACAACCTGGAACTCACAGATTCAGACTTTAAGGCCAGAAAGGACCAAATATGATCATCTAATCTGACCTCTTGCACATTGCTGGCCACAGAACCTCACCCACCCACTCCTGTGACAGATCCCTAACCTGCTGCTGAGTTACTGAGGTCCTCAAATCATGGTTTAAATACTTCAAGGTACAGAGAATCCACCATTTACATTAAGAAAAGCCAAAAGGTCATCTGCTTTTACGGGGATTTCTGTCTATCCCACATCTGCGTAACCACCACTGATGTTATAAGGCATTTTTGTCAAGAAGAGAACAAACATCCCTTTCCTCTCGTTTCTACCAACCTCCCACTCCAAAGATTTTCCACAGCTGCTCCACTGGCACAGATCCACTGGTATAACTGAAGTAAAAAGACTGTTCCCATTGGCGCCTTATTTAGAAGAGAGCTCTCTCTCACCACCACCACCACCACCACCACAAGAGGAGCTGAACTAGTAACAGCAGTATTGAGGTTGGAGGAAAAGACCAACCATACAGAAGGCCTTACTGTATTCTGGGTTCTTACACACCTATTCAGGCATGTACAGATCAGACAAGTGTAATGATTCAGTTTACTAATGCCTGTGATACCACAGATTTATTTGGAAATACATAAATTACTCCAGAACTGAGGAATGCAGTCTTAGAATGGGGGCAGCATAGCAAGGGCCTCCATTCCTAAAGGAGTGCCCAACTGGTGACTAGCACCTGTTAGTGCTTCTTGAAGTTACACTGGCTCTGGAAGAACAAACCCATTGACTGGACAGAGGCATATTTTTGCAGCTTCCTATTAGCGAGGGCTGGAAAAAAAAAACACAGCTTGCTTTCCAATTTTATGTCTCTGTGACTGCAAGGATTACAAGTCCTGTGCATGTGATTAAAAACCCTGTAAAACCAAACCACCCCCAAATAACCCTCAAGCCCCAATACATTTGATGCAAAGTATGTTTTCACAAATGATAAATCAGTAGGCTTAGTTTAATAAAACCTGCTCTTCTTGGAGCATATTATTAGAGGATCATCCAAGAATAAATAGTGGGCTCAGAGACTAGCTGAAGAGCTTAGGCAATTAAACATGCACTATTCTCATCGATAATCAGAAACAAATACATACGCCACTGTTCTCCCTGAGCTGTGTACATGTGTGCGCATACGTGCGTACGCACGCATGCACACACACGCACAGAGAGGTTGGGAAACCTGCACACGCAACAAAATAAAGTGTGCACAAAAAAATTCAACAGTGCTAACATTAGCGCACACAGCCTATGAAAAATTAGAGGGAACACTGCATACCACAATAATTTTGAGCGACAACTGCATGTGATTGGTGCACTGCTCTAGCCCCAAGGTGGGCCTAAAACTCAACAGCATTACTATAGTTCACGTGACTTTCGGTCCTTGCCTCAGTTCCCAATCTCTTCTCTCGCAATGGCCCCTTTGGCTTTACAACAGCTGTACTTCATTAGCACAAACCCATGGGGATAAAATACTCTACGCAGAATGTCAAGCTGGATAGTATTTTAATTTAGTAAAGGCCATAATTCAGAAACCTGGTTTTGTGGCTGGTAAATGTTTTTTTGAAGGCAGATCAAGTTTTATTGGTGAAAAATTTAATTTTGTGGAGAAGTGATACAATCTTAGCCACAACCCTCCAGACATGCAACTTCAAGAGGAAATAAAAAGCAGGCACCAAAGTGACACAGGAGAGGGAAGACTTTTTGCTTCTAAATTTCACAAAGCCATAGGTCTGTGAAACTGCTGCTGCTTCTCTGCTACCAACCCCTTCAAACACCATGTCCGGACTTTTCCAGGTTTTCTTAATGGGGATTTAAACATACATTCAAGGCACTTGGAGACTGGCCAAAACTGAAGTTGCCTAAAGCAAAGATACTCCTAGTCTCTCAGAGATTGGAGCACATTCCATGACACTGTGGTACGAACACCTCCCCTAATTTTTGCAAACATATCACTGTGGCAACTGCAACAATCATATAAAACAACTGGGTGACTAATCAGTACGCTGTTGCTTAGCTGTCTTGTTTCTAAAAGACCAAGATATTTAGTGCATCTTTAGTTGCACTGTCCTCTTCTGATCATTTGATTTCCTTGTCCTTCTGCTGAGAGCACAGCATTGTCAGTTCTCGGTTCAGACCAGAAGTAACTGTTCTGAATCACAAGAGGTCCCTAAACAGTCCTGTGAACAGCTCTTCTCATGTTAACATCAGTAAAACAAAGAGCCTGGTGGCACTTTTAAAGACTTACAAATTTATCTATCTCGTGGCCTTCCATGGGAGAAAATCCCACTTTGTCAGATGCTTTGAAGATGGGGAACTTACAGTTCTGATGAAGTGGGATTTTCTCCCATAAGAGTTCATGTGATAAATAAATTTGTTAGTCTTTAAAAGCCCCATCAGACTCCTTGCTTGTTTCACTGAACTAGACTAACACAGCTGCCCCTTTGGAACTTAACATCAGTAGTTTCTGTGGGGAGCTAAGCTAATTAAGGATTGCATTTATTACTAGAATTGGAGCTAAAAATTGGGTAAAATAAAATGTTACAGAAATGTATGCATTTTTGTGGCATTCAAAAGCAATCTTGCTTTTACAATCTGTTCCATGAGCGAACTATTGATAAAAAACATATAAATAATTTTAACGTGTGGGCATGCAATGAAGATTGAACTGATGTACATTTCATCTAGTTACCATGGACTGGTCTATACTGAAATTGCTGTGACAATCTCCATAGAGCAATGCAGTGTAATCAAATCGAGCAGGTTTCTAGTGGAAAGTCCTGTGGCTGCTGGAGACCCACTCAATCAATCCCAAAACACAGTAATTCCACCCTCCAAAAAAAAAGAGTAATGCTGCACTGAACGGAGACCATTTCCCGTTGACAAAGCTGAGTGAAGATGACATGGTAATGGAGAATAAATCAGTCGATGGGAGATACACATTCTACAAGTACATAGATTGCGCATCTCCTCTTGACCCAGCATGGCAGTGTAGAGTAGGCCTATGCTTTGGGGCTACAGTACAATATGCAGATTAGAGGAATCCCCTGATTAGGGCAACATAAGCTGAAAAGCAATTGTTGTCTCTTTAGCAGGTGATCATGAAAGTTAAATGATCAACTCATTTGCAAGCTTCCTGACACCAGAAACAGAACCACTAGCAAATCTCCCAGGTAAAAATGGTAGCAGTTCAAGTGAGGAACTTTTAAAATCAGAGGTAGGATATTGCATTCCATTCCTTGATCAACCACTGACTAAGGGAGTAAAACAAGCTTCTGAACATGCTAACAATTATACAAATGAGCAAACTAACAGGCAGAATTCTAGTCAAGTTAAGAATAAGACTCATCATACGAAAGTCTCTCATTATTCCCTCCTTGCTGCCTTTGAAGAGCTCTCGCCAGTAAGGGTAAGGGAATATCATAGCAGCAATTCAGTTGATAGATGGCTTACAGACAGCTTGAAGGTCAATACAATAACTTTCCATGCACAGACAATTCATGTGTAATAAGTAGGGCACTGCTCAGGAACTCGAAGATGACAATCTGAAGTGAATGAATCTGTCCTCCTCAGCCACTGAAGCAGCAGAACAGGACAATGTTCAGTGCTAAAGTAAGTGAATAACTTCCAAGGGGCTGCCATGTTAGTCTGTGCATAGGAAAAACAATGAGTGTCCAGTGGTACTTTAAAAACTAACAGATTTCTTCAGGCATAAGGTTTTGTGGGTTACAACCCACTTCGTCAGATGCAAGCTTCAGTCTGTAGACAGTCTGTTCCTTGTGGCTGTCCACTTCTAGATTTTTACTCCAGGACCTCTGGCCCTAAAAGACACTCATCTCCTTTCATAGCCTGATGAAGCTGCTTGAATCTATTCAGCCAGCATGACTTGACAGTATTCACATCCAATCCCAGTACAGGGATTTAGCACCAGTCTCTAGGGTGACTCAGAGGAGCTGGCAAACCTCCTTGTTATCTGTCTCCATGCCTGATTGGCACAGACTGACAAAAAGGTACCGATACTCAGCTTTGTCATACACTTGTTAGTCTTTAAGTGCCACACGACTCCTTTTTTTGCTGGACTAGACTAACACGGCTATCCCTTTGGAAATTGTGATACACTGTCAGATTCAGAGTGTCTCTGGATCAGCTGTTGCTTTCCCATCCAGAGCTGGATTCGTTTACTGTGCCCAACATGTGAAGTGTTCTCTCAGATTTTGCCTTACGTTGGAACAGGCTGCAGAGCTTTGATTCAAAACAAGAACGTCTTTATACAGTTTATTACAAGAAACTTTTCTTCTGTGCAACGCACCCTCTAATTACAGGAGAGTGTTCTGACTGGCTAAACCTCCCAGAGAAAGGAATCCTATCCATAAACTGGTCTCCTAGACCAGAGACAAGCCAACTGAATTCAGAAAAGCAACACTGGCCAAGTTAGAGCTCTATAAAGACTGCAAGTTAGTTACTCTATTTGACAACTGGATAACTGAAGACAGTGTATATACACTACTGCCCCTCTAATCAGCAGTCCAGAAGTAAAATGTCCATGAAAGTTTTTTATTTTATTCTGTTCTAATTTATTGCAACTAGAACAGCTTAACACGCCATTTAGGAAAAAGCCCAGAGACATTTTTCTCTAGAAATATTTATACAAAGAAGGCTTTTCTAGACTACAATTGCAGATAAGAGGCAAGTCAAGTGACACTTAGGTAGTTTTACCTAATAAACCTGTTACCACTAATACTTGAAACAGGAGTTAAAAACTTGTTACATGCATAAAAACTCTCACAAATCAAACTCTATGTAAAGGGACTGTCAAACCTGTTTAGATTCAAAGCTACTCCAAGGATGTAATCCAATTAAACATTTTGACCCACATCTGAGTGCACAGGGATAGCACTCATGGATTAGAAGTGACAGAACTCTTTTTTTATTGCATATCCATGCAAATAAAGTTTTATCCAGTTCCTCATGCTTTAAGCATCTAACGTATTCTGCTCTCCTCTCTGTGCAGTACATTTGCAAACTGAGTAGTTAATAAATGCCTGCATTAGTCTTTTTCCTTTTAAGACCTGTGTTCAATTCCAGGAGCATTTGTTCACATCACTAAGCCACCATGTCGCTGAGCAAGTTCCAAAGGGGTAGCTGTGTTCGTCTAGTTCAGTAAAACAAACAAGGAGTCCTGTGTCACTTTTAAAACCTAACAAATTTATTGCATCAGCTTTCATGGGGGGAATCAAACTTGGATTTTCCTCCACAAAAGCTTGTGAGATAAATAAATTTGTTAGGCTTTAAAAGTGCCACAAAACTTATTGTTCACATAGCTTGGGGCACCCGAGCACACTGCAGGTCTGAACTGGGAGATTCTAGAGATGGAGTGGGAGGAAATGGAGAGCTTTCACCCTCTCCCCCAATCAGATGCCATCATACTGAGAGTCAGAGATCCAGCACACGGCCCACTCATGGTGGAAACTGTGATCCTAACGAAGTTACTAGCAATTTACCTTGATAATGCTTTACATGCACGTAGTGAGTTAGAAGTTCAAGCGAAAGAAACACTGAACACAGTGAGTATGGAATAAAGTTGGAGCATCTTGGAACATCATCAAGGCAACACGGGTGAGAATTCTACTAGAAATTCTGCTGGCCTTTCTGGAGGGCTGCCTCAAGCTCTAACAGGAAAAAGGAACATGTACTGAAACTGGCAATTTGGGAAATAACTAAATGATATGGAGTACTTCATGGAAAACATAGCAAAAAAGACAGCACAGATTAATGCAGAGAAAGTACCCGGTTATTAAAAGAGGGGCACAAAGATAATTGGCTGCTTTAGAAAAAAAAAAAAATCACTGAGCTATTGCCATGCCAGTCTTGAACGAGTTGTATGGACCATTAGAAAATAATGTGGACTTTATAAATGAAAATAGAATTGATAAAAACATGTAAGGAAGTGCATGAAAAAGCAAAATGCACTCAAGTGAGCAGTTTGGGAGGATATGCATGTCTGGGCACTGAAAGATTTGGCTAACTGGTAATTATTTCCGACAAATCACAAGAGCAGGCAGCAGGAAACGGAAGACACGCCTAACTCTAGGCTAGAAAGAGGTGGGTCATTTGGCTTTCAAACAGCATAACAGGGTTTCTAAATGACTTCAAATTCAATTGCTAATGCTTTATGCCCGAGTCCTTCTCAACCCTGCCTTGTCTCTCTTGCTCTGTGCAGATTTTCCACATGCATACAATATAGGCCCTTGACATTGTTGAGTTACCGAGCTCTGAAGTAACCTACTAAAGTTCTTCTGGAACAACTATTAAATGATGGCACCAGTACATCATAGAAAGACGGTCCTGCTGGGGAAGAAGGAATCTGGTGTTTCCCCTTGAAGAAGCTGCCAGACAATTCTCATTATCATTATTATTTGGTTAGAAGCTGTAGAACATTATGCCAACTGGATGCTAATTTATATTACCAAAATGTGAATTCAAGTAAAACTAACTTGTTAGTTTTCTTTTGGAGAAATGAGGCATTGCAGCTACCTGTGGGTACTCTGGCTGACCCGATAAGAATTATCTGGCTACTCCCACTCCAACACTGTTCTGACCCGTCTTAGTATTTGAAACAGAACATTTCAGGATTGCTTGTCCTTAAATGACCATGGTGTGCCTAGGGGATTAGAGCGATGGATGACTTTGCATACCCCACGTGGACATATCAGGTCAGCTGAGAACTAACTGTTGAGATTCATCCCGAATCCTCTCTCCAGTATTTTCAACATATGGAACAATGTTCTGCAATAAGTTGCTCTTATTCTTAGGCGTTTCCCACGTTTGCAGTCAACAGAGAGGTCTTCCAAAATAAGGATGAAAAGACGACTTGGATGACAAAGTAACAAAGCGCAAGAAGAGACCACAGAACCTCAGATAAGTTAGATGGACATAAAGCTAGCTAGGAATGGTGTTGATAAATTGGACTTTCAATTGTCATTAGCTATTAAGGCCTTCAGGTTAGAAAAAACAATCATGCAGTGCTCCCTGCTGTCTTAAGATTTCCAAAAGTGGTGGGGTTTGTTTTGTTTTGTTTTTTGGGGGGCTTGAGAAAAAACACCCAAAAGCAGTACAGATCAGTTAGCTAAACCTAATTTATTTTGAGCAGTTATACTTTGTCTGAAACCTCTCTAGATATTAACACATCCATTACAACAACAAGACAAATTTACTTCTGACTGAACTGTCAGTTAATGTTTGTTGTACTTCTATCTGGAATCCTTGCACAGTTAAAGATCCCTGAGCTTTAGCAGGAGCAGTGGCCTCACCAGTGCTGAGTGGATTTCTCTCCTCTTATAAATGCTTTGATTAGTGCTACCATCTAGAACAAAGACTGAGCCACCTATATGCACTTACTAGGTTCTGAGATCTGCAGCTGCACCATCCAAGAGGCTATTCATGGTTATTACTACTTCTACAAGTTCCTAATTATTCTGCACCTTATATGGAAGGTAGCAAAAGTGAGTGACCACCATAATGGCAGCTATGGCAAGATGTGTATGCATCACACTCACCAGCATGAATGGTTGAAGGGGAGAAGAGAAGTCAGTTTGGGTCTGAAGAACAGCGTAGACACTGATCTTCTCTAATAAATGGATGATTGAAGTACTTCATTCTCCAGCTGAGAACAAAATATAAAGCAGGGGTCTCAAACATGCGGCCCCTAAAGCTATTTCCTGCAACTCGCAATGACACTTGTTACTGATATTTGCAATATCTTTTTATGAAAAGGTTTCAGTGGTCCAGTCCTCATAACATACTAGTCCTCATGCAGCCCTTCAATAGTCCTCATGGTGATTTGAGTTTGAGACCCCAGACATAAAGGATCTACACCCATCGTTGTCCATTACTGCCAATTTATCAATGTACTGTGCAGAAGTAGATGCAATTGTAGAAACTGAACGTTTTAAGAAGGGTAGCTGTGTTAGTCGGTGTACAGCACAAAACAAAGAGAGTCCTGTGGCACCTTAAAGAACAACAGATGTCTTTGGAAATAAGCTTCTTGGGCTCCAACCCACTCCATCAGATGCAACTGATAGCATCTGAGAATGCATCTGATGAAGTGGGTTGGAGCCCATGAAAGCTTATGCCCAAAGAAATCTGTTAGCCTTTAAGGTGCCCCAGGACTCTCATTTTTGCTGAGCATTTTAAGACCTGTTCAGTTTCACACAGCTTTGGAGGAAGATAGATAATTTTTGAGCTCCCAAACTAACTCTCTGGCCCTGGTAACAAGCATCTAGGAGCCCCCAGCAGATGCAATAAAAGAACTAGGGAATCCACACCAACTGCCAGCAGTGGAGATGGAGAGAACTGCAAGATTGAATTTAGCATATGGGCAAACAGCAGCAGCAGAAAGTACAGCTGAAGTTTTATGTCTGACTGTTTCCCATACAGACATAGTGGTTTAAATGGGCTTTCACATTAAGCCGTTAAGATGTACAACAAAAGGTGCATATTCATCTTCCATGACCACTTCAGGCTACCTGGAGATTCATTTCACCTCTTCACATAGTCAAGGTTTCTCAGCTTGAGTGTAGCATGCATAAACATCTCTAAGACAGATGACATGCTGCCTACCTAACTGCATGGATCTGTGGAAAGTATCTTTCACACAGCTCCAAGGCCATTAGCAATGATGCTGTAAAAGTTTCTTTAACTTTTAAAAGTATTACTAAAAGCTGTTAGATGGATCATCTCCAAAAGCAATGATCTGAAGGAATGGGACAATGCAAAATTAGTTACCTCGACCTACTAGCCTCTTGCAAGAGACTATTTGCAGTTTTTTTGTTTGTTTTTAAAACACCACAAGCATGTCCCACTTCACCGGGATGCTGAGGCTGAGTCCAGTTGTACGGCACACTTCAGAGCATTAGTAATATTTAATTGCACATGTCATTTAACAAGCCTTTCAGGTTTTGCTTCATTTCCATTTCAAAAACTCTTTGCTAGCCAAGCTCTCTGCCAAAGAATGTACCAGGGAGAGTAAGGTTTGGGGCCACCATGAAGAAGTAGAAAGCAAAAACAGAAACAGGGTGAGAAAGATTCTCTAATCATTCAGCCAAATAACTACAGCATGGCAACTGCAGACGTTACCTTTTTACATTGTTCAAACCTTTTGGTAAAGAGGAACTTTCCTGAGTCTACTCCAAAGCCACCCTGCGCAGAGAAGCAAACCACGTCCATTTATCTCCCAGGGCAAGAGGACAGACCGACACCATAAATCTCTGCCTGTAGCCAGTGCTGAGGAGGTCACAAGACAAGACAACAATGAAAGCGATGCTTACTCTGAGTGTCTTTGCAATCGGGGAGGGAGACGATGGGGGGGAGTCGGACTGAGATTTCCTGTTTCGAGTGAACTCCTTACTCCTTGTGTACAAGGACGACATGGTCCCTCCGGGACAAGAAGGGGGATGACAGCACCTCTCAAGTAAGAATCAAGTCCAAGTCTTCTGGCACGCGCTGCTGGGGAGCTCCTTCTCTCACGCCAAATCAAACTAATTTCATCATTAACACGGTTACAGGAATTTCAAAAAGCTTCCTGTTTGGAGTGTGATACTTTCTGGGATCAGCTTTATAGCAAATACTGTTCCACAAGGCTTCTTCCTGTTTAAGTTGAAGGGAAAGTATAAACGAATACCTGTGTTGCAGTCCAGGGTTTCGCAGCACTGCCCTCAGAATAAAGGCCTGCTCTAAGATCTTCCACAAAAATGTTTCCTCTGTATCATTCAAAGCCAGAATGTCTCTGATGACCCCCCAATAACTACAGCAGCCAAAACTCCTCCAGTCCCACAATGGGGAAGCCAGAGAACTTGCTAGTTTTATCCAAATAGGAAGCTTTTGCAAGAAACCAACTTCACTCCACAGCACTGCTAAGAACTCTCTGCTGCAGCAGCAGAGCAGAGCTGCATGACTTAAGAGAAACAAAATAGTATAAATCAGGAACAAATGCTGTTTCAGAAAGGGGCAGTCCAGATGAGGTTGTATTTTGTTCCGTCCTCCTAGTTAGAGACGCCTTTACACACATACATCTTCCCTCCCCTCTTGCTGTTTTTTGACATTCCAAATCCTTACTTGTTCAACAAGGAATTTTGGAGGAAGGCCAAAGGCAAAGATTCACTTTCAACTTGGGATCAAGGCTGCCACTTGTAGGAAGAAGAAAACATTCAAACTCCCATGGCGAGGAGTGCTCAGAACTGGAGGTCAGACAAACACACTACACTTTGCAAGGTATAAATTTCAAGGCACTATTTTGCAGCTAGCTACTTTAAAGACTGCTTAATGTGGTAACAGAACACATTTCAGGTCACCATTTGACATGCTTTTACAGAACACCATGGCATTTGGAGGACAAGTGAGGGTTTTTTTGAAGCTTGTTTAGAGCTATGAACAAGCAAAGCTTAGCCTGTCTGATGTGCTGCCATTCAAGCTGACACTTTGAATTTCTTTGTTTTTATAAAGGTGTGTAAACTGGCCCGCCGCTCTGCATGCATTTCTTTTCAACTCCAAACCCATGCTATCTGTCCTTTGCCCAGCAAATAACCAGCCGGCCTGTCAATTTTGGGGACAGCCTTTCTTGCACCAACTGGCCAGTCAGGAATTTTCAGTGCAGGCAAATAAAGAAACCCTACATATTTGCATATTTGAATAAATGCACTTTAGAGGTAGAATGAATCCCACTCATATCCAAATCACATAAGCATACCCAGTACATATATTTGAATTACTGCATGTGAAACATGCCCAAGGTGGATCGGGAGGAATGGCACACACTCTGGAGGACAGGAGTAGAATTCAAATGGACCACGACAAACTGGAGAACTGGGGCGCAGCTGACCAATACAACTACAAAATAGGGAAATAATGGGGAAGAGGCTAGTACTGCTGAAAAGGGGCTCCTAGCAGATCACAAAATGAGTATCAGTCACTGTGATGCAGCTAAGAAAAAAGCTAATATTCTGGGGTTATTAACCAGAGTGTCATGTGTCAGACACAGGAGGTAATCGTCTCACTATTCAGTACTGGGGAGGCCTCAGCTGGAGTACGGTGTCTAGTTCTAGATGCCACACTTCAGGAAAGATGTGGATAAATTAGTGTCCAGACAAGTACAAGAGGAATGATGAGGTTTAGAAACCCTGACAGATGAGGAAGGGTTACAAAAACTGGATATGTTTGGTCTTACAGCTTTCAAATATTGTAAGAGCTGGTACAGAGAGAATAGGAATCATTCTCCACATCTACTGAACATTGCTTCTCATCCTTTCAGTTTAATCCTCAGCAAGGGTGTTTTAGGTTAGATATTAGGAGAAGTTTTCTAACCATGATGATTATTAAGTAACAAAAATAGGCTTACAAGGGAGGTTGAGGCATCTACACAGTTGGAGGTTCTTAAGAACCAGTTGGACAAACACCATCAGGGATTACCTAGATGTATTTGATGGTGCTTCAGCACGGGAGGCTAAACTACATCATGTTGCTAGGTTTCTGTGAGTCCATCATTAATGTGTTCTCATGTGTTACACTGGAAAGCTGGATATCAGTCAAATGCAGGGTGTGTTAAAGAATGCGTCATTGCCCAAGCTTCTGACCCTACAGTAGTGTTCTTCGTTGGAAACACACAGGTCCAGGTACCTGTTTACTGAATTAGTTTCAGTTATCAAGCACTGATGAAGGAGCAACATACTGCAACCAGCAGACGGAGAACACCCCAGAGCTTGTTTACATAGACTTCTACTAACATTAGCTATCGACAGAGGTGGCTTTGTGCCTTGAGTTAAACTACTGAGAGCTAGGACAGGATAGCGCACAAAGTAGGTTATCACAGAACATTTCACAGTAAGCATAACAAGTTTTTTTTTTTTCCTTCCAGCACTTCAGTATTTGCCTGTTACCCTCCCTTTTTAGCAAACCACATGTCTGTGGAGTCTAAATATTCCTGAAATGTGTATTTGGAGACTAGTGCTTAGGGAGCATGATACAGAACTTAAAATATAGAAATGGGTAAAGATAATTTCTATAGAACGGGGGGGGGGGCATTTGGCACCATGTAAATGAAGCCATCTCAGTGACCAAATTTACTTGGTAGGTGATTGTGTTGAAGAGTCACTTAGCTGTTTACAGACAAAGCAAAGTGATGACTAGTGGAAAAGCTTTGGACCGGTCTTATGTATTTGGACAATAGTTCTGCCAGGTAGGGAAGTATGACCATCAGTTCTACAGAAAGGTAGATGGAGCACATAATTTCAGTGACTTGCCTTCAGTCACATTACAAGTTTGTAGCAGATATAGGGACAGAAAACAGATCTTAAAAGTCCCAGGTCAGTGCTTTACAGACCCTTCACCTCCTCAGTCTAGATCAGGGGTGGCCAAATTTTATGGAACTCAAGAGCCACACGGGTTGATTATGAAACCTTCAAGATCCTCACTGTGGCATATAGCCATATGCTTTTACCTACTAAATTGATTTGCTGATGTTCTTCCGCGAACCACACGTTTTCATTCAAGAGCCACAGTTTGGCTGCGCCTGGTCTAGAGTCAAACGCTGCTTTCTACCGCATCTCAATTGTGTTATTTCGGTTTTCTAAATGGATATTCCTACAACTCTGGCACACTTGTTTTTGTCTCACACAGCTTTTGTTTCCCAGGTTTCAAAACCATATACAACAATTCAAATCAGCTTCACTTGTGTAGCAACCACAATGAAAAGGTGTCACAACAGCAACAAGTCTGAAGAAGTCCATGTTAGTCACCAAGGTGGAGTTAAAGAACTCTGAATTCCGGTCTATTGTTTCTTCATTTCCCAAGTATGCTAATACACCGCATAGGAACAATGCAGTGATTCATAATCACTCTTGGTCATGTTCCACTGGAGGAGGCAGGGAAGAATTTAAGAGCAATGATTGGCAGTGACCTTCCTAGCCTGATTATTAAAACCAAGGCAAACATTGAATACTGTGCTCTCTCAATATGCCAGTTAAAACTGAACTTGCCTGGCATACAAGTGAGGCTAGCATTGAAAAGGTGCAAAGTGTTAGACAAGACCTAATTTTTGGCTAGAAAGGGCAGCATGAAAACCTCTTCACCACCCCACAAGAAACAGAGTAAAGCATGCATGGGAGGAGAGGAAAGAATGCCAAGAGACAGCTCTAAGGTTTAAATCACATTCACACACACAGCTATCTAATTTCTTCCTAGCCTTTGAGACTTTCCCTTTAAGTTTTCCCAATGCAATGATCCAAACAGAATCTTCAAACCCCTGTGGTTCTGCTATTCCTGATGCTCTGACTGAGCCTAACGCCTCAGGCTTGGGATTGCCACTTGCTACTAACAGTGCTGCCTTGAGACTACTCCTGCGTGTAATTAGCAATATGGTGCATTATGTAGCTGTTATGTGTGTTGCACTCCACAGTGCTTTGAATGCAGTGGGGTACATTCACACAGCTACAAGGAGAGTGATCTTCAGAATGAAGCATTTCAGGGAGAACACATCTCTGTTAACGCTCATGAATAAACTTGCTGCCAGACTCCATTCACCGAAACACGGTCCAGGAAAACACAGGACCTTTGCAGCAACATTTCCAACAGAAGGTGAGTACAGCAACAGAAGATCCCATATTCAGATCATCCTTGAAATGCAGTGTAGTTCTAATTACAGCCAGACTCTTCAGACAGCTTATTTCCTGCAATGCAGTATAGCAGCCCCACCCACATAGATATTTCAGGGAGAGGCAAGAAGCTAACATGAAATTGGGTAAAAAAACCCACAATATCAAGAAACGACTGTGGGGAAGCCTATTGAAGACAGAACCTCAAGCTAATAAATAATGGGCAAATGTAACTGACAATACAGTGTATCAGAAAGAAGACTATGACAAAGCCCTTAGCCAAACAGGTAGAAAAATTAAAATCATTATGCTATAAAGCCTTCCACCATAGACAACATACTGAGAGAGATACCCTTATCAGGATGTTAGCCCCTGAACAAACTGGAAGTCTGAAAAAGATATGAAGCCAGTGGAAAAAAAATCAATTCTGAACAACAAACCTAAAATCTGCTTTCCTCCAAGAGGAGATGCAGAACTGGAAACTGGAAACAGTTTGTAAAGACAGTCATCCCACAGCACACATGTTAGCTAGGGTCCAGCTCCATAATACTTATGAACATTGTGCAGAGGGAAAAAAAAGGGAAAGTCCTTTTTAAAGACAATTAGAAATCCACTAGGAGCACCAAAGAATAGGCAAGATTCAAAAAAAAGGACCAATGACTTTGCATTTGTCCCATTTCTTCCAAACCACTGCTCTGAAATCCTTATTGCCCCATAAGTTCCTCCAGGTAACTAAAAACTTACCATCTTCCACCGGATGCTTGAACATGCACCATCTGGTTTATTTTGGCACAGCTTAACCACGACAAACTTTTTTTCAGTTGTTTTAGTTCCAGTAAATTCTGATGCTTCCATACTAGACTTTATAATACACAATGTGGTAAATTCCAGATTTTCTACAAATATTTGCATGTGTGGAGGACTGCCCCGGACTGTTTAGTAACAGAGTTATTTTCTGGCCATTTCCCCTGGAGAATCCCATGAAGCAAAAAGTTTCTGATTTTAGGTTACTTAACTGAAGACAGTTTTGTGCACTACTTTCAGATCTCTGTAATGTAATCCATTTCAAATTCCTACTTTTAGACTGATTTTCTTAACATATGTAACTTGCCAGTTTTCCTCTTATTCCCTTGGGCCTAATTAAGCATGCTCCTCAAACCATGTGCCTTGTCAGTTCCATCAAGAGCCCTGTGGTGTGAGTAACTCCCATTTCCCACTCTTGAAGGAGTTGTGAATGGAGAGGAAGTTGTTTTAATATGGGGGTGGGGGTGTGATCAGAAGAGATGGCTGGTGCAAAGGGCACAGAATCTGTTCTTTCATCTTTGAGTTTGGACCTGCCATTGAGATTGTTCCATTTTACTTCAAGAAATGTAAAAAAAGTGTCAACTAGCTGGACTGTACAACAGACAAGAAAACCTGGCACCCAATAATCACTTCCATGGAACATTTACTGCATTAAAAAATTATTCCACCTATATCATTTCTGGCACTCAGTAATGCAGACTAAATGCCAGACACTTTTCCTTATGCACATTATTCACTTAGTCTCACTGTGACTCATGGACATTTTTGAAATCTATAGCCAAAGCCATAGTTTTATACAAGATTAAAATCAGGGTTCACAAGGATATTCTGAAGCCACAGTTGTTCCCAAGATTCTATTTTGGGGGGAAAAATTCCAAAGTTTATGAAATTTAGCTGCCCTCATAGTTGTGTTTCTACAGGCCAAGCTACAAAACCACTATTCTCAGCTATAAAATAAAGCTAAAAGGAATTGTGTTGGGATCAAAGAACTTTATAGAAAAATACATGGAAATTTAATTTAAAAATTGAACCACTTGTCATGAGACAGATCTATGCTATAATTTAACTAAATTGGATTCTCGTGTTACTGGTTTGGTAGACAAAACGAGATCCAGAGAACTGAGGTCAATATTGAATTTGACAGTACACTAACTTCGTATTGAGTGCCTGGTGGTAATTTGATGGTGTGTAGGTTTGTAATGTGGTCAGAGGTTAATAAGTTGCTTGACTGCCTCAATATTATGGTTTCCTAAAAAATTCAGATGATATAATTCCTAAAGCACAAAGAATCCTTATTTCTTACATATACTGAATAAAAACTACTATTGACTTTCCACCAAGAAAAGTCATGCATTTTTTCTTAATGCAGCGAGACAAAGGGGGACTGACATTTGTAAAGGATGAATACTGCAAATAATTGGTGGTTAAACAAACAAGTCTTACTATCATTAGCCAAGAGCTAGCCATTCTGAAAGTCACGTAATTAGAGCCATGCACAGATACAAATATGTGGATCTGTACATGACCTGCATCTGCCAAGAACTGGTCCACACATATCTGCAAGGCTCTAGTCCTGCACAGATAAAAGTCCATGGGCCTGTATCCAATCTGCATCCGCAAGAAATGGTCTGTGGATATTCATATTATATCTGTGGATGTGGATATGCACAGATATAACGTGGATATCCGTGGATTTGCAGAGCTCTACGCAAAATCTCTTTGCTTGTAGAACAAGATGGTTACAGTGACATTAAGCTCCAGATAGCATAAAGCATGTAACTTGAGTACAGATCTGTAATAGTTGGGGGGGGGGGGGGGTGCTGAACAGCCACAAAAACATTCTGAGAACTTTTAGCTGCACTTGTATACAAGATTCAAACTTTTATTTGTACATACTATTGTTTATTCCATATTCCCATTATCCTTAAGAAATTCTGCCTGCATTACATTACATTACAGTCCTTACTTCAGTGGGTGATTTCTTGTTTTGAGATTGGTAGTTTTAAATTATTTACTTATTCTCTTGGGAGGATGTATATTTCTTGGATTGCCGTTAACCTTTTAGCCTCAAAAGATAGGCAAGAAAGCTTCTTTTAAGAGTAGTAACAACTTACTTTTGTTTCTGCTATTTGGGAAAAATGTATATTTAAATCTGTTTCAGACAAATAACCGTATAGGGAATGAAAACTGTCACATAATGCTCTAAAAGGTAAGATTTACAAAAACACTGCCTTTCCAGGGTTATTTAGAGCCAAACAAGGTTATGCCCAGCAACAGAGGGTTGAGTGGACTGTAACAAAAAATTCTAGGGCTGGTGCTAAGCTCCACTGTAAACATGTAAAGGCACTGCAGCAGTTTCCCATAAATGGAATACAAACTCTACAAGCGAATGTCTCATCTGCAGTGTACCAACTGGTGCCCCCATGGGCTGACTTATCATGTCTTACAGATTTGCAGCATAGGAAAAATCCACTTGGTTTCACCATGTGAAAGTCAGCCAGCCACACAGACACCTCGAGACATATGTATGCTCCCATTATTCAATTTAGTGAAATCAATAGCATGTTTTCTGCTCATACAAAGATTGGAAGTCATAAACCAACAGATGTATCTCCAGCAGTATTAAAACTAACTTGTATAGTGCATATTGGCCCCTTGATCCACATGCAAAGTTCAAGGTGTATGGACAGAGTATTTGGTGTATGGGGGGGGAAGGGGGGCTAAAATAGTCAGTCTTTAAAACTGCATTTCTATTTCCATTCTAAATTCTGGATATAAAGTTAAAACACACAGGCAGTGGCAATGCCAAGTTCCCTCATATCATCATCTCTTTTATGCTTCGGTTTCAAGAAGAGAGTCCACATCTAGTGTTAGTTTGATTTCCACAGCAGTTAGACTCTTGCTTCTCAGCTGAAACAGAGCCTCGTGTGATTACTGATCCATTAGAAATTGGATTGAGATCAAGGGCTGATTCACATAGGCAGCAAAAAGAATAATAAAAGAAACCTACTGCCTTGTCTGTTCACTTTTGGGATTAGACCACAGAGTCAGTTCTGCATTTTACTCAGAAAAGTCAACCTGCAATGTTAAAAGATGA
The DNA here is from genome assembly GCA_007922195.1 of Podocnemis expansa. Classification (NCBI taxonomy): domain Eukaryota; kingdom Metazoa; phylum Chordata; order Testudines; family Podocnemididae; genus Podocnemis; species Podocnemis expansa. The sequence continues at coordinate 3,539,781 of ML682095.1, forward strand.
ACACTGACTAACAAAAATAGTGCCATTAATTTATGCTAAGCATATCCAGTTCTCATTCAGGACAGTACTCGTGGAAGTGACTCAGAATTCCAAGCCCACACTTGCCATTGGATACACAGCATTTGTTATCAATGTATAATTTTTTCCACTAAGAGCTGATCAGCAACCATTACATTATAGGAAATGTTAGTCTGGTTTCTGTCTTCCCCAGTACAGCTCTGGTAACAAAAACATGCAAAGTAATAAGTCAAATACATGAAAGAGGAACATAAGTTTAGAGAAATTTGCTGAAGGGCCATACTGGGGAAGTGCATCTGAGGCCAAAGCAACAAAGCAATCATCAGATACAAATGCAGCCATTTTAAACCAAAGGGGACTGTCCGGAACAGGAGAGTATCAAGAGTGTCAAACTCAAGGCCCATGGGCTGGATCAGGATCAATTGTTCTTGGTTATGAATGGAAAACAGGTTGCAAAATGACACTTTCTTGCTCTGAACATGGAGAGGGAAAGGGGTGGGGAACCTGTGCGGCCACATGGCCCACGACAGGTGTCCTGCCCTCCAATGTGGATCCACACACTGAATGAGTTTGACACTCCCATTAGTATGTAAAAAGATATCTGAAATCCTCAGAGTGCTATTAATATGCTTAAGACACAAATTTTATTCTGTTCATCTCTGGATGCACTAGATTCCATTCACCTCCTAGCCACCCCAACCATCCATGACCTTTCCTGTTCATTTGTGTATGGAAATAGCCAGGGAGGTATGACAGATGGAACCAATCCAAAATACTTTAAACCTGTCTTGTTAGCTTGCAGTGAAATGTAGCTGTGTTGGCCCCAAGATACTAGAGACACAAGATATTACCTCACCCACATTGCCTTTTAGAACCATTTATTAATAAATCAACAAAATTCCACTTCATTATGGAATCTAACCTATTTCTGGTTGCACTGCAAGTATATAAACTGGCCTCTGAAATGAACGTGAGCTATGTTGTTATATCTTTTAGCATAAAGAGTCCATGCTACAGAGAAGGGTTCCCCAAACCCCCAGCAGGATAGTACACACTAGGGAAAGCTGTTCTGCCCAAAGGACCTCCAGCACAACTGCTAGGGTCCACCAATTTCAAAGGAATTCTATGTGGAGCTGGGGGGCACACCTAGAGCACACTATTCTTTCCTCTACCCACATTGCCACATTTTCCCACTTTCAAGGCATAGATTACAGGAGACCAACATGTTGCATCCTTCACTTTTAAAAAAGCTTTAAGAGAGTTGGTGTAGGAGCCCTAGATATTGATTTCCTCCCCCGTGTCGGCAGACAAGATTTCAGTCATAGGCCTTTTGCAGAAGTTGGCCAATCAGGGGAATATACCTAATGCCTCAGAACCAGGGGAATGACCTTCTACAGACCAAAGTAACGAGCTGCCTCTGGACACTGAAATCATTTAGAGCACGCAATTCTTCCTTTACTGGCAGGATGCTTTAAGTCACAAGACAGTCTGACTTCTCTTTTCCAAATGAATTTTAGGTACCCTTTTTGTTCCATTTGTAAGCCACAAACCAATACCACCTCCTTATCTCTTTATACACAAGTTGCGTATCAGTCAAACAGGAATATGCATCATTTCCAAAGGCACCTGTAGGCAGCTAGGCCTGGCAGCTGCAGATGAGCTTTGTCACACTATCACAAGTGTTTTGCCTGCTTCTTTGGGAATGAACGAAAGAAACAGAGGAAGTTTTTAGTAAGAAAAAAAGCATGAGTCAGTATCTTCTGAAATCACTTCTTTCCACTATTTGGACAAAATCTGTATAGTCTTCAAGAAATACATTCTTGTAGCCTCTAGATGACTCACTGACAACCACCGACTGTTTACTGGTCCCTTCCTGAGTTATTACTAAGCAAATGTGAGAACTTAATAAATCAAATCTGCACCTCTCAATGGAGCAGGTGAATGCAGCTCCAGGCTCTTGTAAGCCACCACTAGATTGCTAGATGGTTAACTTACAAACAGGGATAGGGTACCCACAAACCAGCCACTCAGAAAAAGAAGGAAAGAAAAGTATGCTGTTAGTAAGCTCTTAAAGTAACTGATTTTTTTCAATTGTCATGCTAAATTAGTTGCTCAAACCAGAGATGACAAAAACAATACAAGGGGCTGTCCAGGTCCAAGTTATGACTTACAGGCCATCAAACCCATCCAAGATCATTATTACATAGTAGATTTAGACTAGACCAAAAGTCTGAAGGGACAGTACTGAACTAAACAAGATGCACCAGACAAAGTGTGTTGCAGCCCACAAAAGCTTGTGCCTAAAGACATGTGTTAGTTTTCAAGGTGCCAGAGGACTCATTTTTGCTGTATACAAACTAACACAGCTACCGATCTGGAACTTATCACAGTACTAAACTAAGAAGCTGAAGTACAAGGTCAGCCTTTGGAGCCACCCAGCCGAAGAAATCTATAGCCACAATCTAGTAACAAGGTCAGTGTGAACTCCAGGAGGCATTATTGGAATTATTCTCTAGCCTGACCTCCCTTTGGAGACAGCCAACTTTAAGATAGTTTAGTCTTGCTTGCCTTCACCAGGCATACTGTTTCATCCAATCCCTTTCAGAGGCAGGACCTAGATGATTACAGGGAGCAATCTGAAGAGGCTCAGGTATAACATTTGTTTTATGTGGAACAGATTTGTGGGCTTGGGTTACTCAGCTTTTCAAAGAAAAAATATGTCCCCAAATGCCTGGTGCCTTAAATAGAAATTGGTCAGTTGCCACTTCATTTTTGCTGTAGCATCCAGGCTGATGATTTAAATGCTGTATCACGGTGACCCATAAAGAGTAAGTCAGACTTCCTTCCCAAAACAGCAATGTTTTAAGAAAAACAACGAAGGGTCACATGGCTGGACAAAACATACGAGACTGCTCATCTGTGCAGATGGCGAGCCAAGCTTTAAAAACAATATTTTGCACAACGCACATTTATTTCCACCAAGATACTCAAGGTACAACACACACAACACAGCCATCCCTAACCATACTAAGGTTCCAAGATTAAATGCTGCGGCAGACAATTTTCTGCCATTTTTAGTCTCAGCTTTTACTCTGCTGTGTGTTGCTCATTGCAGATATTTAGATAGCAGAACCACCTTCCCTGCAATCCCCTGGAGCATTTTTGTTTGCAACAGGGCTGAATAGAGCCAGAACTTCTGAAACCTATCCTTATTCTGTGCATGATTAAGTGCCTTATTACATTGTACTCATCTAAACTGACGTACAGTTCCTCCCACATTGCCTTGAACGTGGGCCAGGATGGCTCCCCTTGTGTGTCGTACTGTATCTGTGCTAGAAATGAATACAACGTGCTAAATATCCCCCCCCCCCCCCGCAGCACCATTCCTCCAAGAGGGACTGTGCAAACTGGTCTTTAACAGGAAGTTATGGTTAATATTAACATTTTATATTATTCTAGATAGGCAGGCTTTCCTTTTGCATCAGTCAAAGGATTCACCCATGGCTGACTCCTTCTAATCAACTTTTCTTGTATGTGGACGTAACAGAACAGCTTGGACATACCTTACCATATTAGGCAATCAGATCCTAGGAAGTGGAGAACTCAAGATGTGGGCAGGACCTCCCCTCACCTAAAAGGGCATCTTAGAAACTTCCTGTGCAGCACAAAATAAGTTCCTTTCTTGAAGTAGGGAAAAGGAGGAGGATGAAAGGACAGACTCCATCATGGTTCTAACTAATAGGCTTGTAGGGCTATTCAAACATGCCGTCATGATATTAAAGATTTTGTAATGGATTCAGGGCCAAGTGTTGCATACACAAGCTCCCAGCTAGTTTGATTTAAAGATGTATATGTATATATATTTAAAAAAAAAAAAAAAAAAAAGTCTGACAAGCTCTCCCACTTGGAAAAACCAAAGCTGATGCTTGTCATACTAGAGATAAAACAAGTAAATACAAAGTACAGCTGAGATCTGAACACACCAAAATCAAGAATTCAAAGTTATAGTTTACAGATGCTGTATCACCACCACATGTCAGCCACAGTGTAATGAATGGATTCTCAGATGCATCAGGTTTCACTTTGAATTTTTAACTTGTCCTGAGATGAGCTGAATTTCCTGGATGCTTATAAAATGCATGACAGCACAAACTCCTACAGCCTTGTCAGATCACACTGTGTTAATGACACAAGGCATTCAGAAAGGTAAATGCTATGGAATGAAGTCTGGCTAGAACGTGTTTACCAGCAATTTAAAATACTGTTTACTAAAAGTTTCCTGAATAACAGGGTAACATTCAATACAAATACAAGAGTAGAAATACAAAAGCTATGAGCCATATGGCTCACTTCTGTCAAAAGATTCAGTCCATTAACATGACTGTTGTAAAGTATTCCTCTGACCTAACAGTAAAGAAAGCTTCTATAAACTGGCCTTTTCCCCCATCACCTCACATTGTCCTGGAAGTTTCTAACTTTACCAAGAAAGCTTTCAAAAACTGCTCCATTATATTAGCATGCAAGCAAGGTTTACAGAAAATATTTTTGTAAGATGATGCACTGATTGGCAAATTTATAGGCATGCTCCTGTACTGAGGGAAAGACTTGGCCCAGAGTTGTGTGTGTCACAAAAAGCTTTAAATGCTTATTGGACTGGTTTTGGAATTTATGGGTGAGGCACATTTTTGTACCAGCCAGAATTCCACTGAGAAGAACTGCAGGAAAATAATTTCTCAATTAAGTACAACCTTTGTTCTACTTTCATTATATAAAACTTTCTATTTTAAGTTACATTTTTTCCAGTTTTTTGTGTGCCCAAACAATACTACACTAATCTAAATTTTGCATCTACATTATCCAAATCCACATATTTGTTAATCTTCCAGGTTTCTGATACACACCCAGTAATAAGGATTTCTTTCTCAAATCACCAGCAAAGAACCACACAACACATTCCTCACCACTATGGCAAGTGTTTCTCTTAGTATAGCAACACGCCTACACACTAGTCAATTAATGCAGCATCTTACAAAAACTGAACTGGGGACAAGTGGCTGGGATGAGACAGCTGAGATGTGGGGGGAAAAAAATGTGCCCTGAGTGACAGGCTTCTGTTTAAAAAAAAAAAAAAAAAAAAAAAAGATATTATGATCATGAAACAAACAACTATCCACAATGCATATGGACAAGGTAGCTGAATTAAACTGGCATTTCAGGTTTTTTACATGATTGATTTTTACAAATAGAATGTTTTGAGTTGTCATAATTTAAAGGTTTTTTTTTTTTTAAAGCAGACTGATACAGACATTCCTTTTAGAACCACCACACAGACCTCAACCACACGTGCTAAGAATAACTGATAGCAGTAATAGGTTGTTACCCCTCCATGGATGAATGCTAGAAGGGGCTGAGACATGCCATCTGTGGGTTTCATTAATATTTAGCAACAGCACAGGAATAGGTGAGAGTCAGCAATATTGGATTCCATTCTGTGGTCTGAAGGCTTTGTTATTTAGTGGACTCAGATGCTTTTGCCCTCCTTCCCTAGGCTTGACCTCTTCTGCCCGTCTAGGTGCTGTACCATCCCCTTATTCCAGCCTTATTCCCCTTGCCTACACAATCCAACTCCCCATCCTCAGATTTCTCATTCCAGTCCCGGTCTAATTCGCCTCTCTCCTCTTCACCCAGGCTTCAAGCCATGTCCTCTATACCCCAGCAAGATATGAGATATGTTTTTCCTTTTCAACTCCCACCAACTTGCCCAGTAACAGCTTGGCCCAGTGCAACTACGTAAAATGAACAGCTTAGTTCCCACAACCCTGAGCTAATGCATGCTCTGTGGGCATGTGAGCAGTCTGGTCACAGGGCAGGAGCTGTGAGGGGCTGGAGCATGCTCACCGGGGGTAGATTTTTAGCAGCCAAACTTGAAGACTCTAGCCTTATGTTGGCCATCTTCCCACAGGAACAACAAAACACATCCCTAATGCAAAGGCCTCCCTGGCCTGAAACATTTCAACTTCTTGTTTTCCAAACAAGGAGCACTAGAGCTTCCTGAAGAAAAGGCTGACAGAGTGTGTCTCAACGTATATTTTAACATGGACAAAACAATGTATTTTTCCACTCTTACATTTTCCTCTGAAATGGCCAAGCAATTTTGGCTGCAACTCCCCCAGGAAAATTTCACCTTCAGGCAGACCTCTGCAACAGTAAATTTCAGCTCAGATAGTTAAATGTTGGCAACAGAAAAGAGGTTCAAATAATGGGAAATGCTGGGCAACATTATACAGGTAGTGCCATCTATCTGTCTCCAATATGATGTCTGGGAAGAACATCTTGATTTCCATATTTTTAGTGCTCTCCAAGGGAAGACTGGCATGAGCAACTTGATGAGAGTGTGTAAGGACATACTGTGCAGTCTCCCCATTTTCTTATCAGTCTCACAGCCCATCACATTCACTTGTGCCAGGCTAAGTCAAAATGGGGCATTTTTAAGGAAAGAGAAAGCATCCATGACAAAGAAAAAAAATCACTCGAAATATGGATCCCTCAAACAATTGATTAAAGCAGAGCCACCAACTACCATGCCATAAAGTAATCTCAATAGCAAATGAAGTGAAAAATTCATTTGGATTGAATGAAAGTGGGTTATTTTTAAACAATAAAATCATATGCCCATGATGGCATCTGATGTCAACCACCAGGGACCAGTACTGATGAAGCCTTGAACAGCTGTTATTTTTCTTCCAGTCCAACAGATAATGCACTGATGATTTTGGAATAAACAATGTTCAACAGACTAAAACATGTTCCTGGTCCCAAGTGTGCCTCAGCCCAAGACAGAAAACCAAGGCAAAATACTAGACTGTTCAAGTAGTAAAGAGTTTGCAATTAGTGACGAAAGAAAGGAGGAGGAACTTGAAGGAAAGGACGAACTTGGTGAATAGTAAGACTGTTCCAGTTGTAGAGAACAGAAGAACAGAAAGAATGAAATTCAGAACCAGACAACAGTGCAGGCACAGGAAGTACAAGAATACTTTTCTAAATTAGAATGAATTCCTCTAATTTTATTAAGTCACACTGGGAGTTAAAAAGATATCTGCTTCACTTGCGACCCTTCATAGCCACATTCACCAAACATAGTCATCAGCCTTTTGATACAGTATATTAGACCCCTAGCATTGTCTCCATCTCTCTCTCAGCCTCTATTACAGTCCTTCAGCATTCCTAGAGAATCAGACTATACAGACCTCAAAGTGTATGTGCCCCATTATCTTTTAGAGGGAAGATAAGCAAGTGACCTGGTTCACAGAATGGTAGTGAGTAGTGGGCCTGTAGGAAATTGCTGTTCAGACATATTTTTACTATGAAATACAAGTGAATTCACAGTAGGCCACAGCTGCCATCGAAACTATGTGAGAATATGGTAATTACTGAGACAGCGTACATTGCTTGATCCTTACTTACCCGAGACTCCTTCACTTCCTCGTTCCCATCAACCTCATCATCCTAGAGAGAAAGAAGAAAAGAAATGTAGTTGCATAGGGGTAAAAACTTCTAGAGAAGCATGGTTCAGATGTTCAGGCATTTAGGTGACTAGGGTTTTCAAGAGATAGTTGGCAATTCCTGATATCTTGGTAACTGTGGAAAGCTTTTGAGAAAAGTATTTGTACAAAGGGATTTTAATTGTCAGTCATCAGTGACAGATTCCCAAAAGGTAGGAGATGATGGTGCTTACCGAATCACACAGTCATAGAAACCAGAAGGGACCATGACAGATCATAAAGTCCAGTTCCCTGCACTCATGGCAGAACCAAGTTATCCCCATTAAATCATCAGTGACAGGAGCATGTCTAACCTGCTCTGAAAACCTCCATTATAGGAGATTCCACAATGTACCAAGGCAATATGTGTGATGAAGTAAGAAAACCTCTTGGGTTACTGGGGTTCTTCTTTTCTGTTCCTGCTCTTTGGTGATGGTATTCTGGTGATGGGACACAGGGGTGTGATAACTATAGGTACCACTAGGAGGGAAGAGGCTTTAGTGCGACCTTACCTGGATCCCCTGGGGGTGACAGGTTGCGGCCGGTTTAGACCAGGGGCAGGGCAGCTGGATAGAGAGGAGAACAAAGGAAGGAGAGAGGAAGAAGGAAGATGGAGGTCGGGGGGGCAGGACCTCCGTGGCTTGTCCTGGGGGATTACTATCTGCCCTCCTAGGTGATCTGAGAGCCAACTGTCCTAGCTGCTGTGCAAAGTGGATTGCTAAAAAACCCTCTGACTGCTACACTGGCTGAGTGTCACTGCTGATTGGGACAGCTGGGACCCTCGTAGGGGGAGGAACCCCCCCCCCCAAGGGAGACCAGACAGAGCAAGGATCAGACTCTCTGGGCTTGGATTTGGGAAGCTGGCTACAGGTAGCGTGGAGACCCTGGTGAATGGGAGAAAGCTCCACCATAGCAGAGTCCCTGGTGGGCTGTGAACAGAGGGGATCCAAGAGGCTTTTCTGGGTTCTCCGTGACAATATGTCAGAGCTTCTTCGATTACCTTCTATTTGATGAGCTTTAAAAAGACAAGGTGCGTGAAGTAATAACAGCTATCTGACCAACTTATGTTGGTGAAGGAAATAAGCTTTCAGTCTTACAATCAGCTTTTCTTCATCTCTGTGCAAGTTTGAAAGCTTCTCTCTCACCAACAGAAGTTGGTCTAATGAAAGATATTCACGCATCCACTTTGTCTCGCTCACATCCTGGGACCAACATGGGTAAAACGATCCTGCATGCAAACTTTAAACATATTACTAGTCTATTGTAAAAACACATGGGAAGAAAGCTGTTTAGCCAGCAAACCACCTGAATGGCTGAACATTTATCATTTCAGAATCAAGGTTTGGTTTCAGCATCATGCAGTGCAAAGTCCAGGGAGTGGAATAGATTTATAATTTTAAGCACCGAGTAGTCTTACTAAAGCGAAAGCTTTTTTTTCCCTTTTTTCAAGTAATAAAACCTAAAAATCAGTCTGTTCTTAACTTGAATTGCCCAAGGGACAAAACATACAAACTTTGCTTAGCAGTGTTATATGAGAGGTTATATAGAGAAAGTAGGTTTGAATTGTATTTGAAACTATTCCCAAGAAGTTTTATTTTTTTAAAAAATGAATTGTTTCAGCTTTCTTGTAAGAAGAATGTCTACAGAAATCTAACTGCAAGCCAGTTTTTGCCATAGATCAGTATTAAAATTTGAGCTTGCTTTCTTTCAGTTAAAAATCCACAGAAGTGTTACAATGTATTAGAATCAGACCTGTCAGTCGCTGACATTAGGGAAATTTATTGTCTTCTGAAGCTTCCTCCATCAGCCATACCTTCCACAGTCAGGCCAGTAGATTTGAACTATTGAGTTACCTTGTGTTACAGACACTTAGGAGAAATTATTTGTGTTTTCCTCAAATGCAGAGTGTGACCAGCTCTGCCTAATGGCAAACCCCAAATCCTTGGCTGTCATATTTCAGGTCTATTCTGAAAGCTCCATTTAGCTCCCAGACGGGCTGGATCTGTGGATCTTTTTACTTGAAGAAAGAAAATTTCAGCCAAGCATAGATAAAATATTCCTACTCTTCATGCCAAGGTCCACAAATTCATTACAATGGGATTTTCATAGCCATGTGCCTGCCAGGTGGGAATCAGGATCATCTTTTAAATAGGGATATCCAAAACAACGTAGATTAAATAACAATTTTCACTTCCCTCTTCCCCTGCATGCTCAAGACATGGAGAAGATCTTTGGCAATGGTCTGCTAAGACTGGATGACCAAGGTGTAGAACTAATGACTATCTCATCCAGCAGATCTCGATACAGGAAACATGACTATGACACCCACTGCTCCTGAGGACTGGACTGTGAGGTTTAACCAAAGGAATGATATTTTTTGACTTTATATATGAATGAATCCCATGACAGCTGTATGGACTACCTGTCTGAATTAGAAGTAATACTGGATCTTGTTAGAGAAGTTTCCCAACTTCAAATAAAAATCTCATTTTAATGGAAACAGCCATCGGAAGGCCTAATCTAACGGAAAGGATGTATTACGACAAATTCTGCAGAGGCTCAAAGTGGATTGCATTACAGGAGCAGAATGAGGTTGCAAGGTCATGTGGTACAAACCTGCAGGACTGGCAAAGACTGATGCCTTGAGGAAGCATTTAATGTTGGGATTTGTACAGAAATATTTTCTTGAAAGTGCTAGAAACATTACACTACGGAGACTTGACTAGACTCACAATAAAACCCATCTGGGTCACTCAAGGCTATTTTTCACTGGTTTAACATTATAGTCAAGCTAAAGGCTTTGCACCAGCTGTTGAATAAATTCTATTTGTTGACTTTTCCTTTAGTATCCATGAAAGCAACGACACTTCATCCAAGTATTTTTCAGAAACCTGCCTGACCCGGATGGAGGACTCGGCTTGTAATAGAAATGTCCTCTGAGAGGCAGACCTCCAAAGATCCAATGCTAGGTTAATCTGGCCTGATTGCCATAGCCTCTTCAGTCAGAAAAGGCATAAACAGTATCAGTGCCACACCCTCACTAGTATATTTTGAACACTCTGGGGGAGCAGATGGAAATGTGGGACTATAAAAGTGACCTTGCTCAGTGCAGTGCGATCACTGAACTCTTCACTTCTCAGGAACTGACATGGGACACACTACCGTTTCCAAACAAAAAGAGTTAAGTCACCAGCCTAGAAAACCAACTTATGCCACAGATTTCTGGGTGCAGGTCTGACTTTTGTCACATTAAGTAATGCTATTCATCTCCCTCTTGGTGAGCAGTGCACAAAGAAATAAGAAATTTTGCTCCATGCAAGATAGGGAAGTCTTTGTGGGGTAGGGCTGATTGTTTTTTTCTCCCCCCTACCACTATAAAACCCTAAGGGACCCTGGGAAGGTCCACACTGCCTGCCCTTTTTGGTGGCAATTGAATGGAAGTAGTCAAGTTACAGTCCAACCTCCCTACTGCCAGCTTGTCAGCTGCAGTGAATTGAAGGGAGGAGCCTCTCTGACTCAGTGCTAACCCAGCTGCCAGGGGGGCCTTTAGAGATTGACTTCCTGATCAGCTGAACAGGTCATCACAGACCCAATTAGTTGATCAGGAAGTTCCAACTGATGGCAGTGAATTTATCACTTCGTGAACACGCAACTCGCTAACCACAATAGGAACAGCACTTAGACCTCCACGGAGTTCCAGCTGTAGGGGTGCTGTATTCTTTCAGATACCCATTCCCTGAACATGAAGTGGGAAGATCTATTAACAAAATCATTCTCTGCATTCACCAGTTGCATGTTCTGCACTTCCACAACTGGAGCTAGATCTTTACCAACCGAAGAGACAGGTGAGATGCATAGAGGATACCCAGAACTACTGGATACAAACAAGATGGACTCTGGATGTCTGAAGCATGCCTTTGTACAAGATAAGAATTTCCAATATGAATTTCTGTGACACCACATTTCCATTTTGGCAATCGCCTTTAACATTTTTCTAAGATGAGACCTTGTACCCACTTCTGTTCAGCCTTAGGACTGTCTGGCTTCCTTGGCATCATGTGTCTGTTCTGAATCCAAGCTATTCCCAGAATTATATTACTCTCTGCTTGCTTCAGCTCTCCATACAAAACCCTGATCAGAAAAAACGGCCAGGAAGAGATAAGTGAATTTCCTTTCCCCCACAGCTAATATTACTAACATGTTCCTAGGCAACACTGGGAGCACATGCAATATCAAATAGTAAGGGACTGAAATTAAGAAAAAGGCAGTCATCCATCTACTTAACACAACTGTCTGAGGAGACAAGCCTCTTTGAGGCACTCTAGATGTTTCAGACAGCTTGGCTTAGCCCTGATTCTGAGAGTAGATGTAGAAGGGGAGTGGGCTCCAGTGCTCCAACCTGAAGCAGAAGACTGATTTCATTCATGATGGGTTGCCAAGACTGGAAGGGAACAAAGCTGTGCCTGTAATTCTTGCACCGCTCCATTGGACAATGTCAGGCAAAGAGAGTGCGGTCCCGCAGAGTGCAGTCACAGATCGGATGGGAGAGGTTTGCATGCTGCACTTGGCCCGCATGTTTGACACCCCTAATAGAGGCTCCTGTAGGCAGTGATGAAGAAAGTTGTTTTCCATAAGCAGGAGGCTCAAAATGAGTTCTCTCAAACTTCTCCATAGGCCATTTCACAGTGAAAGGAAGTTTTTTTCTTGGCACTTTTCAGGCCTATACACTAAACTGACAGGCCACCGTCAGCATATTCAAAACCACAAGCAAACGATCTCTGAACATTGTAGAATAAACTCCCTTTTCCCCATCCCAACACAATCACTCACATCTTTTGTCAAGAAAGAGATTCCTGTGCCTCTTCGCCTCTCCTTTGGCCGCCGCCTCTCTCGTATAGACTGCTTATTTGAAGATCTATCATCTACATCCTGATCTTCACACTCTAGAGAAGCAAAGACAGACAGCTTTGGTTTAAATGATTTATAAGTGGGCTTTTATCAAAGCCTAAATGACATTTTTAATCTGGTTTCCATCACTAAGTGTTGCAATATTTCCCAATTGTTAAACATATGAGATGGAACCCCTTTTCCCATAACACCTAATACTTTGCACTACTTTTCCATTGAAGGGCCCGTCAAGGGGGTGCCCCTTCACCTGCACAGCTCACACCATCCTGTGGGCACTAGCTCAGCAGGATTCTCAGGGAGGAGTTACAGTAACTCAACTCCTTACCACCATTTCCTAGAGGATCTACATGCTCCCTCTCAACAGATGGGGAAAAGAAAAGTCATCACCTCTTACTCCTGCCTATAAAGACAATAAAAATATACACGCCCATGTCTGAGAAGCTGCCAGTCCACCTGTACAGATCCCTTGGTAGAAAAACAGGAAATAATAAACCTAGAATCTCAGGCTATACATACAGTGTATTGCTTGATTCATTAAACACCTGCTCTGAAATGCTTGGGCTACCTTTTCATTTTTAAGAAGTACATACCATTTTTCTCCATCTCAGTGGCTGTGCTTTGGAAGTCTGCTGGGTTCACAGAATCAGGACCCAGAGACCTGTTAGTCCGGGCTGGATGAGAACTTGTGTAAAGAGAAGGGGTTGATGCAGAGGGAGAAACTGGTGTTGTAGGTTTGTCTGTCTGTGTTGGACACCTTAATCGCCGATAGACAGACTGTAAATAGAGCCATAAATAAAGATTAGCAGAAAAGTCATGATTAGGAGAGCCAGTGGATGTAATCGCTTAACATTTACAGACCTCCTCAAAGCTGTTGGATGTTTTATACCACACATTTTCAAAGGACAGATTAGATAAATGGCATAAAAATCATTCCACTTAGCTGGGGTAAGCAGAAAAAGAGAAAACCAGCTTTTGTCTGTGTTTCAAGTGATTTTGGATTGCCCATCCAAAATCTGAAAGCAGTCTGAAGACTAAACACTATCCTTGCTTGATTCATGCTTCCAAGACCAGCAAGGTATTCTTTATAAAGTATCAATAGTCCAAAGGGAGCAAAGGGGACAGGACCATCATATATCCATCCCCAGTAATGTATAATAAGTTTTTGGGAACTACAGCATTGTCCCTATTGCAGAGATTTAGGAGAGCATCACCACAGGACTTGGTTCACAGCAGGGTGAAGTGCAGAGGTGCAAAAAGCTGTGAGCATAATTATGGGAAAACTCAGCCTGCACTTTAGAAGATGGTCACAGCCTTTCAGACAGCTTGCTAGGCATGTAATATTTAGTAAAGAACTGCTAGATTCAGGCAGTCGAGTGGTTCTTAATCGGCTTCTGTGTAAAACAAGGGTACACACCAGTGATAAAACTGTCAGCTGCATAACAGACTTGGTTAATTAAACTCAACCCCTTCCATAGGAAGTCAATGGCACAGAAGGGTTCTTTGAACAGACGGGGTTCCACGACTCATCTGTTCATAATACTTCTGGTGGTTTTCATTGACTTAATTCCAGTTGGATGTTGGTTTTGCAGTAAGGATTGTCTATGTATGAAAAACAATTTGGGTTCAAGAGTCCAGGTAAATGTAATGCCTGGAGAGATGGTTTCCTACGAGGTGTCTTTATTTTCCTCAAACACCATCACCTTAATCTGCCAACTACTCTCAAAACAGTTGTGGAAGAACATTAAGGCTAGGCCTCAATCCTAACCCGTATCACCAGAAGACTGGAGCTGTGGCATGATTCTCCTTTCAGTAGCCTTTGCATTCCATGGTAATGTTATTTTCATGATTTATTTTGTCTGACAAGAGAAGAGTGAAATTTCAAGTGGAGAACAAAGTCATAGCTGAGCCATATTACAAGACACTACCAAGCTTAATTTCTGGATGCTCATATGTCTAGATTACTCAGGCTGGGTAATTTCTGACTGTACTAATTCTGCTAGGAACAATTCCACAAGGAGGCCGTCAGCAGAATTGTTTTAGAGCTCACAGGTCCCAAACCACTTAAGGATAGGGAGGATCACCTCCTCATCAGGGTTTCTATTCCACCAAGGCCGGGTCTCCTCCCGTCTCTCGCTGTCGTCCTCAGTACTCTCAGGTTTCTCACTTTGCTGTTCCTGAGCTTGCCGCTCCACTCGAGATCGGCTGAAGGTTCGTTCTGCCTCCTGAAGGTCTGTGAGTGTTACACCCTAGGAAAGAGGTAAGATGTCATGAGTTACACATGATCGATTGTTACATGCTTCGCGCACTAGGCAAAACCCCTTTCTCTAATAAGACAGCAAGTTCTTCAAGGCAGGTACGACTTGTCTACAGTGCCTAGCTAGCACTATGGGTTTGATCCAGACAGAGCTCTCTGGTACCTTACTTACAGAAAGCAATCTATTGGGATATCGCTTAATATTTCTCAGCTAACGGACTGCATAAGTGGAATCTTCAGAAGCAAACTGAGGGCAGAGCATCAAGTCACGAGAGTAAAGAGCAAAGGAGCTTGTAATGTCACCAGAATCCAGAGTAATAGCCAAAGCTTTTGTACACGTCGAGGGGGTACGCTGAATTAACATTTTCCAGGATCACTTGCTACAGCGCACTAGGCACCAGGTGTGCCAAGAGTGTCCATCCTACAGCACCTCATTTTCCCCAATCACTTTATCATCAGAGGGGTTACTTTTTATTCTATTATACAAACACACTTTTAAGGGTGTTTTACTCTGATGTCCTCTACACTAAATCACAACTGGCAATCATCAACTACAGGTTTCAAAGTGTAAAGTTACTAAAATCAGACAGGGAAGTCATATTTTCATAAACACAGAATGGGCTCAACTCCTGTCATAAGTCACATTACTGTCAGATGAATCAAGTCCCCTTCTCAATGTACAGCACTTCCAC
Organism: Podocnemis expansa; assembly: GCA_007922195.1. NCBI lineage: Eukaryota > Metazoa > Chordata > Testudines > Podocnemididae > Podocnemis > Podocnemis expansa. Next base: position 3,555,194 of record ML682095.1, read on the forward strand.
CTTCCTAGGCATACGTTTTAAGGAGGTAGCACCTGGGAAAGAGACCTTGAACACTAGTTTGAGCTGTGGAAGATGATTTATCCCGCTTACAGAAACATGGCCCACAGAAAGCAGATCAGTGGCTCTCAATCAGTGGCTTGCACACTCCTGTGGGTATGCGGAGATTCTCCAGGGTGTACATTGACTCATTTAGATTTTTGCCTAGTTTTACAACAGGCTACATAAAAGCCCTAGTTAAAGCTAATGCAAATTAAGTTTCATACAGACAAAATGAGAAAGTAGCAATTGTTCACAACAATGCACTGTGATATTTTTGTCTCTGATTTGGCAAGCATGTCATTTTTAAGTGACAGGATGACAACTTGAGGTTGACATGGCACAAAAGACTTCTGAAAGGGGTACAGCAGTCTGGAAAGGTTGAAACCCACTGCTCTACATAGATTAAGCACATTTGTTCCTGAATTTTTAAACTTTACTGATGACCAATGTGAACATGAGGGCCATGGTGTTATGGTAAGAGCCACAGCTACCCAAGCAGACATTGGAATACGAAACAGAACACAAAACATGTTCTATCAGATCCTAGATCCGTTAGTGCCCTAGGTACCTTGCAAAGCCCATCCTGTCTTTCCTAAAGTCTTGAGGGACAACATGGGCTGAGCTGGATGTGTGCACTCCATGGTTTATGTTCACATTATGATTTTTAAATTTATGGGAGGGGTGCCTAGAATTTTATTCAGAGAAATATGCTTCAGCTAACTGAATTGCCTTGCAATGCTGCTGTGTCTTATTTCCACCTGCAAAAACATATCTGCAGGTACAGCACAAGTACCCTATCACACAGTTTTCCAATAACTAGTGACAACTGGGTCTATTCATCTGGCACATTTACTGAAGCTGGTAGGGAAGCAGACAGGGTGGGGAGGAGGTTTTTAATCACTTATGGGATGAACGATGGGACCTGATGGCATGCTAATAGACCACCTATATTTTCCAGAACTCTGGGTGCTCACCACAGCAGTGCAAATTCACAGCAACGTGATCATTTCAGTGCTCTCAATTAGAACACTAATTATTAGAAGTGTTAACCTAGATGTTTTCTTCCATCCCTCACTGCAAACAAACTAACAAGTCATTTTGGAGCCCCTACCTGTAACAAGAAATAATTTGAAGATACTAATAGTTAAATCAAGGTACCATCTTGGCATGTGGTCTTATTTTCCTACACTTATGTAGCTCAAACAGAGTTTGTTTTTAAAGAAGTTTGGGGTAAAATGGCTTGAATCGTCAGCCAGGGGTATATTTCTACAGCCTAGTTATAACGTCAAACAGAGACAATCAGTGTGCGTAATAAACGCTAATAGATCTTTAGAGAGCTGCTGACACGTCCAGGAAAACAAACATCTGTCCCACCCAAGTCTGGATTTGGAGAACTGCCATCTGCCAGCCCAATTCTTCTTCAAGTTTAAAATGAATACAAGTGTCCTTGTTTTCTGTTCTGAACTATTTAACATTCTTGCCAGCTGTTAAAAGAATGTCATGTTTCACCCAAGAGGTGGCCGCTTTTCAGTGGATTTAATGACTTGTGCATTGTTTGTGGCTCATTAAGTCTGTACCCGAGGCAGTGAATATGTTCAGTCATTTTAAAACAACACACGCATATTTTTTTGTTTCCCTTACTTTGTTAGTTACAAGAGACGCACACAAGATCAACAAGTGTATTGCTCAGAAACTTGTCTGCTCTTGCTGCCTATTCTCCAGCCGAAATAAGCCTCTTTTGCCATCAGCTAACTATGATATGATAGAGGATCAGGAGTACAGGAAAGGGAAAGGCAAGAGAAGCCCATGAAACAAGGAACACATCTCTCAATACTTCATATGCTTCGGATATAAGCACTTATATGCTCAGTGCTGTTTAAGCAGAGAGAGCCTGAACCTACCCCCAAAGAACTTCCCCTCAACTCAGACAACATAATTCAGAACTATATAAAGTTCATACTTGAATTCTTTGCCCCTCAAAGCTTAAATTATGAACACAGTTCTGCGGGTGACCAGGCTGTAGTCACAAAGCACTGGCCTCAAGACTGAGAATAAATGCATTTAAATACATGCTTAGTCTCTTGATGCAAGGGAGATGCAGAGGAAAGAATGCTGTTAGTTTTTTGTTCAGAGAAGTCTTCTCAACTAAGCTGCCTTGACAACATTCATAAGCCATCTCCCAGCTCCTCATCTGTTTGGCCCAGAGGAGTCCATAACACTTTGGTGATGGACTAGTACAAGATACAAATACCCCATTAAATTTCACCTTGCCTACTCTTCTGCTGTAACACCATCAGGAATTTCACTCCTCACCTGTGTAGACCTACGAGTCTGTCGGGCCTGTCGGGATCGGGCTTTCCTTAGTGACTCTGCTTCCTCATCCCGAACAGGAGTCAGGTATGACCTGAAAAAAAGGGTCAGGAACACAACATAAAATTGGACATTTGACCCCTTTGGTTTGCAAGTCTCAAAGCAATGACAGTATTCATCCCACTTCATACACACTACGCTACTTTATTCTCTGCCCATTTAAAACACCCTGCAGCTTTCCGGAGGCTACTCAGACACTGGCTGACTGTTATGGCTACCATGTTCATTGTAGTATTTTCCAGTAGTAACTTTTAAGACATTAACCAGTTTGACACATTGTATTGTCCCCAGTAAGCCAACCGAATTCCCTGCAGACCACTTCGGACCTCATGCACCCTACCTCTTTCAAGTCTTAGCACTATCATATAACCCCCAAAACATGTCACCTCATTCAGAACAAGACTTCATATTTTCAGATAAAAATACTATTGTACATTTCTCACAGACTTCAACTTACCTTTTCCCACCACTAAGGTTTCTCTGTATTATGCACAGATGTAACATGACTGGTTATTAATTAAAATTCTATTTTTATTAATGTGAAATCTGTTACAATGGACCCATGCTGAAGTGCATGCTTTCTGAAGAGACTGAACCCTTGAAGTGCAGAGATAACTAGAATACTAAAGGAACGGGCTCTAGCATATGCATTAGAGTAACCCATGCTCAGCCCCCTTATAGTGAAAGGTGACCCATTTAAAACAGAAGGAAGAAACTTTACACAACATACTTAATGTATGGAACTCAGTGCCACTACATTTCACTGACGGTGGTAGAATTTCAAAGATCAGAAATTTATGAGACAATACTATTACATTACACATGATTAAAGAATTTAAGGAGGTTTACCAACTCTCTTGCTTTAGGGCATAAGCCATCTACTAAACGACAGGTGGAGCAGAAAAGCCTTCCCCTATAGAACACTATTTCATAACTGTTAATTAGGAGTTTTTAGTACTTTCCTCTGCCACAGCTGGTACTAGTCTTTGTAAATCAACTGGTCAGTGAACAACTAGTTGAAGGCACAACAAATGAGACAAGGAGTTGTGGATGATGATCCTTCATTCACTGTGTGTCTTGTACTATAAGAGCTGCAAGCAAATTGGGTCTAAAGGCACGGGGCTTGTCCCTGCAGGTGCATGGCATAAGATAGTCTGCCTACAACTACCCATGCAGAAACACACTTCTACATTCTGATTACTGCTCCCCTCCCCCCAAACACCTTAAAAAATTAAAGTGCTGGGAAAAGCAACTATTTGATTAAGCACTCAATCAGGAAAAGGAGAAAACAAAGGTCACACTATAATGCATAAAGCTGTGGTTCTCAACTGGCCCATGGGCCCAAAGTAGGCCACGGGGGTCTTTCAGAGAGGCCTGCATCTCTCCTTTTGCTGGCTGCAGAAAGCAGCTACTGCCTAAGTACCAAGGCATGTGCTGTCACTGAAGGTTCCTTGTGGCAGCAAAGGGGAAGAGAGATAAGCGCTCCCCTCCCAGTGGCTGTAGCGGAGAGCATGGCGAAGTGCTCTGCCTAGGTCCCTGCTGGACCTCTTGTCCTCCTGGCTGCAGAAGGGAGCCATGGCCTAAGGACCCAAATGAAGCATATGGATTCCCTGCTGCAGCCAGGGAGACAAAAGATCCTCCTTGCTGAACTTCCCTCTGACTGCAGTGGGAGAGGATGGGTGCTGGTGGCAGAGAGCCAGTGGCCCTTTAGGACTGTAAAAATGACATTTGTGGCCCATGAACCAAATAGGTTGAGGCCCACTGGTCTAAAGCACACCACTGGAATAGTACAATATACGTTTTCTACAACCTTAGACACCAGGGAAGAGTCTTGTTTGCACAACCCCCACAGGCAGAGTCATTTGCACAAAGAATGCTTTTACAGGATTAAGTACAACAGAGCTCTGGTGAAACTTTGCTCACCTTCCTAAATCACGTGTGTTCGTAGTGAAATAAATGTATTCATTGACTGCTTTGAGTTGCACCTAAGTTACTCTATGCTGCATGTTGGAGAAATTGTAGGACATAAGTAAGTAAGTAAAATATATACCAGTAAGACACCAGTCACGCAGAAAGGCTATGTAAACGAAGATAACTGGACCGTTCCAACAATGCTGCAATGTATGTGAAAAATTACAGGATGCTCCACATTTGTATCCAAGAGTATAAAGAAAAGCATCTAACATACTGTATATGGGAAACAGGATATGATCAAGTAAATAGAGATAATGCCTGTGTAGAAGTGGGAGGAATTAAAAGGACACCAGAGAATGGAGTGGGATCAGCAAATCTTTGCAAGAGCTGCACTTCTGATGAGTCTGTCTTAATGTTGTTGGAAAGACCTGCCAAAGATTGATGTACTATTAGGTTATATCAACTCTGCCACCTATGTCAGAATAATTTATGCCACTCATGAGTGTGCATATTCCACTCCCCTGAATGATAGAAAAGCTTTTCCTGCCAACACAGTTTATGCCACTCATGGAAGTAGCTTTATTTATGCCAATGAAAGAGCTCTCTCCTGTAGGCATAGAGCAGTAGTTCCCAACCACTGCGTTACAACACATCACTATGTAGCCACACAGTACTAAGTGTGTCTTGGAGAGCCAGGAAGATGGCTGCATTTGGCCTGCATTGGGTTTGCTGGTGTGTCCTGTAGGGTCACGATATGCTACCAAGTGTGTCACAACCTGCAAAAGGCTGAGAACCACTGGCACAGAGCATCTTCACCAGATGCACTGCAGCAGCAGAGCTGTATTGGCACAGCTGCACAACTGTGTGTATAGACATATGCACAGAATTATATCCAGGATATCCTTAGTGCTAATATATATGTGATGTATTCATGAATAGGAAGCTGTGTGTCTGGGATTCATAGTTACAAAGACTTAGGCCAGAGGTGGACAAAACTGGCTCACAGCTAGGCATCACCAGTTTTACTTTTAGTCCGCAGAGGGCACTCCTCCATTACATTTCCGCAGTGAAGCGAGGCATCAAACAACTAAAACTGGTCACCATGGTGACCAGAAACAGATTTGTTGAGGCCTGACTTAGGCCAATATTCTCTACAGTTGACTAGCAATTTCATATGCCCAACCTGCAATATCTGAAAGGGGCTTGATTTCCATAAGGTGGGTGCTCAGCATCCCCTGGAAAAGGTCTCAAGTTGAACCTCCAAATACTGAAGTGCCCCAAAAATCATTTGCATCTTTTCAAATCGTTGGCCTCCATTTGCATATGTATTTCCCATCACTCATCGCAGAAGTGTATTATTTCTGGCGCTCACCTGAAGTGACTGTAAATGGCTGAGAGGGTAATTTATATTATCAGACATGACTCAACTGTGCCATTGCTTTGTAGAGCAGTGTTCTGAAAACTGAAATGGGCACACACCTCCAAACAGCTCTGGCAGGTTCTTCCTTAAGCATATGTTTCCCTTCATCTGGAAATTCAATCAACATTCAAGCAGCACAGCTAGTGACAGTTTCGTCAAGTGTTTGCTCCACTTCTTGTCAAATATTTCATTTGCAATGTTTTTTATGAAAGGTGATACAATTTTATCCAGCAGAACAACTTCTAAATTCTAGGTGAATCCTAAAACACTGACATATGTTAAATAGATGGACGCAGGCAAGAGATTCAGTTGAAATGAGACAGCAAATCAGACAGAGGAAAATTGCTCCAAGAAACAGCAGAGAAAAATACTGACAGTCTGGTCAGACTGGGGAGAGAGAGTGGAGGCCAGTGCTAGCTAATGGTAGCAGCAGTAAGGAATTGGTGAAATAGGCTGGAGGCAATCCACAGAATTTTCAGCTGGATTTTGAAGGTAACAGGTTGAGCCCCAAATTTAAGCTCTTTGAAAAATGTTAAGTTTCATAGGGTCTGACAAAGCTCTAAGGATTCTGCCGTAACAACCACCATCGATGCCATAGTAACAGTACTGTACAGAAAAAGCAAGCACCAAGGACTGGTTCAAGTGAGGAATTATGGGGGAGCACGTGCCCTTACAATCCATCTGCTATGCCAGCCTGTCCATACCTACTCATTCTGAGAACAATTTCACTGGGAGCCAGATGAAACCTTGTTAAGATGTAAGAAAGACAGCTGCCCTTCATTCAGGATAAATGTAAAAGCTCCTTTGTGCAACTGAGAGCTAAAACAGTAGGAGCCAAGGGGCAAGGCACAGGCATGGTGGGAGTAAGAGCTGAGTCATGTGATCTGAGCAGTTTTCCCCTGGAGTCTGAATATAGATGCTGGAGAGTGGATACCAGGCATTGTTTAGAGGGAGCCTCAACTTTGTGAGAAAAGAACAAACAGCACTGTAAAAGCACACAGCGAAGCACCAGAGGCAAGAGCAGGTGTGGCCAAACTGTGCCTAGGCAGCCAAAAGCAGCTCTTGAATGAAAAAATGTGGCTCGTGAAAGAATGTTAGCAAAACAATTTAGGAAACCAGCCCCAGTCTAGGAGTTTTAATTCTCCCACCCTGAGCATGTTCTGAACATATGCAGAATATGATCCAGGGGGGAGAAGCCCCAGCCTGTGCCTAGCCACCAGAGTCACCAGATAAGGGGGCTGTGGAGGCAGGGGGAGTTGGCCCAGGAGAGCCAGTGTCAGGGCCCGGGTCTTCACGAGGGGGTCAGAGACAGCAGGGAGAAGCATGGCATTGTTGAGATTACTTTCAATTTTTAGCACAATTTACTGCTGTGAAGTACTGTATTCCACAATGAAATCTGTGAAATCAAAACATTGTGCAATACTTACAGATCAGCACCTGAGAAAGCTGTTACGTACTGCGCTGGCAAGTTACTGATCAGATTTTTAAAAACTTGCCACTAGCCTGCAGTCTTCTATATCAAGTGACAGCTAAGTTTTTACTGTATGGACCTAGTTTTCATGGTAACAATTATTAGAATCTGATATTAGTAGGATCAATATTTGACTTCTTTATGATAAAATTAAAGTGTGCAATGAATTTTAAGCTTAGTAATTTTGGCATAGGTAAAAGTATATGGCTATATGCCTCAGTGCGGCTCTTGAAGTTTTAATAGTCAACTTGTGTGGCTCTTGAGTTCCATAAGTTTGGCCACCCCTGGGCAGAGAAACACTTCAGCCCTCAGATAAAGCTAAGTGCTTCTGGATAGAAGGGCAGTTGGAAATAGGCATATACTGTAATCAAAGAAATTGACTCCTGTTTGATTCCTATTGTGTTCAGGGAAACGGGACATTATTTTTCTTCCTTTATATATTTGTATATTCCTATACAAATAGGATGACACCAAAGAATACATCAATTTCTACCAAACAAAGCTAATATTTGGGGTTCTTACAGTTTAACTGCTTGGGTCAATAGGGTAGCAATAAAACGTTGCCTGCAAAGAAGAGAGGGGAGATTCAAGACAGGGCACAGAACAGGCAGAAACCAAAGAGAACACAGAGACTGGAGAACCAAAAATACAGGAAGCAGATTAACTTGTTACTCTTCCAGTTCTGCATCTCCAAAATGATAACATGGAAAGATGTGCCACCTCAAGTGAGACTGAAGCAAAAAGAAGTTTTGTAGAGAAAGAACATGGTAACTCTTTGGCTACCTGGGGCTGGAGGCGAATACACCTGTGAATACCTCCTTGCCGCCCTGTTTCCTTTCAGAAGCCTCCAGGTTCAGACATGCAAGTGAATGATGCCTATATAGCCACATAAATGTGTTAAGTCTGGCTATCAGCAGTCAGCCACTTTTGGCAAAAACATCTAGCTGAAGAACACTTTGTGGCTTGAAAGCTTCTCTCTTTCAGCACCACAAACTTGGTCCAATAAAACATATTCACACACCTACCTTGTCTGAAAGAATGATACATGGCACCTCTAAAGCTTACTGAAGTTACAATCTTATCTTGAGCAGTAATGATGAAGAGGCTTTCACCCCAAAGATATTAAGGAATGTTTGGATCGAAACTCAGTAACACTGGGAATTAGACATTTGTCTTCATTTAAGCCCCAGACCATCTTTTTCAACCACAAGGCACTTCACAACACTCAGCTTGAAAAAGATATAGAGCCCTGCAAATCTGCGGCTATCCATATTATATCTGAGGATATACACACAAGAACCATTTCTTGCAGATGCAGATCCACATATCTGTATTGACACAGGGTCCTATTTATTAACACAAAGCATACATTTATCTTAGAAACTGACTTACAAAGGGCCTACACCCTCATATGGCACTTCACTACCACGAACATTCACACAACCACCAATGGTCTCGTAGCAATAATTACACTAAGAATAAACACAAGTTGTGAAGGCAAGTGGTACATGATTTTGATTGATTTCAACAACAGCACCACTGCTTACAGAGAAGGGCTATATTTATGATGGTCATTCTACCTGGAACTCTCCCAGTGTAGTAAGCACATGCCCTCCCTAAATCTTACCTCTCTAGCTCCTGGCTGACTCACTGAAATGTCCTTAATAGATAATATTACAGGACACCCCAGAGATCTGATTTTTTTTCCTTAGAAGAAGCAGCTGAATTTGGCTTCATCACATCTCTGACTATGAATAACATGGGTTACTGAACCCTGAATAGGCCAAGTAATCTGCAAACATTCAACTCCTAGATAAAGCCAGCACTTTGAGTTCCTGCTCTTAAAGGTACAATATGATTATTAAAAATAATGCAGTAATTCCAAACTTGATCTTTTCAGTTAAAAAAGCAGAGCAGAAATCTGCCTCCTTACAGATATTTTTAACGTTGCTAAGCAGCTTCAGGGACTTGTGACAAGGCAGCTAATCCACTATGCTTTTTAATAAGCAAGGATTGTTTCAAATGGCACCATTTACAAAATAAATCCATTATCCCTAGAAAGAAACCCTTCTGGTAGGATAGCACAGAGAAAGCATAAATAGGTTACCTCCTAACGCAGGCCTGCATAGCGGCTTGAAGGTCAGGAGAGGCTTGGAGATGTTAGGAAAGGTAGCGAAAATCTGCAGTCCCAGCACTGTCTCCCTTGGAAACTAGTGAAAACCTGCACTGTCGCAGATATCTCTGCAAGCCTGAGGTAGGGAGAGACTTGCCATTTGCTAACAAACGGCCTGCAAGCTTTGTGGGGGGCCAGACGTAACCACTGCAGGAACCAGTGCTGATAACCGGTCCCAAAATACAATCCATTATACAGATACATATTTTATGCACCCGACAGCAAATCAATAGCCAGCCATATTGGAAAGACTCCTCTCCTGATTATACATAAAAGCAGAGACTGAGCGTTCTTTTTTTCTTTCTTTGTTTTGTTCCACCCCTGCACTAACATGTCCCATATACCCATCTAAACTAACTGTAAATATTGAATAAATCAGGATCCACAGAAAGCCAGCTGAGGAACATTTAGGGCTACTTGACAGGCAGGAGTGAGGCATGTGGCAACCCTGCAAGTGGTTTAAGCAGGAAATCGGAGAGGACTGAGCCTGGCACTGTTGAGTGATTTAATAAGCTGAGGACAAGGGGATAACAAGATTTCAGGACCTAATACCGTGCTTCAGCTTGCTGTGAGCAGCTTGGTTGAATAGGCCATACACCACCTTCAGTTCCTGGCGTTTCTGCCTTAATGCTAGGTCAGGCTGGGAAGAACTCAATTTTTATTGATAAGTGTCAGTAAACGTTGATTTTGCAGTGCACACACAAACCAACAGATATTTCTATCGGTAATAATCCAAATTTACAGATCAGCAAAGGAAGAAAAATGCTGCTGGGAAACTTAAGAGTCAAAATCCAGTGATGTAGACTTCTGAATTAGGCTTGCTACAAATAGACAAGTAAATGAGAAGCAACAAGCATGATTTATTGTTTTAAGAATATGGTATTTGCATAATTTGATGTGGTGTTGACTATTTCTCTTTTAACAGTTTATGAAGCTTTAACTTTTTCAGTCTTAACACCTGTCATTAAAAGTTTGACCACCTTGTAATTTCCCACAACTGTGAAAGCTTTGAAATCAACAAAAACCTAAAAAGTTTTAAAAATTGATATCTCTTGAAACTATTAAAAAATAAAAACTGAATTCTGCCTGTGTAAGACCAGCTACCCTGCTTTAACCTGAATGTGAAATTCACAAAAAAAGTTTTAAATGTTCATGAGCCATTTTCCAATGGGATGAGAGAATGAAATGATGGCACTGAGGAGAACTCAAAGACAGCAAGAAGGAAAACAGCATGGAGCCAGAACCTGTGAATGTTTCGGCTAGTGAAAAGGGCTAAATTACATTCTGTTAACCATTTGTCTATCTTTCATCATATTCCCCAATACGCATTGTTGAGTAAATGCTACAAGAAAATAATTTGACGCAACAGTTTCCCTTAAACGGACTGATTTCTAAAAAGAAAAAAAATCCAGTTTCAGATTGGGTTTGCTTTGTTTTATATCTTAACTTATATATATATATATTCCAAAAAATGCTTTGGAGAGGCTTCTTTTTGCTTCCTGTGGAACTTTTCAGCCAAGGAAAGACCTATTGACGGTAAGGAAAAAAAGGAAGGGATATGCTAGCGCTGCCACATTCAAGGTAAACAGAACAGAAACAATTCTCTATGCTAACTTTCTAGTTATCTTGGGTCTTGGTTGCAGCTAGGAGTAGCTGCAAAAGTTATCCAGATAATGTAGGAATTTTTAGCTCTGTTTACCTTAAAAGTGGTGCAAAGTGCCAAAACTACAGGTTCCAAATGCAATGCTGTAGATCATCTCAGAACTAGATGAAGCATTGCGTACGGGAGGTTGCGGTCTCCATAGACTGCACCTTTGCGTTACAGAAGGGAGTTGTCATTGCCCAAAATGGAGCAGAATGTAAGTCAGCTATACCACTCCAGATGGAACGTTCAGCCAGGCACAGCTTGGGGATTCTTGCCCAGAAAGATTTCAAAGTCTCTCTCACTCTCCTCATCTTCAAGTGAAAGGCTACACAACAAGCAGGGCTGCAATTATAAAAAAAAAAATTTGACAATAGCCAGTGCTTTTTTTGTGATGGTACCCATGGGTACAGAGCACCAGCACCTTTTTCGCTGGCCCCACTACCCAGCTGGGAGGAAGGGGTGTAGGAAGCATGATGTCAGCAGGGGAAAGGAGAGTAAAACAAAAAAAGCACTGACAATAGGTATTTTCTAGTCTGCTTTCAGAAGATCAAAAATACATCTGAAAGCCTGAACACTAAAAGAAACATCCTACCACCAGAAGTTCAAACTAAATGGTGACACAAATGAGATGCTATTGGGGATTAAGGGATAGAACAAGCCACAAACAAAACTGAACACCCAGCAGACACTTATGCAACTCTCTTCTGCCACCTTCTGGAATGAAACAAACAAGGAGTCCTGTGGCACTTTTAAAGCCTAATAAATATATTCATCACATGAACTTTCTAGGAGAAAATCCCACTTCAGACGATAGAAAATGGGAAGTATGGGTGACTGGGAGGAAAACAATTCCCTTTTTCCTCCCATTCATCAGTACTTCCCCATCCTCTAGCATCTGACAAAGTGGGATTTTCTCCCATGAAAGCTCTTGCAATAAATAAATTTTGTTAGACTTTAAAAGTGCCAATGGACTCCTTGTTTATTTTGCTCACCTAGACTATCATTGCTACCCCTCTGGAACTTATGGAATGAGATTCTGAAAATATCCAAGCATTAATAAGAAAACGGTTAGCAGTCAGAGCTCAACAGTTAGGAACACATTTAAGTTTAATAATATTGGCAATATTATCTATGACTTGTAACAGATTTAAATACACTCTATAGCTAAGATTATAGCATAAATACACTCTATAGCTAAGATCCATAGCTGAGATTGGCATCTTTTATCATAGTCAATGCTGTTAGTTTTATGTTGAAGATATTCAATATTAAATGCTACAGGGTTTTGGTGAAAATAATTCCTACCAAGATGGATGGAAGCAACCTAGTCTTTATAGCTGCAGCTTATGCAAAAGTTGGCCAACCAAAATTCCACAGAAGCTAACTTATCTAATTCACAACTCAGCCTGCAGCATGCACCGGCAAGTAATGTGGAGCAAGACAAATTTAACAAATGGCCCGTGCTTTTAAGTTGAATTAAAATCTCAGCTATCCACATTCCACTGTCCCTCCTGAATAATTCAGCCCAGTGGGGGCCATTTTGGGAAAGGGTATATAAATCAAACATACATTTAGAGAATCCCAAACATAAACCTGACCCTCAGACAATTTCACTATCAAGTACACTGAGCAAACAAGTACAGCACACCAATGTCTTTGATTAGTAAGAGGGACAAAGGGGACGATGCACTTTAGATGAAAAATCTGAACATGAAAAGCAGTTTTACCTGTGGCTTGTGCTGTTCTGTCCCTTACTGCAGTCCCTTCTAAGCAGTTCAGAAATTACTTGAGCTACTTAGTTCTCATGTACTTTCCTCTAGATTCCTGCATGTGCTCAAAAGTCATGGAGGTGACCTATAGGTCAGCCAGCCAGCCCACAGCCTGGGCTTATATGCTGAAATTCCAGTTTCTTCATCAGGAATGAAAATGCAGGATGTGGGTGGCAAATAAGATTGCCACCCTGAACACTTGTGAGCAAATCAATCCAGGAGCTGAAAGCCCAGTAGTACACCTGCTTGCTTTCTGTACAGGAAATCAAGCTCTCGAGAATAGCGACACCCAACCCCTCACCTCAACCTTTCCCAAATACAAATGCAGCCTTATTTCCGATACAGCAAATGCAATCTCTCCTCTTCCGAACATGGAAAAATCAGACAGCCAAAAAGAATTCCTGCCCCTCCTACGTCACCCCACCGGCACTAGAGACTTTTTAAAAAAAAGGGACAACTTTATCTGAAAGAGATTAACTGTAAGAACATGGCAGATAAGAGCTTTCAACAGCAGGTGCTGGATGATTACTCATTTTAAGTGCACAGAGGCCTTTTAAGTTGTTGTTGTCCTTTGCTTACCCAATGTGTGACATTAGGAACATTCTCTCTCTTCTCATGAAGCAAATATGCCCTACTCACTCTGTTCAATCAGCATCTAAGGCCCTGACAAACTTTTACAAGAGCTAAGGAAATTTAGACAATTGAAGTGCTTCAAATCAGAAGTTTCCAAAAAGGGGCATATGCCTCCTTAGAAGGGCAGGAAGAAACGTTCAGGGGCAAGCCATGACAACAGGTGCCTCATGCCAGCCTTACACTGTGGGGCTCGAACCAGTCTTTACAAGGTCAGGGGGAACATCACTTCTACCTTGACTCACTTCAACAGGCCACCCAGGCTGAGAGTCAGTACCCATAATTGCTGTGGTAGCACCAATTTCTGCCACGGACTGTCTCTGCACCCAGTGCTGGTTCTGCCCACAGAGGTCATCACACACTTTCCCTCACCATAAAAAATAGAGAGGGGAGGTGCAAAGAGATAGATTCTGGCCCTGACCCAGCAGTGCAGCCTGGCTGCAAAGCAGAAGCAGCGCACTGCTGAGGAAGCCTTGACTGTGCTGTTGGTAAGTATGTGTGTATTTGAAACTTAGAGGTGCAGGTAATTTAATTAAGGTTGTATCCCCTTCCCTGTCTGGTTTATGAGTAGGTTATCCAGCTTCCTTTTTGCACGTTTGTTTTTGTCTGCATTGGGGCAGAGGGGCACAACCAAAAACTGTAACTCAATGGGGAGCTTGGCTCAAAAACTTTAAAAACCACTGCTTTAGATTAAATAGTGAGATGTTAAGTGGAAATGCACAGTGAGGAGGCCATGTGTATTAAAACTTCCATGGAAATAGTAAAATTAACATTCACAAAACAAATATTTAATTGAACCGAATTTCTTAACATCTGAAACACCCAATGTATGAAACAAGGAGTCTTGTGGCACTTAAAGACTAATAGATTTATTTATCGCATGAACTTTCGTGGGAGAAAATCCCACTTTGTCAGACGCTTTGAAGAGACAAAGTGGGATTTTCTCCCACGAAAGCTCATGCGATAAATAAATCTGTCAGTCTAAGTGCCACAAGACTCCTTGTTTCTTTTGCTTTACTAGACTAAAGGGCCTGCCCCTTTGGAACCCAATATATGAAAGGCGCTCAAATCTTAGTGTGGAAACACTCCTGGGTTTGTTCCACTGCAGTGTTTCCCAACCAGTGTGCCACTGCACACAGGTGTGCCACAGAATTTTTTGAAAAACTTCTCAGAGTTCTGGATTGCCTCATGAATATTCAAGAGTTCATTTGGAGACTATACGGTGCTGTGCCTCAAAATAATTAAAGGTATCAAGATGGGCCATGGCAAAGAAAAGGTTGGGAACAACTGTTCTAGTATCTGTTTGGAACTGACATGTTCAAATACCATTTGAAAAATATATTTGTTAGTTTAACCCTTTGGAGACCAGGTTCCCATGCTGCTTTGCAAACAACTCTAGAAAATAACATGAAAGGTTAACTGCCATATCAGGCATCCATGTTTCAGCTAGAAGAGTCACTGTGTTCTAACTCTGGGCAAGACAAGAATCACGAGGTAAAATGGTGTTGCCAAAATCTGTCCTAACAGCACTGATGAAGCACAGCATGGGTTCTGTTATTAATATATACTATCCACATGCTCCTTTAACTAGCAAATGGATCCCTGGAACTCTTTGGAATTAAAGGAAAGGAGGAAAGAAGGTATTTGCCGGAGATGTTCAACCAGTGTCAGTCAACTTTCATTATTCACTTGAGAAAAGTCTGCTTAGGATCCTTGCACTCTCTCTAAAGAGCAGGGTATGATGGTAGAATAGGAGGGAGAAAACCATGCCAGACTTTTTCTCCAGTGCCTTGAAAGACACAGCCCCGACACTTATATTAACACTAATCCTATGTGTCAGGACTCATCTACGGTAGAAAATAAAAGCTGACATAACTATGCTGTTCAGGAGTCTGAAGAATCCACACCCTTGATTGGGGCAGTTAACTCCTGGTATAGACAACGCTAGGTCAATGGAAGAATTCTCCTGCCAACCTAGCTACCGCCTCTTCGGGTGGCATTCTCCCATCAGTATACATAACACCTTCACTGAAGTGCAGCAATTTATTAAAAAATAAGGGCAACAAACCACGTACCATTGTCTGAAAGTGATTACACACCAAAAGCCTGCCCTGTGCACTCAACACCTAGCCCCATTCAGTGGGTCTTTTGTAAAGGCACACTGGAGAGAAAACTGATGTTAAAAATAGGAGAGGGATTGTGAAAACCAACACAAACGGGCAGGGAGAACTGGGGAGAGGCAAGAGCACTAAACTACTCCTAATTCTTGCTTAAACTGGTTAGATTTCAAACTCAGATTTCAACCCCCTTGAAGCTTCTGTTGTTATGGTTTGGGGGCTTTATTTTAGGGAGCTATTTTCAGCTATTTGAATTTTATGCAGCCATCCATAATCAGGGAGTTTTTAGGCACCCTGCAGACACTGTAATGAGTCATGTGTATTATATGTCTTACTCACTACAACAGGATGTATTGTAACAAGTAACTTTTGTAATGTAGCCTAAAGCACTTTAATGAAGCACTCTTTCAATCAGTAACATATTAAAGCACACTAGGGAAAATTTTGTGCACACCAGGAGGATCTACATAGACCAATTAACGTTCAACATTAGCATGCTTTGGACATCACAACCCCACAGTCCACATTACTGCTCCATATGGACGAGGCCTTAGACACAAGTATCCACTCCCAGTGGGTTTTTTGGACCAACCCCGATTACTTTGTGAATAAGAATGCTTAACAACAATATAGTTTTTAAAGCATGCTTTTAAAACCACACCCCTATTGTCCACATTACTGCTCTGTGTAGACAAGGCCTTAGATACAAGCAACCACACCCTCTGTTTGCTGGACAAACACTGATTTCATTGTTATTTTTAATCAGGGTATTTTATCAGTGTCCCTCAGTTAACATCCAAAACCAGAAGCCCTATTATGCAAGCTATACCAGGAGAACCACTTTCACGCTAGCATTTGCTGGGTCATACTAGGAAGGTTTGTTAGTAGAGCTATGCCAGCAAGCTTTTGCTACTATTGAGAAGGGAGATGCTCCGCAATCCTTTCAAAAAATCCTAAGTGATACTTGTATCCCACAGCACATGGCAGTTCACCAAAAATGGTCCACTCCACACTAGCTTTTCAGACCAGTCCTTGGATGGTTGTGGCTCCCTGTAACTGAAAGTTAGCAACCTCATCTCAATCAGCCCTGTTTGAGGGAAAGCTTCAGAAAAGTCCAGACTCTAAGATGTGTGTTCTGGCACCTGACATCTCACAGCAACAGCAGACATGTATCAGCCAAGGAGGATTGCCAAGATCTCCCAGAAAGTCATCTTCCTCTACAACAGACAACAATACCTGGACTCAGAAGAAGTGGTCTGTATTCAGACTGGTGGGGAACCAGGAAAACATGGCTACTGCTTGTCATACTAAATGCAAGGTAAGGCTGTGAGGAGCAGCGAGAACTGAAGTGAAGGGAAAGATGCAGTTGCTTTGGGAAAGTGAAGAAAAGGTGGTAATGACAGAGAGACATCACTGTGACCACAGCAGAAGAAACATCCTCTCAACAGTATGAAGGACTTTCACAAGCAGTAAGGACTACTATCATAGCACCTCAGAAAAAGAAAAAAAAAAAAGTCACCTGACCATCAGCATTTCTGTAATTAACAGGACACTTATGGGATTCCTTACCATCTGTGGCACACAGCCCAAACCTAGAAGGTACAATCTAATAGCCTTGCAAATGGAGGGGAAGGACATGGATGTGAGATTTTATATACTGCTTCCCTAAGCCTGTAATCCAGGCCTTTTAGAGAATTTGATTCACCCAGTTTGGTCTAAACTGAACAGAGATTTTACAATAGGGAGCAATCTGCATTGCCAGAAAGTCATCTAGAAAGCCTAACAGGTGTTCCTTAATTCCATGAAAAATCAGGTGGCAAAAATAGCCCAAGAGCACAAAGTCTCTTTCCAGCTTGCAGACTCCAAAGCCGAACGCTGCAGTGGAATGAAGGGGAGAGTAGCACACATCTGTATGGTTAACCATACAAAAAATCAGCTATTTATCTTGACACCACCCAAACATCTTACAGGACACAGGCACCAATTTGGTATGACATATTCATGCTGCACAGGATTATCCCTCTGTGGATCTGTGAATTTTTAAAAGAAAGCCACAGGATATGTGATGTGTAAGTGACTGTACAGATTTGCCAATCACAAAATTTTGACAGCCACAACACAGAGGTAAAGACACAGCAAGACACGGCAGAACAAACCATCATCGAAGACAAAGGATGTGCCGTCTGGAATGGAGAAAGAGGTGTATCCCAGACCACGTCCCAAGTCATTCCTCCCAGACAAGCTAAGGCCATACATTATAGCAGCATCTCAATGTTCTAATATTAGCTGGTGGGCTTGTTTATTTGTTATTGTTGCTAAGAGGAACTTGGAGCTTTGGAAACATCGAACCAGACTAGAATGCTATTGTGACAGCTGTCATTGGGAGCCAAACTCCATACAGTGCTTCCCTGGCAACTGTTTGCCATTTTCCATTTTTAACAAATTGATTTCTTAGCCAACCTATACTTCCCCACCTAAGTGAGTCCACCAGCTTCCGCAATTCCCAGAATCTAGCTCAAAATCTACTATCAGTCACTGTTCTGGTATCCCTGCTGTCACTAAAGCTACTTTACCTGTTCCTATACTGCAGAGCATTCCAGCAAATGTGTTAATTGGTAATGATGCATTCTGTGTCCAAAGCAGTTAATATAACAACACAGAGAAAATGAATATGGCTCTGTAGTCCCAGAAGTAAACTGTAAGGACAGAAAGTTACTCAGGGGGTGGCAACACGGACACCTCCTGTACAGCAAAGAAAAGCAATGTCTCTAGGACTGGACCGAGATGAATTACTCACCTAACTGAACAAACAAGAACTCTTGTGGCATTCTTAAAGACTAACCAATTTATTTATCACATGAGCTATTGTGGGAGACAGTCTGACCTTATTCTATGACTGACACTTTCCTGGATTTATTTTCCTCCCATTCTGTAAGTTCCCCATCTTCAAGCGCCTGATGAAGTGGGATTTTTTCCCCCCACAAAAGCTCAAGAGAAAAATAAATTTGTTAGTCTTTAAAAGTGCCACCAGGCTCCTTGTTTGTTTTGCTGAACTAGACTAATACTGCTAGCCCTTTGGGACTCCCCTAACCAAGATGGTTATTAGGGCTGGCAGAACCAAGCAATTAACAACACACCTTTCTGAGGACCCTGTGAGAAATCATTTGATTGTGCCTCCTAAGGTTTCTGGGAAGTAAATAGTGTTTGCCCACAACTGCCCTTTGGCAGGTCACTTGGGGCACGTCAACACAACTCCCACAACTGGCCTATGTTAGCTGATCTAAGCTCATTTAGGCTGAGACACTATGAAATTGCAGTGTAGATTTCTGGCTCGTTCAAACATTCAAATCAACATTGTGCCTTTTTATTCATATTTACTTAATCTAATGACACCGCAAGACTGTCCTGGCGGATTTAATCTGTTTTCATGAAAGAATCCTGCTTGTTTGATGTTCCAATATTTCTCTTTTTAACAAAAATCTTCCTTTACTCTGTTATCTCCAAATTAAGGAGTGAGAGACACAATATGAACAAGCTAATTGCAGTCACATGAACAGAACAGACTAGCACAGAGTTCAAGTTAATTTGGATAAGCGTGGCTTTTGGAGGTAAGGTCAAATATTAGCTGCGGGCTTGCAGTTTCTGCTAATCAGAATGGAAAGAGGGTGAAAAGAGTCAAGAATTATGAGAAAGAAAATAGGGGGAGAGACACCTTGAGTTTGGGCACCTTTGATAGAGAAGGTTGTATGGCTAAAATTATAAGGAATGTTTATTAATAAAATAGTTTATTGAATTAGGAGAAATGATGACTTAGTAGAGATCACTACAAGCTATGTATTTTGTAAAAGCTAGTTATAAAAAGATTGGATAATACTCAGTAGCAGTTTTCTGAAGCTATCCTGGGACACTTCTCCTCACATTCTACTCCCTGATGAGAAAACGATCAGCTATCATTGACCTGCTGTTAATTTCTCGAAAATATCTCAGATTTCAGGTAGTTATTTAGATGTTCTAAACCTGTTGCTTGTCTGTGTATGCTTACCTCTAATAAATATTAGTTTTAGATAAGAGCACATGTTTGTATCCATCTTTCATCAGCTGGAGGTGCTGTGTTCCCCAAGATTTATTCCTGACAAGTGCTTGAAGTAAAACAGCAAACAGTGAAGTGAAATGATTTTATGTTTTAAACCCTGGGTAACAGCACTTCAAACTGGCTACACCAGCCTCACTTCCCTCCAATCTCAAAATAATTCCATGCGGTAGGAAAATATGCAACATCAACTTGCAGCTATTTTATTTAAAAGAATGATGCTACGCCTAACGTCACCAACTGTCTAGAGAGAACACCAGAATTTGGCTTCTGCTTAGTTATTCCCTTTCCTTTTTCTTCTCCCCTAACCAAGTCTAGGTTCTTCAGATTGTAGTTGCAGGCTGCTATTGCTCTGTGTTCTGTGGAATGAGCCTGTCTTAGACCAGAGTTCCCTGTAGAGATATATCCACATCATAAACCACCACTGCAATTGGTATCAGCATTGCCTCTGTAGAAAGGCTAAAGGACAATAAAATCTTTTAACTCCTAAGCCAGGAAGTGGTCCCTGTGTGGCAAGGTTTAGGCACACGAAGGGCAGAATGACAACTGAATTCATTTTCACCTATGACTCAGGGATGATTGAAATATAACACTTCAAAAACTGGAGGGTAAAGGGCATTAGCTTATGAAATAGCAAGCGACAGCCGAAGAGGATGGTTCTATAAACTTTTCTCTTCACACACTACCAAGGAAATGCCCCACCACTCTGATCACTTACCTTCTTCGTTCTCTGGCATCTCCAGTTGATGAGTCTGTTCCAGTAGTTGATGAGGCATTGGAAGGTGCAACCCCATTGGCAGTGCTGAATACAGTGCGATTTGTGATTACACCTAGCGGAGTGCTAGCAGAGATGGTCTCTGTATTTTTCTCTACAGCAGAATCAGTTTGTTGCCTATATGGAGCTCTGAAATATACAAGACATAATGGGCTGTAAAGCAAGTGAATGGGACTGGCTTAGATACCTTCAAGGAAATATTATAAGCTAGGAAGAACACAATTTTTGTTTTTCCCATTTTCTTCCCCAATTCTGAATCCAGCATCATGAAGGAATTTCATAAGAAAGGCATTTTTAAGGGCATCTGAATAAGCCACAGGAGGAAATAGTCTTGACGTCACCATTGAGTGCTGTAGAAGTGACAGGAAAATTTGAAGGAATTTAACTGGTCAGTAAGCAGGAGGAAGGATAGACAAAGCTCTTGCAATTCAAAAAATCTCAGTGGCCCTAGAAACTGCACTCTTGAAGAAAGTCACCTAGAAAAAGTAAGGATGCATGATTAATCACACGTCAGGATGTGACAACTAAGGTGTTTATGCAATATTAAATTGTATAGGCATTGTTAAACACTCAGAATGTAACATACACACTTTGAACTGAAATGCCTCGTCAGCACCCACTATGAAGGAAGGAGCTCAGTCTAGAATGGAATGAATTTTTAACCCATTTTAGAATTCAGAACCTCCACCCTGAAAGCTCTGTGCGCCAGTTAAGGACATCGGCATTTTACAGCGTTCTCTGAATGAGCCCTGAGCCATTACCTGGTATGCTGACGGACCGATGCAGTAGTGTTCGCACTAACAGATGTAGGACAGGAAGAGGCAGGTTGCCACTGGGTGCCCAATGAGGTAGATGAACCAATGGTAGTGGGTGAGGTAGCAGGAGATGCAGTACGATTGGCTGAAATGTAGGGACTGTTGAGGTCACTACTTCTACCAAATGAAGCACTGTAAAACATCACAAGATCACTCCCTTCAGAGCATGGTTAACCAATTACTGACCATCACAAGCCCCTAGGTGAATTGGAAGGAGAACATCTCAGCAAAATGAATGAGAGATGCCGGAACCTTCAGAGGTCACTGAAGGTCACTCTGACCATATACAAATGAAGCAATGATAGTCCTGCCATGTCAAGTCCAAGGGAGAGCACAATGGGATGGAAGGGAATCAGGGGTGTTCAGAGAACAGGCAAACACAAGAAAGTCCTGATCTCACCTGAAGCAGCACCACTGGCAGCACCAGTAACGTTCTCACACAGTGGGGAAAGGAAGCGACAATAGGAGAGTATCAAATCACTTAACTCAAAGAAGGTATATTCAAACACAGACAGAGCTGCCACTGTCTCCTATTTAGTTTGCCTGACATTGTCCACTATAAGACCCTGTTTCCAGCTGTTTATAACTTGGCCAAACTTAAAGAGTCTGGGCTAAAATTTTCCATGCTGTGAAAGGATGCTAGACATGTTTACTTCCTTCATGTTCTAGTACCAACAAGTGGCCTGAACTAGACCTTTAAGGCCAGCCTACACTCAAAAACATAAGTGTTATAGTCAGTTGTCTGCCAAGGGTGTTGAACTGCTTCACTATTAGTGTGTGGTGGGGAGGGATGACACTTCTAGCATCATTGAGAAATATCTCATTTGTCAAGTTTAATGGACACCTTTTGAAATAAGTACTAAAAGCAGCTGTCCCCTCCACATTAGCAGAAAAGCCATTTTCAGCACCTAAACAGGAGTACCTACTGCTAATAGCTAGCGTCCACTGTAGGTCCCCTTATAAACCCTGATGAGTGCACAGTTTGAATGGGTGTGTTTGAGATTAAAGTTGCATTTGTAGGGGAAATACAGAGGTTAAGAAGAAATCAAACATGGAGGAATCTTTTGTATTCCTCATTAAACAATACTGAAAAATAGTGGTGGCTTTTTCCCTTAATACATCAAAGTATGGCATGTCCATTTTAAAAGCACACCCTAAAATACAGGGAATGGAATTTTACAGTCATATTTATACCATTGACCAAGTTTAGACCACAGTTACTTTTAGTACCAGCAAGTCAAGCTTTTAGTGACAAAACTTCGTCTTTCTTGCTGATCATTTAGGTTCCCTTCCTCGTGCTACATGCTAGTGTATGAGACTAGAGTCTTTCAAAACTTACAGATCTGTAACACTTCATATATGATCTAGAAATAGTTAGCATTTATTTGTTTTTCTGTACTCATTACCAAAGACTGTTCAAACTGATCATACATTTACTCTTAGTTATCACTGTTTTTTGTAACCACATACAGTTGCACATTATTCCTACTTTGCAAAGGTACTGTCCCTTCTCATGAATGCTTAAACGAGGCATTTCATAGGCATTAACTTGACAGTGTGCAATTCCAGAAATAGTCAGTGTTAAAGTTTCAGCTAGTGCCTCCAAGTTTTACCATGGCAGCACAGTACAGGTTGGGTAAACATCACTTGTAAATCTGATTTCGGATTAGTTGAGATACAAAGCAACATCCCAGCAGAACTGAGATTGTTCAATGTTATCTGAACCATCTCAGCTAAGGTGACAGCATCTGTGTTATGTTTAAGAGATAATCCGGCTGCAAAGGTAAAAGTCTTCAGATACAACCAGCTGCCACCTGTCTGGCTGTCAAGTGAGAGACATGGCACACGTCATGCGCTAGGTGACATCAAGTGCCTGGATAGATGTAAAGTCAGTGGAATGGAACATTGCCTCAGGAGAAATGTCTTCTGCTTTGAAAATATCCAGCTTCTCCTTCTGCATGAATTTCCAGAGGAGTAGCTGTGTTAGTCTATGTACAGCAAAAATAACAAGAGTCCTGTGGTACCTTAGAGATTAACAGATTTCTTCAAACATAAGGTAGGGATTTGGAATAGGGACTTGGAATGGTTAACAAATTACAAAAAGTGATTGTTCTGTTCACACATTCTCTCCTCTTGATCAACTGGTATGAATGGGCCCCATTTGCTCTCTAAACTGACTTTGCTAACACTTGCCCTCCTCCACCCTGGCATGTATATATATACACTTCTCAACTGTAGTTTCCACTTCATGTGCATAACAAAGTCGGTTGGAGCCCATGAAAGCTAATGCCCAAAGAAATCTGTTAGTCTATAAGGTGCCACAGGACTTTCATTGTTCCTTCTGTATGAATAACTTCCTTTGCTCATTAGCTAGATAAATCTATCCTCTGAAAAGGCTGAACATTGCCATCAGCCCCATTTACTAGAATGCGAGTAATACATTAACATTCACAAGAATCTCCCTCACCCCATATGCTTCACATTAAGGGCAAATTATTCATTTAAAGGCTCCAGCACCTCACAAAATCCTCAGCTAAAATCTTACTTATTTTCCCTTGCACTAATGATCAGTGATGGGTTACACAAACTGAAGTTTTATGGAAACACTTCTGAGCAAGTCTGGCATTTCGTAAGGCAAATTCAGGGGGTGAAGAGGCCTTTTCTCGTTCATTGACCCTCTTCACTAAGAGCAAGTTTCTTCCCGCCCGCCCCTCCCCAGTTAACACAGGAGACAACTCTAGAATGTGAAGTTTGTCATAACAGCACAGATCATTGGTCCATTTAGTCCAGGAGCAACTAATTGAAAAGAAAGTGTACCTCTCTCCTAAAACGGCAACGGACAGGGCCAACTGAGGAAAGCAATCTACAAAGCAATTTTCTTTCTTGCCTTCCCCTTCCCACTAGCAAGCAACACTTGCCACTGTAGAATGGCACAGGCACCTGCACGAAATCTATTTTTCTGCTGCCAGAAGAAAAGGACTATGGTTGGTTGATTTTGAATACCAGTTACATTCCTTACAAGTACAGTTGTTAATGGCCATGAACTCTGGAACACTAATAGTCTTCTCCAGCTGCTGGGCTTGGACTTAAGAGAAGCAGCACAGACAGGAGAGAAGAGAAACAGGAATGCACAAAGTTATTTTTGGATAATTTGTTCTCCTAAGATGTGCACTAACACGCATCATCATTATAAACAGGTTATGTGAACTTCCCACATAGTACCTGCCATGGGGCAGCATTTTACAGTTCCATTCATTCATTCTAGGCTTTAGGTGAGATTTGTTTTTATCGGTCTCCCACAATTATACCAATATAGCCTGTGGAAAAGTTTGCATTCACATCATTCAGATTGCTAAACTTTAAATATTAGCACCACAATTAAAAAAAAAAAAGTCAGCGAGAACATAAGTCTCGGAAGACAGGGTTTCTAATAAAAAAGCTAAGCAGATCTTGATTTTTGCTGCTGGGTATGGGAAGGCACTGAGGACACCAAAGCCTGCCATACCAATGCAGCAGTTAGAAAGCAACCAACCATTCAAAAGCCAGGACAGCATGTTAAAGGTTTCAGCGTTGCTCTGTAAGCAACTTACGTAAAATGTCACAGACTGTACCTTTTCAGGTAAGTAGATACATAGGTGGAAGGTGAACCAATCTGGGGGGCTTCGTTTCCCTTTGGCTCATCCCTCCATGACTGCCGGGTGTAGGAGCCACTTCGCACCAGGTTAACAGCAGATTCTCTGTTGAGGCAGGAAGAGCACTATGATAGTTTAGAAAGACTCTGGAGCCAAGCAGTCTTGGTTTATCACATTGCCAAGCATATAGATAAGGGCTGGAGTCTCAACATCCAATGGCAAAAGTGAAGAGCCCTGCACGTACAGGCATTGCAAACCCTTTTCCAGCTACAGTCCTGATTTTTCACAGGGATAACATGGACATTTTGGTTAGTCATTTGCCCTAAAATGTACTCTAGTCATTTCCAAGTATTTACTATTTACATAATGTCACAAGAGTGCATGCTGTTTTGCACGCACAGGAATACAACGTTTCTGACAACAGGAACTTAATCTAAATTCAAACTGCTTACAGAAAGTCACTTTCATGCATTAGATAATGTCATTACCTAGTTCCAGAGGGGCAGCTCTGTGTTAGTCTGGTTCAGCTAAACAAACAAGGAGTCCTGTGGCACTTTTAAAGGCTAACAAATTTATCTATCACATGAGATTTTGTAGGAAAAAATCCCACTTCAGACCCTTTGAAGATGGGGAAATTACAGAATAGGATAGATTATATATATTATCCTCCCATTCTGTAAATTCCACATCTTTAAAGCATCTGACAAAGTGGGACTTTTTTTTTTCCACAAAAGCCCATACAATAAATAAATTTGTTAGTGTTTCTAAGTGCAACAGGACTCTGTGTTTTGCCATTACCTAGGAAGATCTCACTCTCCCTGCCTCTTTTCCTGCTTCCCCTTTCCATCCCACACTTTGTAGTATTGCGCAGCAACTGGTTGGAGGATGCTTTTTATCTTCAAGGACTAGTTGCTGCCAGAGACATGATACCAGTCCATGGATCAATGGTCTGAGCTAATGCGTTAAGTCTTATGGTGCTATTTACTTAGGAGCCATGAGCAACAAATTATAAACATTAGCAGCAGCTTCAACTGCATGTCATGATTCATGAAGAAAAAGACTTAAAGCCCCATTAGCATTAAAGCGTGAAGAAGCAGCTACTAATGGTAGTTCAGGATCTGAGCTCAAGTCCCTCACTCCCATGCTGGAAGGGTCTTGTGCGTTGTTCTCTGGCAATTCCCTCTTGCCAGTTATACGAATCAGACCCTACTTGCAGCATTAATTGACATGCTTCACAGCTTCCAATCATTTCTCAGATTTGATTTCAAGCTATTTATTCTGTTTTACTTCAAGCCTCTAGTGGATTCCATGAAACTCTGATTTGCCTTGTGTTAAAACAAACACAGAAAAAAGACCATGTCACACAGTGCACGGTGACTACTATCTGCTAATGTAGCCTGAGCTGTCTCATCCTCCATCTTAAAAGCAAGGGACACTTTTAGCAGAAATCAGCCAGGTACACACCACTGTCTGAGGCACCATTCAAAAACACTGAGCCTGATCTATCACCCCTCCTTGCAATTTCAACCCCAAATTGTCTGCAAAGATCCAAATAATGGAGGGCAGTTTGAGACTAAAGCTAGAATAGCAGCAAGCAGGATAACACAGCAGCACAGACTCTCTAATTGCTGCAAAATTGTTTCTCGGAGCCTATTTGGTGTAACCGTTGCACACAAAGGACAGTTTTCACTGGCTCTAAAAATCAAGGAGCTCATCTCTTACTGCCTTTAGATCACATTGCAAAAACCCCATGGAGGCAGCATGTTAGGAGGTGGTTACTGCTCCTAATTTCATGTTGCAATAACAGCTGTGGCTAGGAGCTACCAAATAAGGACAGGGCTCCATCATACTAGGCACCATTCAGACACACAGCAGGGGTCCCTGCAACAAAGAATTCACAAACTTAAGCTACACAAAGCAGCAACTGGTGGACAAAAAACATATTGGATGGAAGGGGGTGACATATGAGCACCTTACAATACAAAGGTAGGGGTCTCCACTAGAGTTCAAATGGAGACTGTTGGAGGACAAGAAGGCAACTAAATAGGATTGCAATGAAAGCTAGATGTGCAAATAATTATTTTTGGTATGTTATATTTTAGATTACTGGCACTCTTTCAGAATTTAAGAGTTTAGGGAGAAGATACTATCACCTACTGAGGAAAGGGCCCACTAAATTAACTCTTCATAAAATGTTGCCAGCTTTTCAGACACAACAAACACCTCTGTGCTTGAGGGTGATGACTGAAAAATAAGAAGCATGAACACAGAAAATAAGAAAGGCATCTCCAAGGATTGAATTCTGGCAAAATCTTCACCAGGATAAAATCTGAGCCTTAAACGCAGAGTCCACCTACCTGTTTTCTTTTTCTTCTATGTCACTTGTACTGCCTAGTCTTCTAGGGGCTATGGGGGCAAAGTAGTTTTTGCTGTCTTTATCCTGAAGTTAAAAAAAAAAAAAAAAGAAAGAAAAGAAAAGTAGTACTTCAAGATCATGAATATTACACATGGAAGTTATACCTTTACTGGCATTCTGTAACACCTCTGAATTACACTGTTTCTATTCTTGGAAAAAAGAGGGTGTCCCCCCCCACTTCTTCCACAATTGCCAGTTTTCAAACATTGGCCTCCAAATTAAGAATTTGGCATGGAGAAGTCAGCCTGGAGGCTGGAGCCCTTTCAAGAAACAACCCACACAATCCATCTTCTAGAATTGCCACATGTCCTTTTGTCCTTTTTAACAGAATTAATTTCTCTGGCAACTACCATGGTAAAACCAATGCAAATAACTAAGAACAGCTTCTAAGTGAGGATATCTTGTGTATAAGAGGGCAGCAGAGCTGAATGCGCAGATGACACATGGAGGAAGAAATGCGATTAAGAACACCAGAATTTCTTCTGAACACAGGCCACTGGCTGGATTAGATCAGGGGTGTCCA
This sequence comes from Podocnemis expansa, assembly GCA_007922195.1. NCBI lineage: Eukaryota > Metazoa > Chordata > Testudines > Podocnemididae > Podocnemis > Podocnemis expansa. The sequence goes on from ML682095.1 coordinate 3,582,993, forward strand.
ACTCATTTGCTGTGCCAGGCTAGATTTGACTTGAAGTACATTTAAGTGAGCTGTACATATAAACTGAAATACTAGGGTACTCCTGTGGCATCGTGGAGTGCCGCGTATGCGAGACCGTGCTCCAAACTACCTCCCTCTCTCTCAGGGAGAGTGCAGTCTTGAGGAATGCAGTCTCACATACCCACCACTCTGCAATGTCATGAGATCTGATACTCTTGCGGCATCTCAGAGCACTGGGTATGCGAGACCGCACTCTCTCTGTGTTAGGGAGGGACTGTGGTCTCATGGAGCACAGTCATGAGCCAGATAGAAGAGAGAGGCTGCATATTTGATTCCCATGGATTAGACAGTCATCCCCCCCAACCCCACAAAGGAGACGCGATAGCAAACTGGTGGGAGCGGGTGGGGGGGAGTGTTGCTAGGTGGGCTCTAATTTGGTAGGAAGGATTAAAAGAAATGCTTTAGCTGAATTCCACTAATTTTCCATGAAGTAAAAAACACACACAGTAAGAGAGTGAGGTTTTCAAATCAGGAGGAAAGTATAAACATGCCAAAGCATCTGAACACAAATGCAACCAGCATGAAAAAGAGCTACAAAAAGAACGAAAGGGGCATTAAATTGTGGCAATTATGAACATAAGTGAAACCTGTGGGATGGCCTTTAAAATTTCAGATGTCAGCATAGATGGGTAAACTGATTCACACTGCTTGGAAAGTAAGCATCTCTCAGATGCGAATCACTACAAGCTGTTTTGAGGGAAAACCAAACCTTTTCTTTGTTGTCTAATAATGCAGAAATCCGGGGACTTGAAGAAGAACGATAGACTGAAGAACCTCTCTCTTTCAGTGCCTCACGGGAAGCAGCAACTTCGCTTAGCGTATTGTGGCTCCCAGTTTTCCGTAGACCTAGCCGCCAAGATGAGGGAGATTCATCCTTTTGCTCCTCTGATTTGTTGAGCAAACTGGTCAGCTGTGACTGGAGAAGGCAACAGAAGTTAAGGTACTGCATAGAGTATGCAATTTAAACTTCCCTGAGAGTTTTACTAATGAAATTAAACTTTCAAGCATGCTTTAATACTGTCTCCTGTGGCAGACATGTGCTTATGCAATTCTAATTTGTACGCCCACATTATGGTTAATTAGGATATGGAGAGCTAAAAAAGTGTGATATAAAAGGGTTTTCTCATGATGAGTTTAGGAAGAGTGCATTACTCAAGAATGGCAGCGACACAAGGTCATCACATATGAATGCAAGTAAACCCTCCATATCAGAAACCAAGTCATAATGTATTCTCACACATTTCCAGAGAGGTAGCCATGTTAGTCTTTGCCAACAAAAAATAAACAAAGAAGGAGTACCATGGCATTTTTAATTTGTTAGTCATTAAGAAAGCCACAGAACTCCTTTGTTTTGTTTTTTTCTGTGCACACTGCTGACATGCTACTCTGCATGGATTCATTTTAATATAGGCTACAGCACTGCAATCCATGTAATTTCTCAAACATACAATTGTTTCAGCTAGAGATATGCAGCATGGCACATTACTGAATGTATACCAGACAGGTCCATTAACAATCAAAATAGAAAAGGAAGGCCGCTGCAGACCATCGGTCTCAGTCTACTCATCTGTACGGTTTCAGGAGTGATATGTATTTTATTTCAGTATCTGAACAGTACACAACACCACCACTGCAATGCATATTTACAAAAGGGATAGAGGTAGTTTGCACATGGGATCTTAATTCTGGCATTGCAAGTTTTATGTACTTAACTCTGCAACCTTAATGTTCTTTTAACATGGTTTTGGATGGATTTTGCTCCAAGGGAAAAGAGCTAGGCATTACCAAATTACCTTAACCCATGTATCTCATGGAGCCCATAGAAGAATTAGATTTTACCCTACAAGACACAGTGAGAGCCCTATATTGCCTGGCCCTTCCCAGCAGGAAATCTAGTCTGATGGGAGCAAGAGAAAGAAACTAACATCAGCTCCCTATCTGATGAACAACTGAAATGCTTTTTTGTTCCCTTATGCTACCAAAGTCCACTGTCTATCTCAAAAGCCAGGCAGGATTCCTGAATGCAGATTGTCCCCCGGTGTGCTCACTAAGCTTCTGTTTGTTAGTTTGACAGCCAAGTTCACTATATATGTAAATGTATTTTCACTGTCCTCCACCCATTCTTCACCTGAGTGTTCATGCAACATGGCTCAGGTGGCATATGACAAGGAGCCATCACCCAATTTGGCCCATTGGTTGGGTCATTAGCTTTCCCAGTGTGACATGAATGCCAATCCATGCCTCCCCCCCCCCCCCGTCCAGCAGGTCAGAAAGGTAAATACACATACATTTGACTAGTGCATGGTGGAATTTTTGTGCTACCCACTGAACACATTTTAAGAACATATTCCCAGCACGCAACTTTTTTTTTCTCCCACAATAGCTCATGCAATAAATTAATTTGTTAGTCTTTAAGTGACACAGCACTCCTTGCTTGTTTTACTGAACTAGACAAACATGGCTGCCCTTTTGGAACTTTTTCGTCTGAGCACTGTCTCATCAGTTTACATGATACCTTACAAGACACCTTTCAGATACATGTAAAAATGGAGTGTTGAGGTTATGAGCGTGTCAAGCCTGACAAGAGTTAGTTTGGTGGGCCCTCTGCTGTTTAGCACTGTGGGGCTCCCAGGATCACACTGTGCTAGCTTGGATTTCTCTGGATGCTTACAATACTTAAGAGTCAGGGCCACAATGAGCAAATGAACTCTGCTCCTTTAGCTGATACAAAAGCTCTCTGCTTAGCCCTTTTCAGGGTGAGGGGACAAGATGCAGCCATATGTCATGCCAACCTGGTTCTATGATGGCCTCATTTACTGGGAGAGCATAGGAACAGTCACGCTGAATCAGACCAATGGTTAGTCTTAGCTTAGTCTTCCCAGAGCAGTGAATGCCAAGTGCTTCAGAGGGAATTAATAGAACAGGTAATCATCAAGTGCTCCTTTCTGTTGGTCGTTCCCATCCCCTGACAAACAGCAAATCACAGCCTAGCCTGGGCAAGAGTCTCTGATGGATCTATCCTCCATGAATGTATGGAGTTCTTTTTGGAAGGCCATTATAGTCTTGGCCTTCACAACATCATCTGACAGTGTTCCACAGGTTAACTGTACATTGGGTTAGTAAGCTGCAAGATGTCTACCAGTTCTTAAACCTCTTGGGGTGGAATCTGGAGATTAACTGCCACCTTCTGCAAGAACTCTTAGTATTGTGTGAGGTCCTGAGGCAGGGATGCTGAGGACGAAGCAACTATCTCATCAGATGAGGACAATTATATCTGTTGGAACTGGTAGATCCAGCTTGATTCCGCCTCAGCGTATTCTGATCAAATTAGTTGGTGTTGACTATGAGGAGAGGGCCAGTGAGTTTCACACATGGATGTGGAGCCTCTTTACCATCAGTCCACCAGGTGGCCATCACGTGTAGGTATTGGACGGGCCCAAGAGCTCCTAAGTTTTCTGTCTCTCCTAACCTCTCTGTGTGAAGGAAATAGGTTGTCTGGGACTTGAGCATCAACCAAGGAAAAGATAGGTTCTAGCAAAGTCAGCGGTAAGGGGGAGTGAATGCTTCAACTAGTGGATGGGATAAAAGAGTAGCCCCTTCTCCTTGAGATGTTTTCTTCTGCTGATGTTGACATGTGCCTCAGAAGGGCTGGACCAGATTGGAGAGGAAACAAGGGGTAAACTAAGATGAAAATATCCTCCACAGAAGTAAAAATTTCAGTCTTTTCCAGAGCATGAGGTGCCCAGTGATTGGGAGTGATAGGGATCAGCATGGCATGGTAGTCAAGGGATCCAACTGGGAATTAGTAAGGACTGTTGCCTTGCTCCACTGCAGAAATGTAATGGAGGAGCACCCTCTGGAGACCAAAAGTAAAACTGCTGGTGTCTTGCTGTGAGCCCATTTTGTCCACCCCTCTTGTAGCATCATAGACCATGCAGTCCCATCAAGTCTGGGGCAGATTATGTAACCTTGGTGGCTCTTTAGTACCAATTTGCACTACTGTACATTGCCATGAATTGCAAAAACATTACTTTTACCAGTAACTTCCACAATCACTATTCCCATGGAGTTCTCTTTGTTGTAGTACTTCCTGCTCAACCGAACTAGGGGAACATGCGCAGACAAAACTGCTTCTGTCACCAAACAGCCAGTGGGGTCCTTCACAGGCCGGAGAACCAGGAACACATGTTAATCAATAAAGCATTTTTAAATGGCCTAACTTATTTCAGAGGGTAACATAATGAAGAGAGAGCATACCAGAGAAAATTAGCCCCATTTGTGCATGTGCCAGACTACTATGGTGTTAACAGAGCATCGTTGTTAAATCAGAGCGAGAATGGTATCTGATTTTAAGTTTTGCAACCCCTCCGTACATCAGTTTAAGAACAGCTACTCTCCAGTGCAACCAACTGCTTTACAACCACAGTGGAAAGCACAGCTGGACTCCAAGTCAATCCCCAATACACTTACTTTTCTGGCAGGAGACGCAGTGAACAAGTTATGCTCTGGTTGTGGTATTTGCTCAGTGACGAGAGTCCTGGATTCAGATCCAGAATGGTTAGCAAAGGACTCTTTTTTTCTCTCTACAAGTTTAGAGAAGGGGAGGAAAAACAAGGTGTTTGAATGTCACATTTCTGAACAATCTCCTCTTTACCTCCATGATGTGCATGGATCAGATCCAGAGCTGCGTAATTACAGAACATTCTAGTTCCCTTTATTCTGAGTCATGGGAAGTATCCCTAAGCCTACTCATTGACCAAAAGGGATTTCTGCCTGGTTCTGAAACACCTCTGCACTAAGTGGTTACAGCTGACAGTGTACTTTTACACAGTCCTCTATTTCACCTCCAGCAGGCAAATTGCCCCTTATAACCAGGGAGGGTTTGATGGCAGATAACTAACTTCATTCATTAGCTTTTCTTTTGTTGACCATTCTTGCTGGACAGGTAGGTTTGAGAACAAGCTTGAAGTATGCCGGCACACAGGGCCAGATTTAGGCACAAGCCAAGTAAACCATAGCACAGGGCCTCAAATAATAAGGGGCCTATAAATAGGCTGGAGATAACCAAGATTTATCATAACTGAAATTGATAATGCAAATTAAGCTTTTTGCAAGATATGTGCTTCATTTGGTTGTTTTTCACTGCATCTTTGTCTTGCACTTATTTTATCATTCAGGAGCTATGTGAAGCAGACTAGTACACAAAGATACAGTATCGCAGCAATTTTTGTGCACTGCTGTCTGCTCCTCAGGACCTGGGGAACTTCTCAATTCCATTTGGCTGCTTTACTCATTTTGAGCAGATCAGAGAGCTGAACAAAAATGGGGCTCTGAACTACTGATGCAAGAAACAAGGCCAAGATCAGAAGGCAAAAGAGCCCGAAGTTCTTTGAAGCTTTTATACCAAAGTCAGCAATTAAAAGACATCTTCATTTTAAATATGTGAAAGCTACCCTTTTACCAAGAGTTGTCAAAAATTGGTCTGTTCTGACTTTATTTCCACGCTTTTATAACATTCATCCTTAACCCCCTACTGTTTCTGAAGTTGCCGCACTACGCAACTCCACTTCCTGCAGAATAAACACTCCTTAGAGGTAGGCTTCAACGAATTGGATTTTTTAAAATCAGTAAATGTCAGTAAACACAATTTCACTGTATGCATAAATATAACAAAATTCTTCCTTGATAAATGAAATTTACCGAGAAGCAAAGCTCAGAAAAAATATTGCCTGAGAACTTACTGGTCTGATTTAAGACTATTTACTTTGTATATTTTGATATGTGACATCAATATTTATTTTAATGTCCAGAAAAACTGATTTTTTTCATCTCAATATCTGTCATTAAAAACTTGTCTGAACTGCCTAGAATTTCCTACCACTGAAAATGTCATTTGAAATTCAAAAAAAAGGCTGAAAACTCAATTGTGGAATTGTGAAACTTTAAAATTGATACAAATAAAATAAATACTTACAAACCAATATTATACCTCAAAATTATAAAGAATAAAGTCATTCTGTCAAATCTACTTAGAGGTGTTTGATTCAAATCCCTGCTTTGCGTGCAATATTTGCAATTACAGGAGAAAGTTGTCACCTACTAAAACACTATTTTAATTGAAGAGCAATTACCCATGGACTAAAATCCATACTGTATGTATCTGATAAAAGACTCAGTTTTAAAGAACCTTTTGTCCTTTGTCATTCATAGACACAGACAAAGACCACACAATAAAATGCCGTTTTGTAGTTTTCTAAAGTCAGTGTTCAGAAGAACCAGGACTCCTAACCATCTTACATCTATAGAACACTAGAGGGACTTCCTTTCTGTTTTTAATCTCAGGATGAAAGCTAAACTGTCACAGGAATCTGTGGTCTGCCCTCTTTGCAGAGATGTGGGTAAATCAGGAAGCAGAGACCTAAACATAGTCACTTCAACAAAAGGTCCATCATACACATCCTGATTAGTTTGTAACTGAAGTCAGAGACGTTATGAAGAAATCACGTTCTTGAAATTCCACCAGCAGCAGCATCTCAAGTCTGCCATTACATTATGTGCGTAGTGAATTCATTATTTTTCAACAGACTGAAAACTTAATAGACCAAGATCAGAAAAAGCTTTCCCTGCTCCCACATGGTGATGGAGTATTTAAATGGCACTAGAAATGAGTTTCCATCTCCAAAGGTATATTTTTTCCTGAAAAAAAATCTTTTTTAGTCCTTTATCTATGACAATAGTAAGTGGTCTTTTATTCAGCAGCATTAAATTGAATTAAATAGATGATCTATTTCTAGACCTCTTCATCTCAGGTCATTATATTCAAGGTGCAATAGACAAATACTATTTTTCCCCACACATTGAACTGGTTACTCAAAACCTTTCATCCACCAAAATTATTTCCTTGAAGGGGGAACTTAACATCTAAGGCTAGAAATTATAAAAGCCCCCATGTTATTCCCAAACATGAAATAATCACAAAAAGCAACATATGTATTGAAAAAGGCCCAAAGTATCTCATCTATCTCAGGAGAGTCAGTGGCCAATGGCAGCACGATCAGTTGTGCTGCACAGAGAATACCCAGTCAATGGTGGGCCCCACATAGGTCACAGGATTGCCAGCAAGTGGGGGTCACTGGAAGAATTTGGTGGCCACTATACAAAACAGAGAGGTTGGAGGACAGGGTGAGGTATGTGAGGCAGAGACTGCTACCCAGGCCCCAGACAGATTTGAAGCTGTGATGCCTGGTTTTCAAGATCACTGTTCTACCCATGAGCCACGGGTGTCACTGGCACAGGGTTTACAGGGCTTGAGCCCTGAGTCCCAGTGCCAGAGCCCCAGGTCTGCCATACTGGTGGTGCACTTAAAGAATGCGAGCCTTGAGTCCTGGCACCCAAGCCTCGAGTCTTTTTCTGGACTATGGGCACTCCTGACATGAGCTACAGATCCAGGCCTTAAGTCCTAAGGAAGGGGTGGCAGAGCTGACCACCCACCCACCCACATACACACAATTCCCCAAAAATAAAATGTAAAAAGAAACCTACAAAGAGTTTCATGAGGCTCTGATTATAATCCATGCTAAAGATAGCATAGGCAGGTGGGAAAGGCCATCCAAAAATTCAAAGCATTTTAACATTATGCTAATGAAAAGGCACCACTGTCACAGTGCCTACATAACTTTTTGTGCCATACTAAGACAGAGCTGATGGAGAATGCACATTGAAATCTATCCCTGGATTTTTACTGACACTCATGCTGACCAGTGAGCCAGTAAACACAAAGGAAAATGTCCTGTTTGCAGTAATTCAGTAATTGAAATGATGCTAGTTTGGAACATGATGAAATGTTTTCTCTCTCTAAAAGAGTCTTGCAGTCTTGTATTAAATGGAAAAATAAGGCAGGGACCACTGAACTGCTAGAAAGCAAAGTCACTTTTTGATATTGAGACCAAATTTTAATTTCTCACCAAAGATGCATTAATCTGTTTAAAATAAATGCAGAGTCAATACAGTCAGGTCCTCTATGTTTAAAAATATGTTAATATGCCTCATTACAGTTATCTACCACATTCTACCTGAGTACATGTGATTTAATGAGAAACTCAGGTCACCTGAAGAAACATTTGCAAATACTTTTTAGCCTTTGAAAATGTGCGAGTGGGACTCACTAGCTGAGGCCTAAGAGTTCATTAAGGAAGATAAAATCTTAGAGCCACATTAGGCATTACCTGCCTCCTTTTCAGCATCGGATTCTGAACCCTCATCCTCTTCAGCTTCCTCCTCTTCCTCAGAGCTGGAACTGCTTGACTCCTTGTTCTCATCTTCTGGTTCCAGGGACTTGAGAGTGTCTTCCTCATAGAGGATCTTCTCTTTGCTGAGATAAATAGGAGTTTTTTAGGTATGCCACCAAGGGAGAAACATGGGCTTTCTTCTCCAGGAACTTACAGGTAAGTCACTTCCAAATACCTCTCACACATTTCTTCCCCTCAGCATTTCCTACTCTGTACAGCTATGGCTGCATTCCCCATGCAGGGAGGGACATCTTCACTAAGCCCGAGAAGACGTGAAATACCCATCTCTCCAGCTGTGATACAAGGTTCCAAATCAGACCACCAAGTTTTTAGCTACAGAGGATGGACATAACTACAGAGTGAGGAAAGGAGTGAAGGAGACTGTAGAAAAGACAAAGCTACACCAGTTATTTTTGGCCCTTAGGGGTCAGCGTTCTGTCTCATCAAGTAAATGTACCAGTAAAAAGAATTAGTGCAAGATGTAGAGCTGGTATCCAAAGGCAGCAATGAGAACAAGTGGTGCAGTGATCCCCATTTTACATCATACTAGGCTTTAACATTAGGTGGGAGGGTCTTACTTTTTGAAGAGTCCACTTTGCAGTTTGCCATTCATGTCAGCTTCAATTAGCTTCTTTCTCGTCTCCTTCTCACTGCGCAGCTGCCGAAAAGTGAAAGAAGAATGGGAAGGTGATGTTTTAAGAGCCACCATCAGTGTGAGCAGCTTGTTATCAATACAAAGTCAATCCGAACCACATTTTGAGAAAGCACCTGACTCCCTCCCAGCCCCCCGCTATTCTTGTTAATTGCTTTGTTGTTGCTCAGTGTAAAAGGCAAAATAACCATCTAAGTTCAGCACATCACAGCCAGGAACATCAATAATAGCACAGAGCATATCCGTGTTAGTCTAGTTCAGCAAAGCAAGCAAGGAGTCCTGTGGCACCTAAAGACTAATTTTGTGCTACAGGACCCTTTGCTTATTTTACCAGGTACACTGTTACACTCAAGTGGCACTTCACGGAGAATTCCATGTAAATCAGTAACACGCTGCTAGAGAGAAACCCCCTCTTTGAGTCCAATGGGCTAGACACTTGCCCCAGATGTAAGGGTCAGTTCTTTTAAACACATGTACAGCCTTCAATCCCTACAGTGACAACAGCATTTCAGCTAACTGATACAGGAAATCTCACCACCAGAGAGTCTGTTAGGGATGGATAAACCAGCAGCAGCATGCTAACAGTCACAAAAAACGCCCAGGAGCTACAAGCATGTTTTTAGGTAGAGCAGAGAGATTTTAATTCTAGCACAAGCATGAATTTTGGGGATCATTCCACGACTGAAAAATCCCACTAAAAATTCTTCAAGCTGGAATTCACTTTTTTCAAATGGATGCATCCTGGAATCCTGAAACAAAGCACTGCTGTGCAGGATTTACAGAACTGGCCTTAATCTAACAATTTTCAATGCAGTACTAAAAGGTGAGGTTGAGTGAGGTAGCTAGGTCTGTTCAGTGGAGATCTGCTCCCTTAAATTTGTTGTTTTCCCACACAGCCCCAGTTAAGATACAAGTTCTTTCTCTCTGCATGCAGAGAAGCTCTGCTTCATACATGTCCAGAGGGAGTCTGAAACATACTGACATCTTTAAATGCATAAAGATTAAACAGAGATGATCAGTAAAGTCTTTCCTGACTTGAAAGACAGAGTTTCTCCTATGAGCTCTGAGTGTTTCAATTAGCCTTGGTTACAGATGAGAACACGGAAGACATCCCACTATTTTTCCTGGTCCTATCTGAAAGAAGCATGGCAAGTTTCATTAAGAAATTTGTGTATAGACTGCTCATCAACAACATGCATTGTACATACATGTATACATACATATACATTTTTTAAAGTATAGGAGTGTTATTCAAGAAAACTTGTGCATGTTCTTTTTCTTTTTAATTCAGAGGGCAGTCTTCCGCATTAGGCTGGTTCATACTTCATAGGAGGAAGGCCTAAAGAATACTGTTTACCTATTAGTTTATCAATTCCCTTAATTTGCTTAGAGGCTGGTTCACAATAAAAACCATCTTGGAAAAAATAAAACCACACAGATGCAACAGAGGGACTGCTAGGCCAGCATGTTGCAGCCAGAATTCTGAGTTATACATCACTCTCTGCTCTGTTCCCCAAAGCTGCAAGTAACAATATCACCACCCTGTTTTTACAGCTAAAATTTTCTCTCTGGTAATACCTCTGATTCCACCATGCTCTTTGTACCTGGCTGGATTTTTCAAAGGGATGGTGGGACTTGCTTGGATCTTGGTGACACCAATGAATAAAAAGCAGGTCTGAGGTAGACTAGGAAGGAATGCAACACTAGACCAATGCTGCAATATGAGGATCAGTTTTATTTCATTTCAAAACTCACTATGCTGTCAGGTTTTGCTATCAGCTTGCTACCCACGCCACTTTCACTGAGGACCTGCACCACATCACGAGATTATTAATTTCAAGAACACATTAAATAATATATAAATTTCTCCCAATGTTAGGGGTCACATATTCACTTATAACTAACTTCACCCTCATCCGTTTTTACACTGTCCTAGAAGGTAATAAAGTAACCACTACACCATTTCAGAATACAACAGAACAGTTTTTGAGTCCTCTTCCCCACCTACCCACACAAATGAAATTACAGGAGCCATGAACATCCCTTAGCTGAGAATTAAGCACCTCCCAGAAATAAGAGATTTAGGAACAGTAGTAATAAAAAATGAACTGCACAGCTGCACTCAAGAACCTAGAACTGTTAATGTTAATAAGTTATTGGCCCTTATAGTATGGTAGAGTTTAACTAAGTATCTTATAATGTCTGATGTTTTCCAATTATTTAAAACAGTGTTTTCCAACCAGTGTGCCACGGCACAAGTGTACTGTCAGGCCTAAAGCAGGTGCACCATGGAAGTTTTTGAAAAACCCCAGAATAGTTCTGCATTGCCTCATGAATATTGGTGAGTTCATTTGGAGACTATATGATGGTATGCCTCAAAGTAATTAAAGATATCAAGATGTGCCACAGCAGAGAAAAAAGTTGGGAACCACTGATCTAAAAAAAAAATACAACTCTTAGTTTCATGCCTTCAATGAAGCATTACATATGTTAGATCAGGCATGGCCAAACTGCGGCTTGGGAGCCACACGTGGCTCTCGAATGAAAAACTGTGGCTTCCTGAAGAACGTCAGCAAACCAGTTTAGGATAGCAGCCCAGCCTAGGAGTTCAGGAGGGGATCAGGATGTTGGGGAGAAGTGTGGCATGGTCCAGATTTTAAAAAACTCGCCACTGGCCTGCAGTCGTCTACATCGAGCAGCAGCTAAGTTTTTACTGTATAGGCTTGATTTTCATGGTAACCTTAAGTAATTATTAGAATCTGACATTAGTAGGATCAATATTTGTCTTCTTTTTACGATAAAATTAAAGTGTGCAATGAATTTTAAACTTAGTAATTTTGGAGTTGGTAAAAGTATATGGCTATATGCCTCAGTGTGGCTCGAAGGTTTAATAATCAACTTGTGTGGCTCTTGAGTTCCGTAAATTTGACCACCTCTGTGTTGGATTATCCAGGCATAGGCAGCTACTCAAAAAGGAAGAAAGATCAGCTAAACACTCACCACATTTTGTTTTTTCTGTAGCATCTCCAGATGCTCAACCAGTCCTTCATCAGCCACATCAAACGGTGTCTGACCCTGATGACACACACACAGTCAGAAAATAAAGGCACCATTCAAGAGGGTGCTTCATTAACATGCAAGAAATTCTTTATCAGTGGAGAACAAAGCTGAACTCTTACAGCTATCCCTGCCATAGTATCCAAACAGCTCCACCCTTACCCTCATCTCCTCCATACCTTCAGAGACCTGCTTGGACTGCCAACTACCAAGTGAAATATGGAATGGCAGAGAAGACACTTAACTCCTTGGGAAGGAATGGCCAAAAGCAGAGGCTGCTGTTTTCTGATGTAAGCCATGGCCAAGCTCAAAAAAAAAAAAACAAAAAAACCAAACAAACAAACACAAAAAAAAAGAGCAGCTCAGAGAGAACGAGGTCTCATGCTCCAACTGAGCAGCAAGAACTACTGCATTTGGGTCATGTGCTCTCCAAAAATTGCACATCTCCATTAAGGCTGAGAATGGCTTCAATCCACTCTATTCATTAGTGCGGCTGCATATGTTCCTGGCAATCTGCCAATACAGCCATCAACAGGACAAAGTTTAGGGGACTCTATCCTGAACCTCTGCACATAAATATACAACAACTGAGAATGCCACTTTGAGATGTAATGCAAGAGACCAGCAACACCGTTATTTTACTTAAAATAGTTGGCACCTGATTAATCCCATTAAAAATGAAACCTAATGGCTGTTGATGAAATGTACCAACACCTGCCCAGGAAATTTACAGTCCAAAGCCAGCTCACTGAAGAGATTGTTTGCAGAGCAATAAGACACTAAAACCATGCTAATCTGCAGCAGTTACTGAAAGCACCATGAAGGATTACAGAATTTTGATGACTTAGATCCCAGTTCCACAAAGAGAATTGTGTTTGCAGAGGTCTGTTCCTGTGGTTCTCTGTAAGATCAAGCCTAAGGTGAATTATCACGAACAAAACTAAACAGGGGGAATCACCAGTTATTTTGCTTATCAAACAAGTGTAGCCTTTCAAATCAGTGTTAACTATAAAGAGATGTCACTCTATTCCCCATTTACACCAGGAGGAAAACGCAAAACATCAACCAGAATAAGTTCAGTTTTCTCAGCTGCTCAATCCTCTGCCTGGATTCAGTCAGTCATATGTTCTGCCAAAGAAATGGTCATGATGTCACAGCACCAAAGCAATTCAGGCAGGATGCAGTTTAAACAGGTAAAAGTGAGTTTCATATACACCGGAGTTCGGAAATAATAGGAAGGAAAACACAGAAAAAAAACGTATGGAAGTTGCATGGGAGACAAGTACAGTCGTGAACATCAATGGTATGTGGCTCTAAAGTTAATGCTGTTATCAGCCAAAAAATACTTACAGACGCAGGGTGTCTTTCCACTTCCCATCCTCATGGCTAGACAATTTTTCAGGTTCTCCCAGCTTTTACGACCAAGATGTTCGGAATAAATATAAAGGACTTAAAGTCGTCAGCATCCAGTCGATTATCTCCAAAGCTAGAGGCTTCCGAAGTCATAGCTATCTGTCCACTTTTAAAGCTTTCCCATCAAAGCTCTGGTTTTACCCCCACCATATTTTTTGCACTGGACTTATTTCCCATGCAAATAAAGCTGATTTCTGTTCACTTTTAAGTTGCCAGGATAGATGATACACTGCACACTGCCCCCTCAGGAATCCAAAAACTTCAAGACACCTTGGTTACGCATTTCCCACATGATTAGGAAGGATAACAGTCTCAGAGGAAAAAGTCTTAAAATTCTGTTTCCCAGAACATTTCAATGTATACTTGATAATTAGATGTGGTCTTTATGCAACCTACCAATGGGCAAAAGAGCTTTCTGTTCATTTCTCTGTAAAAATAACACAAGCTCTTCCACAAAGGGGACCAGCACATTTTTAGCTAAAGACAGTTTTAGGAGAGCAACACAATTCTTCTTCTGGAAAGTCACTGTAATGCTGAAGTTGCATCAATAGTTTAAACACTCACTCACCAGCTTGTTCCTGATGTCCATGTCACAGAGTGCCTCAGCCAAGATAGTGCAAGCTTCTTTTACTCCCCAATGTGCAGCAGCATGGAGTGGAGTCCAGCCATCATTGTCTTGGACATTCAAATTAAACCCAGCTTGGATCAAGAGCCTAAAGGGGCATGGGTGAGAGAAAAAGCAAAGAGAATTACTTCCCCATGTACAACAATTCACATCAAATGCCATATAGGGGATAGCATGGCCAACAGTAAGCCATTTGTATTTCAATTTTCATTTGCCAACATCATAACGGCCAGACTGGGTCTGACCAATCAATGATCTATCTAGCCAGACATCCCGTCTTGCGAAGTGACTAGTGTTAACTGATTCAGAGGGAACGAGCATAAAGAACATAGCAATTATTTAATGATTCATCCCATCACCCAGTACCAGCTTCAGACAGTTGGAGCTTTCGTGACACTAAGAGCACCGGGTTGTGTCTCTGCCCAGCATGTCTAATAGCAATAATGGGCGCAGCATCCATGAACTTGGCTAATTCTTTTTTGATCCCAGTTATACTATGGGGCTTCATAACATCCTTTGGCAACAAGTTCCACAGGTTGGCTGTGTTATTTGAAGAGCTTCCTTCCTAAAACGTCTTTATTAACATTCTCCATAGCACAGATAAATGTGGCAAAGACAGCAGAGATTGTCTCTCTCAAGTGGGTTTCTTCAGCCACAGTCACAGCTGCCATATAACCAACTGAATACGTTTTACCATTCACGAACGCATAGCTACGGTCTTGCTCAAGATTGAAAGACATCTATTACTACTAAATAAAACTTCCTTCTTTACTTTCTCCTCCTCACTCATCATTTTATAGACCTCTATGATATTGTATCACAATCATCTCTTTTCTAAAAAGTGAAAACTCCCAGCATTTTTAATCTCTCCTCATATTCTTTCTTGCTCCATTCCTCCGATGTTTTTTGTTGCCCTTCTCTGTACCTTTTCCAAGTCTAACACATCTTTTTTGAGATGGAGTGACCAGAACTTCATGCGTTACTCAAAGTGCGGGCATACCATCATTATATACACAGGCATCATGATATTTCCTGTCTTCTTATCCAGCCTACCAAGACTGGCTGCCAGTGTATTTTTTTCTAGGCTGATTAAGTTCAAACAACAGTTTTGCATGACTGTTTTAACTTATTTAGCATATGTATAGAAAAGATAATGATAGCACTTTAAGGTACAGGGCACCAAACAGTAAACCTTAACATCAGATAATTGGTATGCACCTTAGTAGCAGTCATTAATTTCCTGCAAATAATTAGTTACACTTCAACCCAAGTTTCTACCCAAACATACTATGGTATGGAGATTCAAGTCACATTTATTCTAGAATAATTTTTAACCTGTAAATCCCAACTCAGCAGAGACAAGAATCAAGCATACAGATGTACATATTACTTTGTACTACTATAGAGCCTAGAAGCTTAGTCATAAGACAACAATCCATGCCCTGAGAGCTTTCATTCTGTGTAGATGGATGCAGAGAGATGACATAGTACAAGAAAGACATGAAACAGTATTGTTTACATCGACAAGACACATTCAAGGTGGGGAATGGTATAGGGCACACCAGCAAAATCTACGATATAATGGTGGAAACTGTCACATTAGTTCCACATTTTTTCTTGTTCTTCCACTTGAGTTTACTTAGGAGTGGATCATTACATGGAAGAAAGGGAAAGGAAGAGACTGAGGTAGAGGTGACAGGAGCACTGCTGCAAACAGACAATAAGCACATGGAAAGAATGTCCAAAAATATTCTACAGTTTTGACTGGAATGTTCTTGGGTCCCTGCTTTGGTTGCTTCCGTTCCTACCGACTGAAGTCTGGTTGACATCTCTCTACAACAGTGGTTTTCAACCAGACTGCCATGGCACACTAGCGTGCTATGAGAACTGCCCAAGTGTGCCGTGACATTGGTTTTCATTACTTATGTACAGAATGTAAAACATTCTTTCATCTTAAACAACATTCTCTCCAACCAAAATTGCAACTTGTAAAACTAGTGAAAATCAATTATCACACAAAAAGCAAGGTATCAGTCTTTCGATTCTAAAATATGAACATTCTAAACACAAATGGCCAAAGGGCAAAATTGAGATGTGCATTTTTTACCCAGTAGATTTGAAATGTTAATACATTCTTTAGCTTTTTGTATGCACTATGGTGCAAACCTCTCCAGTAAAACCATAACTATAGAAAATGTAAGTAAATGTGACATTTATGAGCAATCAACTCAGCTGAAAATAGTGGGTGTGTCATGGAATTGTTTGTCTTATTGAAATATGTTGTGTTACTGAAAAGGTTGGGAACCACTGCTCTACAGTTCTCCCCGAAAGGTCACTGCTCTACAGTTCTCCCCGAAAGGTCATGTAGTGATGTGGATGGGAGGCACATGCCTTATAATTTTAATTTTAGTCTAAGAAATACCCTCCCAAAAGGTGCTCAGAGCATCAGATGGGAATCTTTTGGGATACACATAGTTATAAATGAAACAGTTGAGTTTCATTGAGAGTTGGGTGTTTAATGTTTCCACCACCCAAATTCCCAAAATAAACCCTACCCTTATGAACAATACTAGGAGCAATCCACTGCGCAACAGAACCAAACGTAGGACACTGTCCAACGTAAAGAAGTCATTACCTCATGACTTCAGAGTAGCCTTTGGCTGCAGCTACATGCAGAGCTGTGGCACCTGTTCGGGGTTGCTTTCTATCCTCAAGCTTTCCGCTGTTTAGCCATTGCCGTGCGTCCTGCAGCATCTGTTGCTCCTCCTCTTTTCTTGCCAGATCCAGGTCTATCCCTGTGGAAGCAGATTGCAAATGGAAAAACAGAGCAAACCAAAGTTCACCTGCAACTGCGGGTCATCTAAAATGGAGTAATTTTAACAAAACATTTGGCTATTCTGCAAGGTCATCCACAAGTTCACTAACAGTATCTCCTAGACTGCAGTGCACCACCTAAACTAGTCATTGACCAGAAAGGAATTCACAGATATTAACAGAGAATCTCAGAGTTACAAACACCAAAGTTACGAACTGACAAGGTCAACACACAGCTCATTTGGAACAAAGCGTACACAGTCCAGCAGCAAGAGATAGCTGTATAGAAGTGTGTTAAACATCAACTACCAAAAAAGGGGCTTACAAGTTGGCAAGTTCCAAAGAGGCGGCCATGTTCCTCTAATTCAGTAACACAAACAAGGAGTCTGGTGGCACTTAGAGCATCTGATGAAGTGGAATTTTCTCCCACGAAAGCTCAGGCAATAAATATATGTTAGTTTTCATGTGCCACACTACTCCTTGTTTGTTTTTTCAAATAATGGGGAAGTTTTAAAAAAGATTTGACAAGGTGAGGAAACTACCTCTATGCTTATTTCAATTAAATTAAGGTGGCAAAAAGCAGCTCTTCTCCACAGTAAGGTTTAAAATCTATATGAAGTCAATGTTCAAGTGTAAACTTCTGAAAGAACAAGCACAATGTTTTTGTTCAGCATTACACGTTTCCAAGTTACGAACAGCTTCTATTTCCAAGGTCTTTGTAGCTCTGAGGTTCTACTGTACTTAATATTGAGAAACTTATTTGCAAACCAGAATTAATTGCCTGTTAAAACATGAATCAGTTATGAGTGCAAGAACTCAGTCCTCAAAATGCAGACAGCTTTAAAAAAGTTAAGCACAACTTTATTTTCAAAATCAGTTTAACAAACTGCATTAAACATGAACCCACATTTAATCTATTGTATAAAGCTGGTGAGATGAACCGCAAACACAAGCTTAAAAAGCCAAGAGAACTACTGATGAAAGAGCCTAATAGCTGCCCGTTCCTGCATGCCTGAAACTCACTGAAGTCAATGAGTCAGAGTGGAAAGAAATAGGTGATGCACTGAAGTGACCACAGCAATACAAGTGTTCACGTTGGTGTGCACCCACATGGACAGGAGCAGAATTCATTGCATTCATACAATAATGGAGCCTCTGATCTTGCCTCAAAGATCACATGGGAATAAAACCAGCAATGTCCAAGCTGCACATGTGGGCTGAGGTTGGATTAATGCCAGCACCCAGACTACACCAGCACCAACATCATTAGTAAACTATGCAACAATGAAGCAGAGTTAAACGGCTCTTGTTTCCAGGGGAATGCAGTAAAACTCAGAAAAGGTTATATTTGCCATGGAAATTCCTGGTCAACCTTCTCGGCAGGCTTTCAAGTTTGCTCATAAGCAAGGCTTGAAAATTTCAGCCTCCCAGGACTCATATCAAGCCAGAAACTGTCTTAGTGTACAGGGACTCAGTTCCATTAAGTACTACAGACTTTAAGCTTCCATTTTATAAAATAAAGACTCTAACCCTTATAGAGCAGAGAAAACCTCCCAGATACGAAGCCTCCAGTAATGCTGTCCCAAGTCAGACTGCCATTACCATTGTTCAGGACTCTGCCAGCATCCTCTGGAGACATGCTTAGCCCCAACAGCACAAAGATACTCAGTCTAGCCAGGGCCCTAGTGCAATTGAAGACTTAAGCCCTGCATACGCTGGGGGGAGTTTGCATTATCATAACTAGTGCTAGCCCCATAACACTGATGCTTTTCTCTGTTGTGAAGAGCGACTTGCACCAGCATATGTCAGTTTCAAACTATGTTAACAAATTGCTTCTTAGAACAGTACAGTTGTCAAAACCCCAGTGTAGACAAGACCTTTGCTATTTCCAGGGATGAAAAATGTCAAATTGCTGTGGTTTTTCTTGTCTGGAATAACACAGTGGCAATGTTAGAATAAACCTCTGTGAAGTTAGGATTTCATGGATGCAACTGGCTGGTTAAAAATGAATTAGCTTTTAAAAAGCCTTTTATTTATATTTTTCTATTTAAAATAAACAGGTCATCGTTATTTCAAGTTTAACTTTAAGACCTACATTCACTATAATTATTAATATCATTTAAATTAAAGAAAAATATTCAAGCAGTATGTTTGCTGCCAAAGTTTTAAAGAAGGCCAAACCACTGATGTTGAAATCAGTAGCTCAGCTTGTTAAACTGCTAAGCCAGCTTTTGAAAACAGTAGCCTCATCTGTATGAATGAAGAATGTTTTCTTCATTTCAGTTTATTCAACTAGTTCAGTTCACTCAGAGCCGAGAAACCAATCAGGAGCTGAAAAAGCAGGAAACATCCCCTTTCAATCAATGAATAAAAATCATGCATGAGCATAGTAGCTACTAAGTCTAACATTTTGTAGGACATGGTGATGAAACACAATCAGTTCAATTCATTAACAACAGGTAGGACTTCTGTTGTTTAATAAATCATCATTAAATGCAAAACATGTTTTGGAAACTTACTTTTTTTCCTATGTATCCAGAACTTTAAGGCAGTTTAATAAAGACAATTTTAGAATGCTGTTGAGGCATTTAATTGAATTCCAATTTCCATCCAAATGCAGCTTGACAAATCACGAGTAAAAAATAATCTAGTAAAGAAATGAGTCTTTCACCATTTTTTAACAAAAAATATGCGTTAAGAATTTGAATAGATTTTAAGCTTTATTATTGCTTAATAAATGTGCATAAATATAGCGCATCATCCTGGTTAGAAAAACCAAATGTAATGTAAAAACTATTTTAAGTATAAGTCAACATGTTTTAATGGTAATCAAGCAATTAGAAAAGTAACTCAAAAGCACAAGTGCAACACAAGATTAAAATAGATTTAA
The DNA here is from genome assembly GCA_007922195.1 of Podocnemis expansa. Taxonomy (NCBI): domain Eukaryota; kingdom Metazoa; phylum Chordata; order Testudines; family Podocnemididae; genus Podocnemis; species Podocnemis expansa. The sequence goes on from ML682095.1 coordinate 3,602,792, forward strand.
ATCAAATATTTGTGGCTGATTATTTTAAATCAGTGACTTCAGTCACTGATTTAAATCAATGCAGTCTACCAGAGACCTAAACTTTAACCTCATCTGAGAGCATACAGGTACTGAATGATACATTGCCATTTTCAATCTTTTTGGTATTTTGCCTTCTTTGCATGAACCAATTACAGAGGATGCAGAACACAAGTTAAGTAATAGCAACCCATGAACCGGATCACATGTTTTGTGCAATTATGATATGCCCTGCCATCAAAGGTAAATTGTGTTGCTGCTCCATGGACCAGATTTCAGTTTTATCTAAACATCCAGTATTTCCAGGTGTTTTTTTTTTTTTTGAAGCCTCTAAAAGGCCCAAAGAACACATGTTCAAGGGCACAGCTAGCTTACCTTGTTTTTTCACTTGTTCCAGAAGCAGGTCCTTCATGGCTGCTTCCTCTGCAAGGTCAGAGGGGACCTCACCTTCACTGTTGACAGCAGCCACATTGGCTCCATGGCTGAGCAAGTATCTACACAAATGAAACCAATACTGATCTATCAGACCGTTCCTAGGATTGAAGTTCACAGATGATTGAACAGCAGAACAGAGAATCTGGCTTTATAATCCAAGCGAAGTCCCAAATGAGATTGTCTGTAAGCCTCTCAATTTAGTTTTGAACCCTTGCTGTTCCACAACAGGAGACCAAGTAAATAGTTGATAATACTCATATTTGAACACAACCAGTTACAATGCCTCTATTTCATGTACTAACATGGTCATGTTTGGACTTTTAAAGGGGTTTTGAAGTAACAAAACAAAACCTGAAACAAGACTGATCTTCATCATGTTCTTCCACTTCCCTTTTTATAACAGCATCAAAAATTCACACAAGAGCAGGCAATTCCCCCTTCACCCTGCATGCCATTGAAGAATGTGACTAACGATGTTCACGGTTATAGAACTTACAGGTTAGGAAGGGAGAGAAAGAAAAACCATTTCCTCCTACTCCTTGCTTTTGGAAAAGCTTGTTTGAAATTTGTGAAGCTTACCCAACAATGAAAGCGTCTCCAGAAGAGGAAGCCTAAAGTGAACATGATGCAAAGAGAAGTTTTATACCATAACTGGAAGTTTCTGTGTGCTCCTGGATTTCGACATGAAAAAACCAGTAGCTGAGCCCCAAATTATGCATATTTCCTGAGCTTATTAGCTACTTATCTGTAATGTGGTTTCAGGATATGCCAAAATTACATTGATGTTTGACACCAAGTTTGCCATTTTATACTGGAACTTCCCCTAAAAGCTCTCTATTAAAAATGCTATGCATCTCTGTCAGTCTTCTTCCCCACGCAAATTAAACCCACAAAACTTCCTTAACCCTTTGGCACAGGAAATGAGCATCACCTGCTGCTGGTCACCAATGCAATGATAGAAAAAAGATCCACCTGGGCCACTGAAGATGAAAGGCCACCTGTCAAAGTGTGAAAGATGGAAGTAACTGAGCTGTAGTGGTTCTTTCTTGGGCTAGGATAGAGCAGGGAGTAAAGACAATTAAAAATTGCTAATTTCCCTTTGCCTTTGGGAAGACTCCATCTGCTTTTCAAAAGCACAGTGCAACCAAACGAAACCTACTGATTAGTTTGCAATATTCTGGTTCCAATTATTCCACTTCTCCCAGAGTTGTTTTCCTAAAAAAGACCCTTACAGTAACTCGCTGGCGTAGAGCAACAAGTGTAGTGTCATAACATAACTAGAGTTATTAGTCCCATGGGAAGGAAATGAATCCCATGGCCAATTACAGAGCGTTAGTCCTGTCAGCACACTTACAGATTCCAAGTACCGAAGTCAGGGTAATCTTGATGGCCAAATAGCTCTACTTGATCGTATCCACACCAAATCAAGCCCACTCTAATTCTGAATGAGAACATTCCACTGGGATGCAATTTAACAAACTAACTTCTAACTCAAACCTTTAGTTAATTTATATCAATTTTCCTGAGAGTCCCTATGCAGACAAGCCTTCAGTTTTTAAAATAAATTTTTTTAAAAACCTATTGGAAAAAAATAAGATTAAAAATTCTCTATGTTTACATGTGTTAATTTGCAGCACATTAAAAAAAATTAATAAATTAAGGACAGAGGAGACAATTAGCTCATCCAATCTGACCTTGCGTGTAATTGGGTGAAGTTTTCTGACTTGTTACCCTGTCTGGAGCCCAATCACTTCTGAGGTATCTAAACATTACATGAAAACTGAACACAGCAGCACCCATTTTAACTGGGTAACTAAGAGGCAGTTACTTTTATCTAGTCCTCCATCTTTGTCAGAAAGCATGCAAATGAGAACACAATCTGGATTTTAAGAGAAATGGTGTTCACATGCCCCTGAAACTACATCCTAAATGTCTCCCCTTCCCCTAAAGGCTTTTTTATATGCCTTTTGAGCAATGTTAGTCCAAGGACCCGTCTAAATTAGCAACATTTTCAGACAGACATCAATGGAATTGTACTGCTAACCACTAGTCAGAAGTACTGCATGGGTGTAAAATGCAGGGCTTTATACTGGTGCTGTTTAATATTTTATCTGCTTTTCATCTGTGCACTGTGTCCAACAGTAGATGTTTATATTGTATAAACAGTATCAATATAATTATAAATATGTACATTTCTCCTATACATATCAGTACCAGGAGGGGGGCATTTCATTTTCTAACTCTCTTCATAAAGTTTCAAATTCCTCATACATTCCCTTTCGAAAAGGGAGACACACAGCTGCTCACCATGCAGTAGCAATTGATAGCAGTTGATTTGGTTTTATTAATGTGACCCGAAGAAAAGTGCCATCCAAGTTCAAAAGTTTCTCTCTCTCACCAACAGAATTTGGTCTAGTAACAGATATTACCTCACCTATCTTGTCACTTTTGTGTGCATGTCTGTCAGTCATTGTGCTTCTGTTTTGTTCAGCAAGTTTTAGCTTAGATATCTGACGTTGCATTAAGATAATCAGATGCAATTATCAAAAGACAGATAGCTGTTATCATCCACCCTAAGCCTACAATCAGGGACTCAACAGCAAAGATGAAGACCAACTTCTCTTCTTTCCTTTTAACTTAGTGTTTCCAAGATCCACTCTTCTGAGTCACATGGCATCAGCCTTCCATGTACCAGAGCTGAGGAGGTGGCTGTGGAATTTGTTACATAAATACCCATGATAGCTTGAAACTCACTCACTCTGCTATGTTCAGATAGCCACAGGATGCCACAGCATGAAGGGGGGTCCAGCCCTCATTATCCTGTTGGTTTACACTGGCTCCATTTTCTACCAGGAACTTCACCATGTCCAGGTTCTCGTCTATACAGGCCTATGGGGGAGAAAGCAGGTGGTGGTAAATTTAGTGAACAACTTCCATTTTTGGTTTACTAGCAGCATACGTGCACCAACTCTGCTTGCTTATGTCTGTCTACCTGATAGCTTTGCCTCTTTCCATGCTGATTTGTCCTGCCCCCCCCCCCCATACAGACCCTGCCACCGAGGAAAGGAACACACTGTAAAGTGATCCATCTGTATTCATCTTAGGTATGGCATTAGAGTCCTCTAAGCAAGGCACGTGTATATTTATTTGGATCATGCTGTCCTAAAAAAGTTCAATGAAATGAATGTAAGGACACTCACGGAAACAAAATATTGTATTACATATGTGCAGCCAAAGTATAATTTCAGGGAAATTAACAATCAAACATGGAGAGAAAACCAGAACTTCTACACATTAGATATTTACTGCTTTACACAGCTAACTGTATAATGAAAATGAAGTTTTCTTAGAAATGACTATCTAAGAGTGGCAACTTGGCACTCAAACTCCTTTAAGTGTGATTTTTGCTTACTTTATTGACTAAAGTTAAATCTGACTACTCCTGTTAGCACTACAGAATACAAACAGCTATTTAAGAGTGAGTGGGATTTTAATTTAGCATGTGTCCCAATACAACTAGATTTCAACTGCAGAATATTTAGGCTGAGAGGCTGTGAGAAAGAAACCAGCTTGTCTTTCAGATCCCAGGCTAAGTCTGCAGAGCTGAGCATAAGGAAAGAACATTTGCCTATGTAACTTGAACAGATCTGCCACAGAAATCATTTACAGACAGATACGGAACCTCAAAAAACATTTGCACAATCATGTTTCAGACTGGACCAGAACTTAACACTCCACTCCGCTGCAAAGAAGAGTTGGGCCACCCAGCAGTGCCCCTTAGCTTCATCAAAAGCTAACAATCTGTGCAACAGTAACAGAGTACAAAATCTTCTGGTCAGTTTTAGGCAAATTGGACGTTGTTTCATGTATATATACAAACTCCCAAAAGAAAATGAATATTTGAAAGTTAGCTCAACACTTTATCCTTTCAGTGTTCAAAAGTAGTTGGATTCACTTGTGATTCTCTGTTGTGCTCTTATTTGTGCTCAGCAAGGAGTCCTTTTAACTTTTATTAGCAGGGAAGGAATAGATGGGAAGATAAAATTAATTACTTGGAAACCAATGGTTTAAGAGGTGTTGAGGGATTACACACCTCCTATATGCAGATATAATGCTGCTTGGTAGGCAAGCAGTCAACCGAGAGATTTGTTTTCATCCAGGGCGACCACGTTCCAGACAACCCCTTGCAGTACAGACACTTTTTAAATATAAAAATCTTATGGATATCTAGGTCTCAGTAATTCTTGTGAGCTGGACAGAAGAAAAAAGCAAGTTATATAACAGCAGAACAGGGTGAAGAGATTTAAATCACCCATTTTAATTACGACTTAAAATTACCAAGTAAGAAGGCCTTGATTTAAATCATTGATATGAATCTTGTTTTGCATTTGCACTTTTCAGTTCTGTTCCTAGAAAGGTTGACTCTTATTATTAGTAACAATTAAACACGGTGAGTGGCAACTAAATATAGTCTTTTCGCTACATCCAGCACTTTATTTGCTGAATAGGAGAATAAACAACAGTTCTACACATTTAACCAATTATAAAAATTATCAGAGACTTATTCAGAGTCTCAATTTACTATATTCTTAGAAAAAAAGAATTCTTATTCACTAATTTTTTGTTAGCTAATATATATATTAAGCAACATTTGACTGGAAATGGGAATTGATGGAGATTTATTGATTAGGATACACAAGAGAACAAGGATTAAAGAAAACAAAACATTCTAAGTTTGAAATTAGGTTATTATTAGTTAAAACTGCCTTAAATGTGCTACATACTTGACAAAAATCTGCAGCTTTGAGTGGTTATGCAAAATAGCTCAATGTCAAACTCAAAATGCTTTATGTTTTGTTTAATTCTCTCTCGTGTACCCTAGCCTGGTCAATAAGTTTTCAAACTTTGTCATCAGTTTTCTAGTGTTTCCGCCATGGAAGTAAGCAAGCCCTGATTTCCGTACTCAAAACACTAAACTATATTTAATATTGTGCAATGAAGAGGTCATGTTAACACCTTAGACTATGGGATCACTGGTTCCACTGAATTTAGCACAGAAGAGTCCTCTTCAAGAATGTCATTAAAACGTCTCCATCATACCCCACTTCTACCGCACGCTTTACAGCTCTGTACACAAACGTTAAATTAAGTTGCGCTGGAATGGAAGGTCATCATCTCTTCTCAGAGGACAACTGAGATTAAATCTGTAGAAATCTGAACTAAAGAATCAACATAAACCACCTTAGCCTGAAAAATTTAAAGATATCATCCTAAAACAAAAGTTAAGATTCAAGATGTCTCAGACGATCTTTACAAATTCAACTTCATTTTATTTGGTAATGTAGGTATAAAACCAGCTAATTACTCTTGGAAATCATATGATTTAATAAGAATCCAAACAAGGACTGAACACTCAACATTTAAATGTTTAATAGCCCATGGTTTTTAGCAGACTCAAATTCACAATGAACAACTTGCACTATGCAGCTTTGAGGTACAAATTAACATGGCAAAAATTACACATTTGTTGCTTCTATGCAATTATTACATTACTTGATTGTGTTTCACTTGCAAAGAGCACTTTAAAAAATTGATTTTACACTCTGGAGAAGGTACTCATGCTTTCTACACTGTATGAGTTAGACAGAAATGGAACGGAGTTTATTTTGTTTACCATCTGCACTATAAAAATAGCTACCACCAACTAGAACTGCACAGATTGGGTGTCAGCTCTGAGAACTGCAATGTTCTTCACTCAAAACCACTAGATTAACTGGTCTAAAAGAAAGCTTACTATATGCAAGAAATGGGGTCTCTGTCTCATATTAGCCTTGTATTGAGCACTCCCTCTCCCACAGGGTTCCTGTGGAATGCAAGCAGGGAAAAAAAGGATAATGGGCTAAATCCCCACCTGTTCCTACAACAAGATTACAGCATAGTAACTTGATTCGCCTGAGTAGTGTAGGATAAAATATGGGTTAAAGAAAAGATACAAAGCTGTGCTTGCCAACTGGCATTCACTCACCATCCCAAGGGTGGCAATATTTGCCTGGGTGATGTATGCATGCAGTTTGAGTATTACAGGATGTAAAGTTGAATTCAATCCTTAACGTGGCAATGATATGACTTTTAAAATCCAAACAAAGCAATTCTCACTCCAGCCACACACATTTAATTGTCTTGTGCTGTCACTGTGCAGTGTTATAAAAATCATGCAATGAGACACTGCATAGAAAATTATTTTTTTAAAATATTGACTAGCTATGTAGAAGAACAGAAGTGAGACAAGATTCAGCAGCGTGCATGATTTCTAATGAAGTGAGGTTGAATAAGGATTAGCAATTATGATTTCTTCCATGCAAGTACCTGAAATGCACAAGTAGCATTTGTAATAGGTCTTATGTAATTGAAGTTCTACAGGCCATGATTTTCAGGACAGGCTTTGAGGGCCAACTTGACACCTTGCAACGGTCTGCTTTTTGGCAGACCTGTGCTTCCTGCTTTCTGAATTAGGCTGCTGGGGGTGTCTCCTAAACTAGGCATCTTAAAAACTGAATCATCTAAAATTCCTGGTACCATCTGAAAAATCTTGGCTACTGTCTCTACTTGGAGAAAAATCACAGAAGCACATGGATGCATATGAGTATGAGCAAAAACTGAAATTCTAAGAGTGATTAGTTTAGGTAAAATGGACAGATACATTTAAAGTCTTTTATTGAGCACAAATCATCAAGACCTGGCTTTTATACTACTACTTCTCATTAGTATTTTTAGACAGTGCCTTACCTCCCCAGTAGTCTAAGCCTCTTAATTGCCCACTTGTCTGTCTGATTGGCTGGTGTGATGAAAAGTTAGTGGACCAAGTTAACCCAGGCCAAGAATGCACTTGAGTCAACTCAGATACACCAACAGGGATCTTGGCCCAGGGCACGTTGCAATTCACTAAGTCTGACTGAACAAAAAATTCAGAAAGATATGTCACATTGCCTACGGTCATGTGATCATAGACTAGCTCCAATGTTAATGCACAAGGGTTTGGAAGGAAAGCCACCAACGAAAAGTTCTTGATTCGCTAAGCTTTAATGTCACAGAGCAGCTCTGCATTTAGTTCCTGCTAACTTGGAGAGAAAGCCCAGAAATTTGTTTTCAAGAGTAAAAAACCCCCAAATGCAGGAGTGCTGTTTGGGTACAAAGGGTAACCAGTATGGCTTTCATGGCATGCTGACCTTTACTATAAATAAACTGGCTGGTGGCAGAACCCTACATCAGCACCCTTCCACGAGTTGTGCAGCTCTTAAGAGAAAAGACAAAATAATATTACTGAGTCAGACCCCTGGGGCAGTCAGCCTCTCCTGTTTCTAGTAACAGAAAACAATATTTAGGAACTCTACTTTAACATGCCCTCCCCTTCACATGTGAAGAGCTTAAACTCGGTATTTCATGTCAGCTGTGTCCTCACTTCTGCTGGAGAAGTGCAGCCACAACAGCAGCATTTAGAAAAGTAACCAAGTTCAAGAGATTCAAGCCATCACTTCATCTCATCTTGATTACTGTGACATTCTCCTCTCTGGCCTCCCAAAGATATGTTGCACACATCAGTTCACACAAAACACTACCCATTATCTTCTGTAAGTTCATGGCTTTCCTGGGTTCTTCATCCTTTCACTGGTGTCCCTTTTAATACAACCTCAAAATTTAAACTCTGCCACCGTCTCCAGAGCTCTGCAGAACTCCATCTCCCTCCTTATCAAGCTAGGCACCATCAGATTTTAATATGCTCACTTCCGTGCCAATCTCACAGCCGGATATCCATGGTAGGACTGCATAGGTCCTACCCTGTTCCTACATAAGTCTTTACGCATGACACCACCAATAATGAAGCAATTTGTATACAACTTGCCTAATTTTACTCCCTTTCTTTGCCCTCTGCCTATGAGCTCATCAAGGACATATACTGTAAGTGTCTGAAATACAGCTAACAGCAGGCATTACTACACAAATAAAAAAAGAAAGGATGGCAAAGATGTCTCTGTTTAGTATCAATTTCCAAAAGGATAGCCGTGTTAGTCTAGTCCAGCAAAAAAAACAAGGAGTCGTGTGGCACTTTAAGACTAACATTTATTTTTCACATGAGCTTTCGTGGGACAAAATCCTACTTCATCAGATGCTTCGAAGATGGGTGAACTTGCAGCAAATCTGATCCCATGATTTACATTTCCCTGCATTTATTTTCCTCCCATTCTGTAAGTTCCCTCATATTCAAAGCATCTAATGAAGACGGATTTTCTCCCACAAAAGCTCATGCGATGAATAAATGTTAGTCTTTAAAAGTGCCACGGGACTCCTTGTTTGTTTTGCTGAACTAGACTAACACAGCTCCTCCTTTGGAAATAAGTTAGCCTCTCCACCTTCGGAAATTTACCTGCTGCTCCTCTGGCAACAAACTTCTGTGATTGGACCAAACAGGTGCAGCTAAGCCACTTTCAGCAAGTGCAGGCTGGTTCAAATCATGCCAAGAATCCAGTTTTAAACATTTGCTCTGAGCAAGGTGAAGAGTTAAAGAGTTACAGCAGCTGGATCCTGGCTATGACAAGCACCTACCCATGAGTACAGCACTATTCTCTGAGAGCATACAAGGGTCTCGTTAGGTTTAGAAAGTACGGTTTCTGCATCTTTCCCTTTCTTGCAAGGAGCTAAATAAATTTAATATCCATTATATGGCAAAGCATCTGAACAGCAACTTAAGTTATCCTCTTGCCTTGAACAGGAAGCCTTTAACGCTTTCTTCTCAATCAGTTACTGTGACAAACCTCCTTATGACTGACTTGTCACATTTTGATTTAACTAAGGGCATGTATAGGCAACCTATGTATTTGTCTAAAAATAAACAATAGGAATTCAAACTTAAGAACTAATGAAATCTGAGTTAAGCAAATAAAATATCTGGCAACAATAATATTCCTTGTATTCTTGGAAGACCCTGATTTGGGCCATTTTGTTCAAACTGCCGCCATACCACATTACCTAATTCGTTCCCTACCACCATTACAATACGCACCCACTGCTAGTGTAATCAAACTGTAGGAAAAAATATGCACATTTTCAGTTGACTTGTGCATTTGGCTGCACTTCATAGTCAGTTTCCTCTGTTTAAATGGGTCACACAGCAACAGTGTTAAGATAAGCAAAATTTGGAAAAGTTGACTAAAAAAAAATCACAAGCACTGGCAAAGCAACTTTGAAGTACCCAAAGTTAACTCATTTTTTTCCTGAAATTGAACAAGACTCATGAAGACTGTCTTTTCAAAACTCAAACCTCTGCTTCACTTGTGAGGGAATGGTCCTTCCTCCAAAAACTGTTAGTTCTATGATACACATAATAGGTTAAGGCTAATTTTTTTGGCACGACTGACTAGGCATTTGCACTATACTGTTTCTACAGCTTGCTGTCATACAGCACCAACATCTCATGACCTCAGAGTGCTCCAAAACTTGCAATGAGTTGAGCTCAACCATCCTACCCCATCTGATGTAAGCACACATCATTCCCATTTTTACGTAAGGAAATCTGAAGCTGAGAGATCTGTGACTTACCAAAAGTCACACAGGAAGCCTACAGCACAACCAAGAGTAGAGTCCAAATCATACAATTTACTCCTACACCTTCACCACAGGAAGTTTAAGTTGTATTATATGAGGCACCTGAAGCATATCTGAAGCCAAAAAAATGTTCTGCTCCTTATGTAACTGAAGAACAAACTGTTTGCATGATTAGCCTGGAGCTAACAAGCTTGTACCCTAACTTTAAAAGCAGTTAAAGATTTACAACTACCAGAAAAAAAGCCATCCAAGCCTGGAGATTTTAGCTATTAACACCCTAGTAGTCTGAGAAACGTCAATCCAGAGAAACCAGTCACTACTGCACACAGGTCTTACTAAGTGTCATTACAGCAAGATTTATTAATATTGCCTTCTCCTAATTTTAGCATAGTATCTGCTGAATGAAGCCTTTGACTCAGTGACTACAGACTGGCCTTCGTCTGCTAAATGCACAGAAAGGGTAAATCTATTGTGTCGCATACTCTGAAAAAAGACCAGCACTCAACAAAGAAAGGCAAGCCTGGTGACAGCTGAACCGCAGCAGGGTTAAATCTGGGAACACAGAGACAGAACTTCAGAGAAAACAGAAGAGAGCTCCCAAAATAGCTTTGCAACTGTCATCGCTAGCAGTTGTCAGCACTGGAAGGTATGACCTTCCCATTATGTCCCATGATCACAGCTCTCCACTTAAAGGGTCATTTGTCAGGACTGGCACCACCAAAAATCTGATTTCCAAGGGATCTTTTAACTCCAGTACTGGGTCACATTTGCTGGTGCCTCTGTAACTCCAAGCATCAAACACCGCTGTTTCTGCAAAAGAATATCAGAAGTTCCCCCTCGTGCTTCCCAGCCGACCCTTACTAAAGCATCACACATCTAATGGGAACAACAAGGTGGGCACATCCCTGCCAGGAATCCACTTTTAAAATCCTTTCCCATCACCCTCAAACATCCCTCATGCATAACATAAGAATTCTCAAACAACTACTATCTAAACCAGTGGTTCTCAACCGTTGTGTCAGGACTTAATGGGTCACCAAGAGCCAGGATGATTGCTGGATATGGCTGGGGGGAGGGTGCCCTGGTATTTCCTGTAGGGTTGCGATATGCCACCAAGTGGGTCACAAGCTGCTAAAGATTGAGAACCACTGACCTGAAGAGAAGGTCATGTCTAGTGTGCTAAAAACAAAAGCAATGCTGATTTCTCAGTCTAGCTTAGGTGGCTGTGTTACCCCATGTTTTGTTATTAGCTACACTCTTCTTTCCAAGAGACAGCGGTTTTTCTATCCCGGTGGTTAAGATTTACAGCCTGCTATCACCTTCCACTATCAAAATAATTTAAGCCCTTGAAGACTACAGCAATATCAATACCAGTTAACAGGAACATAAGACAATTTCCTTGAAAACACAGGAGCATTATAAATCAGAAGACAGTTCATAAAAGCCCTTTAGGGCTAAAGAAAAGAGCAAGAAGGTAGAGGAGAGTAAAAAGATTTCATTAACGTAAGCTCATTGGGAAAAGGACTGGTTTTGTTCCATGTTTGTACAGCACTTTGCACTGGTCCATGACAGACTTCTAGGCCCTACCATACTACAAGCAAATTAGCATCTTAGTGACCCTGTATATCAAGCTGAGCACCACAAGAGCATGTTTTATCATTTCAGCACAGGATGAGGAGTCCAATTCTGGATTCTCTCCATGGGCCTGCTATTGTCTTCATGTTTTTTGGGCAAGCCACCTAGATCCTTATTTCTTAAGTTTACCTCTCACTTAAAATGGAGAGAAATAAGCCACCTTCAGAGGTAATTAAGTGCTTGCTGAACTCCCTAAAATCCATGGATGAAAGGTGAGATAAATGTGTAAGATACCACAATATAGCTACTCAGTGACATGCTTCCTTTCACCATTAATTTCTGTATTATCTTCTCTCTTCAGATTATCCTTTGGCATGTAGTGCTATCACCCATGGTAAGCAACAGGTGCTATCGGTATAAAAAAATTAAGATCAGACTGATCAGCCCCTATAGTTAGTCAAGCCAAAAATTTGCTAAGCTAGGCTTAAGCAGCAAGATAGTCTCCACCTGTGCTTCATTGTAGGCAAAGCATTCATATGTATATGCCCATCACCAGACATAGATAGCTGCCCCACCATTAGAGATGCAACTTTAAACATTTTGATGAACATACACCAATGATCCTTGCCAATTATGCAAATTTCTATGCAAAAAGTAACATCAAAGGCCTGTATTAAGGTCTAATCTCACAGTAAAAGAAACAAGGAGTCTGGCAGCAACTTTAAAGACTAACAAATTTATTTATCACATGACCTTACGTGGGAGTCATGCGATAAATAAATTTGTTAATCTTTAAAAGTGCCATCAGATTCTGTATTTGTTTTGCTGAACTAGACTAACACCGCTCCCTGTTTTGAACTTTTAATCTTCCAGTAAAGCATTTTCCTTACATAGAGCAATGCTAATTTGAGGTATTATTTCACTCAACAAATTAAGGTTTGATTTACACGCATACAATGATCCTGCTGTTTCCATTCAGCTTCCATTCCTACACGCGGACAGGATTAGTGTTTTTACAATTTTCATGCACCAGAATGCATACTAGACTAGTACAGTGTCTGTCATGCTTTACTCCTTTCTGCCCTTTCCCCACCACCCCAATTTCCAACAGGATTTTAGTACCCATTATTGAAATAAGCGCTAGAAGCCAATGAAAGCATCTTGGAATGAGTTCAATATCTCTTGAGCTGCCAGAGTTAAAAATAAACCCTTTATGTCACTGGAAAACTGACAACCCCAGCTTTCCACTAGTACAATTTAACTGGTTAGCCCCAGTGGTTGGGAAGATTAGAGATCAAACATGTCACTTGGTCTACCAGCCCTTTGCGGCACACAGCAAGGACTCAATGTAGGAAATCCTGACCCTCTAATTTACAGTCCCTGACTTAAGTAACTTCAGATTTCATAGCAGTAAGAAGTTCCACCTATTGTTTATTAGTCATGGATAAAAGACTGGCAGATGATTTACCTACACTCAGTTTTTATAACTAGCAAACAGGTTCTATTAAGCTACCCTTGTGTTCGTAGCTCTAGGAGAAAACTGCATCAATTAAAAAGTGCTGTAACCATTTACAGTAGTTCCTGAAGAAGTGTAAGTTAGTAATATAGTATGGCTGGATCCACACCTATTTATGGCAGAATAAGCTGCAATCCAATACAAATTTTCTGTATGTCAGCTAATTTTCCACCTCTTACAAAAGAAAAATGTCACGCAAACACTCCCACACCAAAGTTTAAGCTCTGTGCCACCTACGCCCTCTCTGACAGACACCAGCCAAGCAATTCCAACTTTATAAACTCATTAACTTGGAAAATGGCAGAGCGGAACTGTCCTTTTCTTCTAGATACATCACTGCATCCACAAAATATATATCTGAAGGAGCTAAGATTATTAGCAATACCTCTCTTATAATCTACTTTGTATATGTATACCTCAGAGCAATTTACCAAGTCAGTAAGTTTCACGAGACCTTTAAAACTATGGAAACTGCCTCCTTAGCAGTCCTGAGGTGAAAACGGTAACAACAGGAAAGACCAACACATTCAGGGATTGGCCTTCTGACATTACCTTCCTCACAAATGTAAGAAATCACAATTACTGGTGGAACAGACAGAAGTTAGCTGAGAAGATTTTCCATAGCAAACCTCTTGAAGTGCCTCTCTAGGTGTATCTGTACTGTTTGTATGTACGACTTATTGAAAATGTTGGTATAAAAAAAATTAGATCATTAACTATATTTCATAGCAGAGAAATGCAAAAATGAAATATTAATGTTGGTTAACTAGATGCAGCACAATCCACTAAATAACAATGTGTAAACAAGTCATACAGTAGGGTCTGACAAAATTTTTCCAATATTATGCAACGTATTAAGGAGTATTTGGGAGATGACTGATGCTACGTGCTATGTCCTACCTCTTCTCTTATCCCTACCTGATCCTCTGCTTAATATTTCTTGTAATGTATTCATGCTGTATTATATTTATAGCTGGGTATTTCACCCTCATGGCCAAAAGAGGTGGAGTATGTAATTTTATAGAAAGATAAAATTACTGAATTACATTCTCATCATGGTCGGAGACCCATGCTGACTCATGGAAAAACCCTGAGTTTTCTTCTGAAGTTGTGTAGAACTCTCTGCCCAGACATTAACTCATCTTCAAGACACTCTTCTGAGGGAGGCGAGAATCTGTTTTCAATAGACGTTCACTAGCTATCTCCATGTCACACAGATGCCAGCAGAACTGGAATTAGCATCATGAGTTTAACATCTAGCCCTGAGCACATATTAACCTTCTCTGCACCCACTCTAAGTTCTCATTTCAATTTCCCAAGCAATTTTTTTCTTCGGTTCTTTCTTTTTCTGCTGCTTAATCTCCAATATAAGTCATAACTATGTCACTAATGTATCCACAGCAACTGAGTGGTTCTGAGCATTAAGAACTTCAAGCATGAAAAAGGCAATATGGTAATTACAGGACAAAGATGACACTTTATTCCAATATTCCTAGCAATATACATCCCTTGTTTCTCTGGATAAGGGTAGGAGTGAGTAAAGAATTGTTTCTGAAGAGAAAGGAAAAGGTCAAGGGTCTGCAACCTGTAGTTCAGGAGCCACATGTGGCGCTTTGTCTGCCTCCTTACCGCTCCAAGTGGCTCATGCCAGGCTCCAGGCTCCACCCTGCCAAGAGGGGACCCTGCAGAGGGCCCACTCCTGGCTCCAGGCTCCCCCTCCACTACCAGGGGACCCTGCAGCAGGCATCCTGGCCCAGCTCCCCCCACCTTCCATCAGGAAGCTGCACCCATTGCACATCTCAAAACACTTTATTGAAGGAATTTTTTAAAATGGCTCTTATCTTTTCAGTTGCCAACCCCTGGAAAAGAGTAAGGTTCTGTAAGAATTTCCACTGCAAAATCGAGTAACTGGGTTTACAACTTGCAGTGCAGATCACCTTCTTAAGTCTTAGTCTGTGAAATATTCCCTTGGACCATTTAAGAAGCCTAGTTCCAAAGGTGTAGCCATGTTAGTTTGTTTTACTGAATTAGACAAGGAATCCTGTGGCACTCAGACTAAAATTTATTTATTGCTTACATTTATGCAATAAATAATTTTGTTAGTCTAAGTGCCACAGGGCTGCTCGTTTGCTTTAAAAAGCCTGACAGTCTCTTCCCCAAATGAAGAGTTGTATGTTTTGGGGAGATGAGCAGAAAAGGTGAAAAGTTGCCTGTAAACAGCTTTTAAGTTCAGAGAACCTTGTATTGAAAACTCGGATGTTAGGAGAGCAGGTAGCATATGGAAAGATCTCTTTGAAATGATCTTTAGAAACAAAGAATTTGAGAACTACTATACCCCAGTGAAAAATAAAGGTACTTAAAGGCCATGGAGAAAACATGCCGAGTTGTGCATTTTATGGGTTCCTGTGGTGATTTGATAGCTGCAGCTTCCAAACCTGCTATGGAACCCTTCATCTAACGAAGAATGGGAGACATTTGCCAGCAGTTTAAAAAAGAAAATTCCCATTAGTAATAAAATAGTAGAGGAATCCATTCTGCAGGAAATAATTTGAGTATTGAACACAGAACTATCTGAATAAATAATTCAGAGAAACCTGAAGAGAGAGCTGTATATTTAAAGGTGGTAAACGCTTTTGCAGTTTTCTCCAGATTGAGCTTGGAGCATTTTCCAGCCTTTCCAATTTCACCACATCACATATCCTTGACACTATAAGCAAGGCAAGGTCATACCGCTGAATCTTTGCACAAAAGAGAACTGAGCTAAGATGTGAACTTTCCTCATTCGTCTTACTGAAACATACCATTCAAAGCTAATCATCAGGAGTAGTGACCTGTGTACAAAATGATGCAGAATCAGATTCACTGCTGTGAAATTCTGCATTTCTGCTGGGAATAAAATTGAAATTCACATCTATAAGAAGAAAGTAGAAATACAGAAAGATACCTGTTTCAACCAATATCTTACAGGCACCCCTTTGTATTTGAGAGCTCTCTGGAGTTCTAATGGATTGTACCTCGCTCCCCCAACATGACGTGTGAAACCATTTCCTTTTACCACATCTAAATCCTTAAAACAAAGAGTCTTGCGGCACTTAGAAAAAATAAATTCATTTATTGCATGAGCTTTCATGGGAGAAAAATCCCACTTTGTCAGATGCTTTGAAGATTTGGGAACTTACAGAACAGGAGGAAAACAAACGCAGGAAAGTGTAAGTCATGGGATCAGGTCACACTGTAACAGCAAATCAAAGCAGCTGTTAAGATTCAAACACTGGAGAACACCACAGAGGAAGATGAGGTTAAATCACCTGTTCTAATGAGAGAAAAATCCAAAGTCCTTAGTTAGTCCTGAACAGACAGAGTCAAATTTGCAAATGAACTCCAGTTCTGCAGTTTTTCTTTGACACCTTAAGGTGTTATTAAATTGTTTGAGCACAGTTTCTAAATCCTTTAATCCTTCCACTGTGGTGCACTGCTGGCCCCTACCACTGTTTACTGACTGAGAGCAGGCACCACAACAGAGCTTGCAATGCATGTCATAGGAGCAGGACACTTTCACCATTACCTGCAGGGGTAAGAATTAAAAGCATTCTACTCTAGAAGTTTTTTCCCCTCAAGCCATTACAATATCACCATCATTTATATGGCACCACAAATATTTACTGTTCTTTACACAAGTGGTTCTCAGCCACTGTGTCAGGACACATTACTGGGTCACCATACAGTGTAGGTGTGTTGTGGAGAGTCAGGGAGATGGCTGGATTTGGCCTGGGAGAGGTTGGTGTGTCCTGGAGGGTTGCAATATGCCACCAAGTGTGTCGTGACCTACAGAAGGCTGAAAACCATTGCTTTACACAACAGAACAAGCTATATTACAATGTCAGAGACTATACAAGAGAGAGAACGCCAGGGAGAGGGAAGAAGTCAGAAAAGAGAGTGGGGAAAGTAAATACAAGAACAAACTAAAGAGAAATGTGGAGAAAATGGAACACAAATGACAAGTGTGGTATAGTAAAACAAAAGTGCAAAATCAGGAGGAAGAAAGAAGGGAATGAATTAGAAAAAGAGAGACGCTGGGTAGGGAAAATAAAGGGAACAAGAAAGAAAATAAGGTTAAAGCTATACTTAAAGAGCTACATAGCACAGTGACAGCGCTATAGCCACATCTTATACTCACTAAAAGGGTTTTCCCATCATGCAGGCAAAGTTCCCTAGTGGAGATGCAGTTTACACCAACAAGAGGATTTTTTGATTGCAGCAGTGGCTGCCAAAACCACACTACTTTTAACCGAGCTAACACAAGCAATGACAGTAACAGAGGCAACACAGGATTCAGCAGGGATTAGCAACCAGTGTACATGCCACTGAGAAGCCTGGGTATGTATCTGGTTGCTAGCTCATGTTGCCATATCTGCATGGCTGTAAGCTGTGCTATCTAGATTAAAGCCAGCCCAGATGTGCCAACCCATGCTACAGTCACCTTCACTTGCACCGGACATACCCTAAGACAGGGCTTGACAAATCAATGTTTCTGGTCCCCACGGCAACCAGTTTTTGTAGTCTGTTACCTAGCTCCACTGCAGAAATGTAATGGAGGAGTGCCTGCTAGTTACCAGAAGTAAAATTGCTGGTGCCTAGTTGTGAGCCAATTTTGTCCACCCCCTGGATTCTAGAGACTTGGACGTCAGAAAGACTCAACAGTAATTCAAATATAAAATGGAAGCCAGGCCGCAGATTAAAAAGGGAAGAATGCACTGTATTTCCTGTGAGAAATACTTAATAAGCAGGGTCACCTTTTTTCAACTAAAGTTTCAGGAGTAGCCAGAAATAGAGTAAATTAGACTATTCCAAATTGGAAACAAAAAGGAATGGACCAACACAGTGGGCTCCCACGTAGGCCTCAACCTTCCAGCTCAGAGCAGACAAGACACTCACTCTTGGCCACTATTACTAAATGTAGGGAAAGCTTATGTAATAAATAAATCTCTTTAGTCTTTTCGAGTGTCACAGAACTACTACTATGTGCTGGTTTTACTACTACATGGACATCCAGAAGTAGCTTGGGTGACAATTATTTTATCTGAAAAAATTCATATTAAAAAACAAACTATTTCAAACACAAACCCATTCAAAATTAAATTTGAAATGGCTATATTAATGGCAGAATTTATTGTCTATTAAACAAAAATATTCAAGCAATACTTGTTTGCTGCAAAGGTTTAAAGAAAAGCGAATCACTGACTGCTGGAAGTCATTGGGTATGCACTTGGAACCAAAAAGTTTATTGAAAGGCTGAGACAACTTTTGACAGAGGTAGCCTCTTCCACAGGTAGAGAGAAAATGCTTGATTCATTCTGGTTTATTCAACTATTTCAGTTCAATGTCGAGTGAATTCAAAGTTGATAGACTAGAAGCTGAAAAAAATAAAAACTTGTTTGCCTCTTATCTATAAACAAACACTACCAGTTCCAAAATCTTAAAGAACATGGTGACAAGAAATCATCACTTAAATTTACTAACATACTACTTTTGTTCGAGAACTCAGTCTTAAATACTAATGTGTTTTGATAAACTCTCTTTTCTATCCAGTACATTTAAAAACAAACAAACAAGGAGCCCTGTTGCCCTTAAAGACTAAGAACTTTATTTACTGAATGAGCTTTTGTGGGAGAAAATCCCACTTTGTCAGATGCCTTGAAGATGGGGGAACTTGCAGAATGGGAAGAAATAAATCCCCCATCTTCAAAGCATCTGACAGAGTGGGATTTTCTCCCATGAAAGCTCATGCAATAAATGTATTTGTTAGTCTTTAAGGGCCACAGGACTCCTTGTCTGTTTTATTTGAAAATATGTTTCTTTAAGTCCTCATGGCTGTGAAAAGCTTGAAATAGTATTCTATGTCAACTTAAAAGATCACTCACGTGTGCGCACATGCACACCCACCCCACACTTTTTGAAGCCTCATGATTTTTAAGTCAACCTCAAGACTGAATGCTTGGGTATGGCAATATCGCACAAGAGGACAAAAGACAGAAAATGGAGGAAGCAGATGCTATTATGGCTTTGAAATTAGAGCTTTTTTAATAGAAAAAGTGCCAAGTGAGACACTATAACAGCAAAACCTAATGACGAAAGGAAATTACATTCATGTATTTAGGCTACAAAAATGTTATTTGCACATATTACTTCTGGCATTGCATAGTATTGCTCTGAAAAATCCCATCAATCTGAAAGGAGGAAAATAGTGACAGAATGTTAAGACAAACCCAATAATTCATTACTGAGCACTAAATTATCAGGTAACATTGGCTCAGAAATATTATGCCTGGTATGAAGATAAGCCCCTCCTCCTATAGAGCCATGGACCCCTCTAAGAGTTGGTTGATTAGGAAACAAGTAAACACATTCCAAGACTGGGAGTAGGGTGACCAGATGTCCCTATTTTACAGAGACAGTCCTGATATTTGGCTCTTTGTTGTACACAGGCCTCTATTACCCACCTACCTGCTGCCCTGATTTTTCACACTTGCTCTCTAGTCACCTTAGCTGAAGACTCAAAGCAGCTAAATCTTCTCCAAGGATGTAGTAAAGTAAAACAACACAGGAGTTAGGAGAAGCTAACATGCAGAAAGTGACTCTATGCCAGGCCTCAGAAAAAAAAAAAAAATCTGTCTCTGGTTGCCACAGCGACCCGTTTTAGTAGCCTGTTGCTAGCTCCACTGCCGAAATGTAACGGAGGAGCGTCCTCTGGTGACCAACAGTAAAACTCCAGGCACCTTGCTGTGAGCCAATTTTGTCCACCCCTCCTTTACATTAAAATTTTTGGAAATTGGTTAAAATCCTTTGGGTACAAGTTGGCTTTTTTCCATTACAGACTCTTTACTGTTTCAGCTACCAGGCATTTGACTTCCTGCAACACACCTTTGTTTGTTGATAATCTGAATAAATGTCTACGCCTGCTACAAAAGCAGCACAGTCAAAATGCCCTGCTGTGTTCTACCATATCAAGTGCACTTGAAAACTGTCAGTATAATTTTCAACAGCAGTGTGATTTTTTTTTCCCCTGATAGTTAAACCAACACAAGTCCTAGCATGGATGCAGTTATGCTGGTAAATAGATGCCTAATATTTCCCTCCTGACTGACTGACTTTTGCATACATCCTAATCTGGACAAGGTAGAGTGAGAGATACCTTTTATTGTGCCTCACATTTTTAAACACAGTTTAATTCAAAAGCATTTTAGTTACAGAGGTGCAACTTCATGTGTAGGCACTCTGCTGGTTAAAACTAGATTGATCTCTGTTTAGCTTGTGCTTGCATGACACAAACTTTGCAGATTTAAAACAACAGAGCACCCACGGACAAAGCTGCACCAGGTTAAGTCAGCTTTAAAAATCAGATTCTTCAACTGTGCAGTGGCTTTTAGGCCAGGCCTAAAGAGTGTTTTTGGGGGGTTTTTTGTTTGTTTGTTTTTGGTTTGGTTTTTTTTTTGGGGAAGTCATTCATATCACACCTTTCCAAACCCAGCTGAACTTTGCAGACAAACAATGTTAACAGACTGGAATGCAGCAGTTAATAACAAATTATAAATAGGCGGTGGCTTCAGACAGAGTCCGGAAATGGATGGTGAGCGATTCCAATGTCAGACCAACTTTGCAGCTCTGAGTATCAGAGTGGGGCCAGGTTTAGTTTTAGCCTGAAAAGGCAATGACACATAAAAGGCTAATGGCAGGTGGTCATTCCACATTCTGTACATTTCTCAAAGATTTACGACCAAGACTGAATACTGGAAAAGCAAAGCCGAAGTTGCTCTTGTGTCCCTCTGC
This sequence comes from Podocnemis expansa, assembly GCA_007922195.1. Taxonomy (NCBI): domain Eukaryota; kingdom Metazoa; phylum Chordata; order Testudines; family Podocnemididae; genus Podocnemis; species Podocnemis expansa. The sequence continues at coordinate 3,623,763 of ML682095.1, forward strand.
AAGGTCAGTTTATTGTATTGTGGAAATGTTGGTAGTGACATTCTGAAGTTAGGGGTGAGGTTCAATTTTTCCAGTTACAGCAGGATTTAAATCCCTGTTAGGAGTGAAAACAAAGTGATTACTAAGACCAAAGGTAAACCATTTACTTTTAGGATAAAGGTTTTGTTTCCAACATAGTTACAAACAGTTCCACGCTGTGACCAAGGAGTATGAAATGGATCTTGAACGTTTAGGGCTTGGCTTAAATTTTTCAGAACTTAGTTTACAATGGTCCGTTTTAACACTTGAAGATTTAGATCAAAGAGGCACATGGACAAGTTTTTCCTCCTAAAGAAAAAAATTAGTATCCATTCATCAATCTTGCATGCATTACAAAACACAAGATCAAAGGCCAATGTTTTGAACACCAGAGTTGTGATTTTAGAATCTGAACAACTCTTGACACAGGAAAACATAGAACTCCAAACTCAGCGCCACCCAGGTACCTGCCCCAATGAACTCAAAAGCACTACAAAACCAACATTTTCCAGCACAATGGGCCTCTTGGCATACACGGAGAGCAATGGAACCACTACATGCAAGGAGCTCTGCTATTTCACTCCGTGGCATGCACATTAGTAGACCTCCTCTTCTGCCCTTCTTTACTTCTTAAGAGTTGCCCAAAAAGACGGAGCAAGGGATTTGAGGCATTTATAAGCTCCACAGGCTTTCTAGAGGTAGAGACAAGTGTCCTAGGAAATATTCAAGCTCTGAAAGATATTGATGGTTGAAGATGCAGGAATGACATGGGGACAGGAAGATCTCCCTTCTTCATATTTAAGATATTTTAGTAATTGTTAAGAGCCTTCAAACGCAGCCCATGGGCTGCACAGCACTATCTCAGCTAGTTTATTCATACATTCATTCATGCGGAAAGACCAGAGTGAGTCCCACAGCAGCAGCTCTGGGATTTGTAAAGTTCATGCAATTTCCTGTGAACTTACAGCCCAGAGAAGGAGTTTGCAGAAGTGCCCCTCCTAGTGTACCCTGCTGCAACTACCCTCCAGGAACATTTGAAATTAACTCCAAACCCAGACCCCAGGAATCTGGATTGGCTCCTTCGGCTTGTTAAAAGCTCACTAGGCCAAGCAGCCTTTTTCATTTCATGGAGGATCTTGCTCTGGAGAAAGAAACAAAGTATTCCTGAAATGTTCTTGCACTTCTGATACGAGTTACACCTTATCCCAGTCGTCTGGAAAAGGCTTTTCACCCAACTTAAGTTTTAGCATAAGTAACCCCACTCTCTCATTACTAGCCTCGAAAAAAAATTAGCTTGGAGAGTCTGCAGTTAAAAACAAACTATTCATTTGCAGGGTGGCTTCACTTTTTGAAATTTGTTCTAATATGCATACTTTTATCGTGTCAGCTTTTCAGATCTGCTGCAAGCCTAATCCTCAAGTAAACAAATGAGGAGTCCTGCAGCACCTTAAAGATTAACAAATTTATCTGAGCGTAAATTTTCATGGGTTATAACACACTTCTTCAGATGCATGTAGTGGAAAAATTATAGGCCTCAAAAACTTATACTCAAATCAATCTGTTAGTCTTTAAGGTGCCACAGGAACCCTTGTTTGTTTTGCTGAAAACACAGCTGACCTCCTGGAACTAATTCTCAAGGAAGAACTACACCATAGGACTATTTTTATTAACTTAAGTGCTATGTTTTTAGTGGCTGGTGGTGATCTCAATGTGTCATGGCTTCTGTGAGAAGCCTGCTGAATGTTATGAGTCACGCTCCGCCCTAATCAGTGCTTTCAAAGGAGCCTCCAGCCCTCTTGGTCATCCTTCAAAAATATAAACCGAACACCAGACTTGTAAATTTATCACAGAGATTTCTGCCTATTTCATGAGAACTGACAGTAATCTCATTCTGACTTTAACAGCGACAGAGAATTGACGGTAATCTCATTCTGGCTTTAACAGCGACAGAACTCTGTGCTCAAACATAATCTCTAACCTTTCAACCAGTCCCCACAGCCCAGGCTTCAAACGTGCTATGACATAGTTGTAAATCGGCAGAGCACTCTAGGTATTCAGTGTGAAAAGCGCCACGCAACAAGTTTTTATCCAAGATTAGTGTATCATCCGATGGCATAAGAAGCTTTTTAAAACAACAGTGATGTTACCACAGGCCAGGTATACAGTTTTCACTGGATCTTATTTGGGCACAGTATTGTTACACTCACCCAGCACCTTACTTGCCACGGGCAAAGAGAATGCAGAACCTAAGCTTTCATTTAAAAAAAAAAAAATACTTTATAGTCATGAAGGCAACTTTCCAAGCATTAGGTGAGTGTAAACAAACATGGTATTCTTCTCAAATCTACAAACAGCATTTCTGCTGGAGCTGCTCTGAGCTTTCCATGGACTTAAGCTACCAGAGTCTTGTCAGTCTCCAGAGTTACTGAGAAAGTGGAGGACAGCAGTGAAACTGACCACCCCAAAAAAAAAAAAAAAAAATCTTGTCCATTTCACTTTGCTGTTGCTTGGGAAAGCTCTGTGCAACAGCAGAAAGACAGCGGATCTATTTACTATTGTGGAATGAATGGAGGTTGAGATGGACACCCCCCTCCCCCCCAATTCTTGTGTCAATATACTGGAAAAAGAATAGAGAGCGCCCTGCCCAAATTCCTACCAACAAGCAAGCTGGGGAAGGGTGTGCCACAGAACGGGGGGGAATTTGCAAACAAAGGGTGTCTGCTCTCCTCACCATCCAGCCATTGGATGGGTTTGAAGACTGGCTTCACAACTGAACATCTACTAGATGGAAAACAATACAAGATATGCTGCCTCTGAGGAAGGGCTAATAAAAGCACCATGGTCGGAATTCTCTAGCAGATGGAGGAGAAAAGCTGCTGGCTTTTCACTTAGGCCCTACCCTTTACAGGGAGCTCCTCATCTGGTTTCAGGATGTGGGTTTTTTTAGTCCTCTGGGTATTGTGCCTGGCTTTCAAAGCCCTACTTACAGGCACATAGACAGGTGTACAGAGACAGGCATAAGGGACTGAAGACAGCTCTAAACAACAAAGACTGATCACAATTTAACACTAAAGGAATGAAGATGGGGCGTGAATGCCAAAAAACAAAAAAAGTATTTCAAAAGCAAAAGAAACAAAGTGTTAGACTGATGAAATAGTATTCAGTGATTTTTCTTCTCATTTTGCCAGTCCTTGTCCAATTAATTTATCTGACCAATAAATCGCTGGGGTATTCAACTAGCTCCATAGAAGCCCAAGGGCTATTTGGAGAATATATTGTTTGATGAAAAGCAATAAAAGATGATGAATCAGACAAATTTCTTTTCTCCTATTCAACCAGCTCTCATTGTAAGTTATATTTTTAACAATCTGTCAAACAGAAATTTGATGAACAATGTTATAATTCAGGATAGTTCAACCAGCACAGAACTGTTCAATTTACATTGCTGGACGCATAGCTTCGAGAAGTGGCTTTATGGAGGTGTGATGACACTGATCTATTTCACCCTGTCTAGCAAACTAGCCTTTTGACTTGCAGGAATTGCATATGTTCCAGTGACGTGGCCACCTAACCCTTAATTATATTAAGCTGGATATTTAGACAAAACTAGAGTTAAAGAAGTAGACATCAAAATGGAACACAGAAACATGTCTACCTGAATACTTAACCAAAAATACCTTTTACTACTCTCCGTGAGAGTCTCCTGGCTGCTGTGAGAATGGGAAGATGTCTTCATTACACTACCTTTACCAATCCACTAGTCTCAAATTTTGGGGCTCGCCTCTGCCCTGCACTCCCTTCAGGAACAGCCCCGGTGCCAGCTCCTGCTTAGAGTTTTCCTGAACAGCTACCACATAAAGCCAGCCGAATCCTAATACCCGCAGCCTTCTGAATGGCAGCGGTGAAAGCAAGACCGTCTTAATTTCACACAACTGCTGCTTGGCAGAGTTCTGAAGGAGATCAGCAGAGGCACAGGAGATGCCTACAAGACCCAAAACTATGATGTGATGCCTTCTACATTCACAAAGTGGTCTTCACAACAGAGGGAGCTAGAAGCATTTGTAAGAAAGGCTATGCTGGCAGAAATTGATTGCTTAGTCCTGGCTCTCACCATGAAAGGTTCTGGGTCCTGCTTCACAGCATGTATAAAAATATTTGCAAATAAAGCCCAGTTGAAACTGGTATTTCCAATTCACCAATTGACACGGAGGATTTGCTGATACGCCAGGTATCTGCATACATCACATCAGAAATACTAAGATACTTTCCATCCAGCTTAAAACACTAACAACAATCGTAGCAAGAATATCTGTGTTCCATACATGTAAAGCTACATGCGAAGTTTTACTTAGTGCATTTCGCTGATGTTCACCCAGTAACAGTTTTACAATCATTAGGCTAAGCCACAATTTCACTTGACATCTACTTTCAGTTACAGCATCTCTCTCTCTCTCTCTCAGATCAGGCTCACATTCTATGCATGGCACTTTTCAGAAAGATGGCCACTGCTAGCTGGGGGCTCTGAGATGCCACCTGCAATTCCAAAGGTCATTTTCAAAATAGAATGTTACTATTATATAGCAAAGTGTACTTCTCCCCTAATAAATATATATTTCTTATCAAAACTGGGTGAAACATTTATGGAGGAGGAGACCAAACAGCAATGATTATCCAAATGGAGAAGAGCAAGACACCTCAAATTTACCATGTCCGAAAGCAATAAACTGCCTGAGGCCACTGAGTCCTCCCCATTCAACTAAACCGAGATCATTTAATGTGGCCTGTGACGTTTTAAACATATAGATCATAGAATCATAGGAAAGGAAGGGACCTCATGAGACTACTCCAATCTCTGCAGTCATGGCAGGACCAAGCATTATCTAGACCACTCCTGACAAGCGTTTGTCTAACCTGCTCTTAAAAATCTCCAGTGATGGCAATTCCACAACCGCCCTAGATAATTTATTTCAGTGCTGAACTACACTGACAGTTCAAAAGGTTTTCCTAATGTCCAACCTAAACTGGCCTTGCTGCAATCTAGTCCACTGCATCAGGTCCTATCCGCAGAGATCAAGAACTATCTTCCTCCCCCTTCCTTGCAATAACCTTTTACGTACTGTCATGTCCCCGCTTGATTTTTTCTTCTCCTCCATCCAGACTACACAAACCAACTTTTTCAATCTTCCCTTGTAGGTCATGTTTTCTAAACCTTTAATCATTTTTATTGCTCTTCTCTGGACTGTCTCCAATTTGTCCACATCTCTTCTGAAATTTGGCATGCAAAAGTAGACACTATACTCCAAGTTGAGGCCAGACATAATATCACGTGAGAACAAAATGGTAGAAAGCTGCGACTCGTGTTCTTAATTTGCATCAACCAATGAAGTAGACAAACTTTCACTTGTGCGGAAAGGCTCATTTTAACTCCTTGAAAATAAGCATCTTGTTAGACTAAGCTAACTTGCTTTAATGGAAAAAGAAAACATTTCCGACCCCTCTCACAAGACAGACTGGTTCCAATTAACAGATCCCCTTTGCTCTTTACATAGTCATTCAGTTGTATAAGTGTACATGCACATTAGTGGTTTAGTTCCAAAGGCGGAGCCGTCTACGCCTAGTTCAGCAAAACAAGCAAGGAACCCTGTGGCACTTAAAGACCAACAAATTTGCGACAAATAAATTTATTAGCCTTTAAGTACCGCAGGACTCCTTGTTTGTTTTACTAGTGGTTTAGCTGATTATCATTCATCTTATATCATCTGCCCTAAATCTCTCTCCAAAACATGTCTTAACGCCCATACAAATAAGTATATTATGAAAACATTCAAACTAAGTTATACTGTCTGCTGTAGCTTTTGTCAACACACGAGTTGTTCTTCAGGACCATCAATTTCTTTTGGCTTTGAGGGATGGCTTTACATCATGCAGAGTGTCATCTTCCAAACAGGAAAGCAAACTTCCCTTGAACAATGCACTCAATCCCAAATCACCACCCACTCAGACTTTCAAATATACTTCAAGCTACATGCATTCTGGTTTAATATGAATTTATCAAGTGCAACATCTTCAAGACCTTTTACATCAGTCAGCATCAACTTTATCTTTCATAAACAGTGTTCCATGCATCGGTAAGATATAAGAGAATGTCTAGTCTGCCATTAGTGAAAGAAATTGCTACACTAACAGGGAAGGGGAGGAAAACTAGTGCAAAGTTTATTAGCACTCAGAATAAAGGTCAATTTCGCCTCCCTTTCCTGAAAAATCCTTATGTACACAATTAAACCTCAAACTTGCATACTCTCATTTGCTACAGTTTGACTACTCACACGTCTAAGAACTGCTCATACGAGTTAATCGTTTACAATATCAAGCTCTAAATGTCATTCACCACTGTATTACCCAACTCCGTGTTAGTTACTAAGGGCTAGGCTTTACTGAGGCAGCAAAATTGCCACCACCAGATTGACCTTCCCGATCAACTGAGAGGATCTGTGAAGAACTGCTCAGCCAACCAGGAAGCCAGTCTATTAAGACCACCCCAGTTCCTACTAGTATAGCTCTGAGCCAGTGGGTGGTCCCCTCCTGTCAACTTCAGTGTAGACCTGCCCTAAGACACAATCACTTCCACACATGCAGAATTAAGTTTGCGGCTATCTGCTGATCTCATGGTAGAAAGAACTTATCATCCGTGTCTGAAAAAGCTGACTAGCAGCAGTAAGCTTAATTACATGCTTTTGGGGGTGGGGTGAGGGGCGTTGCTGTCTGTGCATCAGCAAGGCAATACAGCAATTTCTTTAACTGCAGCAACATTTCCATCTTGGACACCAGTAGAACCTTTCCTTCCAACTCTACCATGCTACCTCCATCAGGAATTCAGTTTTCCTCTTCTGAAGCCTTTTCACACCCTCAGCTCTTCAACAGTTACTTACATTCTGCTTGTTGGTGGTGTCCAAGTGATTCCCCATTATCGTTACTCTGATAACTGAAGTACAAGTACAAATGTTATACAGTATATGAGGTACAACTTATTTGCTAACACTATAACAGGAAAATATGAATTATGAATTTTCAGAACATTGTCAATTAGCATCTTCCACAATACCAAAGCCAAAACCCTTTAATACCTATATAATCAAGGAACCCAACATTTCTTTAAGGGCCCAGAGGAGAAGTCTGGCTCATAAGGAAATGGCAAAGCACCTTAGACAGACACCTATGGTCATGAGGAAGCATGAAAGGAGACCACGGCCAACATCCTGATCAGAACAAGTTGCAAGGTATCCCAGGTATTTCAGTTCACAATACTAACCAAACCAAGACATGAGCTACTATATATATCTCAACTACTGTTGCTTTTCTGTACCCCTGTAGTTGTCATTCTTCTTATGAAACCATAATCTGAAGGAGTTATCAATTGACCACAAAAACCTAGTGCGGTGATATTTAGTCTACAAGGTCTCAGTCAGCATAAGAAACAAGAACTTTTAAAAACAATTTAAAATAAACTTGACTTCACTGACAAAAGCAACCAGCTGTAATTTCAGATGCTCTACTAAGCTCCTCACCAGTCATTTTAAACACATAGCTGCCTCCCCATTTTACCAGGGTACCACAGATCATATAGTATATCACATAATAAGATTGCACTACCTAGGAAAAGTGTGAGCGAAGCGCTGAATATTGGGCTTGATTCTGTATTTCAAAGATTTTGACATTTTAAGGCTAGACGCTAAGGTTACTTTTGCGTAGTCTGCAGTACATTTGGATTTATATTAATAGAATCCACATTGCTTATCTTAGACTCTGGCACCTTGCACACTCTGCAAAGGTTGCCAAGAAAAAAAAAGTTTTGGAAGTCAAAAGTATCAAGGCTACTCCCACATGGTAGATACCAGGAGGGAGACAAAAGCCCATTTTGACCTTGCAAAAATGGCAACCCCCAAGTTTTCCCAAGGACAGTAGTTACTCCGAGACAGGAAAAACACAAACAACCTTATAGCTGAAACAGTCAGTTCTCTAAATATACAGTTTCAAGAAATCAGAGCTGTTAATTTCGCAGTCTGCTGCAAGACAACAGCCCAGCATTCTATTTTTATGATTTAACTGCTCTATTTTCTTTTGAGATTTCAAAATAATCAAACTTCCTGGCTTCTAAAACAGCCAGAACAGACAGTATGTTATTGCACTAGATGCTATCAAATAGGTCCCTTCTATAGGTACTGCCAGAGAAAGATAAGCAAAACAAAACTTTGGTCAAATATTTATTTCACATTGTTTGTAGACCTCTTAACACCCAGATATTGATGGTTATATTACAGGCATATATACAGATATTGTCGGTAACCACGTCCCATCTGATTTTGCCCCACCTGCAAGAAACTGACAAGATATTTGCAAACTGTTTTCTTTATCCTCAGTGATTCCCCACAAGAAAGAGATAGGAGGCAGAACCACATCTCTATAGTCTTATTTTCAGAGAATTCTTCTCCTGGGTTCTTAAAGAGAGAGAACTATTTGTTACTGTTGCAAGAAAATACCATTTGGGTCAGAAGGAAGGATCACTTGACGAAAGGCACTGAGAGTGAATACTAACATGATGGGGTGTAGCCTGCTGCAGGGAGAACATGAAATTGGGGAAGAATGAAATTTGATGAGTGAGGACAGTGAACAGAAGTTACTGCAGAGCGGGACTGTAAAGGGCAAGGTGGCAGGAGAAGGAAGAGTACCTTCCTCTGCTTAATATCCTAGAGGAACATTATTACATTGTGCAGGGCAGAGAAGATTACATGACCCATGAAGTTGACGGGACGGATTGTGTTTCAGGGAACAAGGAATCCTGAGATACATCTGTATCTCTTTTCCAGGTAATTATATTAACACATGAAGGCATCCACCCTCCAGGAAGGCAGGGGCACTACTGGTACTTTAAACAGGGCTGGGAAAAGCCAAGTGGGGATGCAAGGTAGCAGTTACCCTAAAAAAAACAGAGAAAAGATTATTTGACGCCATGATGCCATGGGACAGCTATGCTTACCCGTATGGGAGAAGTGACCTCTCAAAGTCTGGGATCCAGCCACCAAGTCTCGTCACAGTTCCCATCTCCCACTGCAGAGCAGAGAGCCGGGTGGGAAGCCCAAGGATCAGCCCAGCAGCTTCCCCAGGACTTGAAACTGGAGGCGGGGGTGTTGGGGTGCTCGCTAAATTGGTACAACACTGTTACTAGCTGACAATTGGGGGGAGTGCCAGGAAATTCAGGAGAGTGAAGGGGTCTCACTAAACTGGTATAACACTCACCTGCTGACAACTGGGAGAAGTGCTGGGAAATTCAGGGGGAGTGCGTAAGGGGGTGGGGGGGTTAGGGAAATCCCTGGATCAGTCCCAGCCAGGAGCCTAGGTAGCAGTCGGCTTGGGGAACAAACCGGCTTGTCAATTGCGCAGCACCCGGAAGCTGACAAGCATGACAGCTGACACCAAAATGCCTAATAGCAGTCTCTCCCCATCTCCCCTGCCTCCGACAAAGCAGGATTTTCTCCCACGAACACTTTCCCCATTGAAAACCATGGGTATATTCATAGGCTTGCACATAAGCACGTGCATAACTGTTTGCAAGGTCATGGCATAAAGACGCAAATACAAACTTCCTTGCTCCCTTATGAGTGTGCATCACAATCTAGTTCAGGAGTCTCAAACATGCAGCCCCTAAAGTTGTCTCTTGCGGACCTCAACACTTTCGTTACAGATATTTGCAATATCATTGTGTGAAAAGCTTTCAGTGGTGCGGCCCTTGGGCTAACACGGTAGCCTTCACGCGGCCCTTGTGGTGATTTGAGTCTGAGACACCTGATCTAGTTTTTAATTACTCACTTTAAAATGACTGTAATTATTCAGTTAATCTTAACAACATGTTCTCCCTTTTGGTTTCCTCTCCGTTTGATCAACAGGAACATAAACTTGTTCCTCTTTCAAAGTGCCACCGGACCCTGGATTTATTTGGGACTCAACTCACACGGAGGCTGCTCCGGAACTTGACACTGGCCGTGGCTCTCCCAGGGAGGCGATGTTTGGACAGTGGTGGGGTGCTCACCTCCGGGGGGTGGGGGGGGCCCAGTTGTGAGTGGAAGGGCAGCATGGTTGGGGGGAGCTGAGAGGGTGGGAGGCCTGGTTCTGGACAGGGGGGCAGTTGTGATGGTGGGGGGGTGACAGAGGGCGGCTGTAAGGGTGGAGGACCTGATTGTGAGTGGTGGGCAACTGTGAGGATGAGGAGCCCATTTTGGTGGGCCAGCTGTGAGGGTGTGGGGGGGCCCAGCTCTCAGCAGGGGGACAGTCGTGAGGGTGGGGGGGGGGCAGCTAAGAGGGTGGTTGTGAGGGTGGAGGACCTGCTTGTGGGTATGGGGGCAGCTGTAAGATTGGGAAACCGTTGTGGGGGTGTGGGGCCCAGTTCTTGGCAGGGAGGCAGTTGAGAGGGCAGTTGTGAAGGTAGGGAGCCCATCGTGGGGGGCCAGTTATGAGGGTGGGGGGGCAATTGGGAGGTTGGGAAGCCCGCCATGGGGGTGTGGGGGGCCAGTTATGAGGGTGGAGGGCCCAGTTCTGCACAGGGGGGCAGTTGTGAGGGTGGGGGGCTGGCTGAGAGGATGGTTGTGAGGCTGGAGGGCCCACTGTGGGGGACCAGTTATGAGGATGGGGGGGCAATTGGGAGGTTGCAGAGCCCACTGTGAGGGGCCAGTTATGAGGATGGGGGGCCCAGTTCTGCACAGGGGGGCAGTTGAGAGGGCAATTGTGAGGGTGAGGAGCCCATTTCTGGGCAGGGGGCAGTTATGAGGATGGGGGGTGGCTGAGACGGTGGTTGGAGGTTGGAGAGCCCTTTGAGAGGGGCCAGTTGTGAGGGTGGGGGGGCCTAGATCTCAGCAGGGGAGCAGTCGTGAGGGTGGGGGGGCAGCTAAAAGGGCGGTTGTGAGGGTGGAGGACCTGCTTGTGGGTAGGGGAGCAATTGTAAGGTTAGGAAGCCGTTGTGGGGGTGTGGGGCCCAATTCTTGACAGGGAGGCAGTTGAGCGGGCAGTTGTAAAAG